>JAPQNM010000012.1:3006545-3071545 GCA_029783475.1 Metacarcinus magister | reverse complement strand
GGTTGGGGTGGGGTGGGGTCCTTGAGGCTCTTGAAGGAGGGAAGGAAGGATGTGTTTGAAGGAGAGAAAGGATTTTATTTATTTATTTATTTATTTTTTTGTCCATTGTGTTGTGAATGAATACACTTTTTTTTTTCTATTTCTCTCTCTCTTTCTTTTCTTTCTTTGGGGTTGTTTTAAAACTGAAATGTTCGTGTCTAGTTACCGCTTTTTTTTTGTATTCTTATTTTTTATCTTATTTGTTCTCTTTTTTTTTTTCTACCTTGAGATGCTCTTTTGCAAGGTAGCGTGTCATGATTCCAGGTTTTCTTGTCTCTTTTTACTCTTTTTTTTTTTCCTCTTCTCTTCTTTTTTTCCCTTCATGTTATTCATTCACGGCGTCTCAGCATGAATGGCCACGTGGCAAACAGAGAATCACAACCTTCCTTCTCCCAACTCAGCACAAGAACACGAACGAACCTGAGACTAGCATATGCAAATCCCAAAGACATAATAATAGTTAAGATGGGAGACTAAACTATTCTAATGGGAGTGAAATATGTCCTAGATTTACTTGGCTTCTCTCTAAAGGTTATGTCTTTCCCTAGTTCATCTTTAGGACACCAAGGGGAAGTTTAGGACACATGGAGGCGTAGAGAGAGGGGAGAAAGGGTGATTTAGTGACAAGAAGGGGTGATACAGGGTGAGGGGAGAGGAAGGGGGGGAGGTGTAGGGAAGGGGAGAGAGACACTGACTGCTCCACCCTGAACCGGTTATCTAGTTCTAATGATTGTGGGGAGACAAAACCGTTTCCAGATACTCCCTGCCACGTCATGCATCCCCTCACCCCCTCACGCCCATCACGCCCATCAGACACGCACATACGCACGCTTCTTCCCCTCCTCACCCCCTCCTCCTCCCCCTCCTCCTCCTCTTCTTCTTCCATTTGTCCACTTTCCTTCCCTCCCCTCATGTTCTTTTCTTCCTCCTCCTCCTACTTATTCCTCAGTTTGTCTCCCTTTCCCCCTTTTCCTCCTACATCTCTTCTTTTTCCCCTTTTCCTCCTCCATCTCTCCCTTTCCTCCTCTTCACTTTATATTTCTCTCCTTCCCTCCCGTCCCTCTTCTCCTTTCTTCCTCCCTCTCCTTCTCTTTCCTCCTTCCTCTTAAAACATCTTCCTTCTCTCCTCCTCTTCTTCCCATTCCTCTTCCTCTTCCTTTCCTCCTTCTCAATCGCATCCTATCACTTCCTTTCCTCTTATCCTTTCCTCTTATCCATCCTTCCCCTTCCTCCCTATTCTTTATCCATCTCCCCCTTCCTCCCCCCTCCCCTCTTTCCCCTCTTTACCTCCCCATCAGAGGAAAACAAAACTTGCTGAGCTCGTGTGTGGAAGGTAAACAAAGACACAAATATACAAAAAAAAGTAAACAAACAGACAGACAGACAGACAAACAGACAGTAAATGCGTGACGGGTGTATTGACTCTCCTCTGTTTGTTTGTTTGTTTGTTTGTTTTGTTTGTGTTTTGTGTTTGTTTGTTTTTGTTTACCCAATTGAGTGAAAAAATATGATAGTGATAATGAAAGAAAAATGAGGAAAAATGGGTAAAAATGGGTAAAAATTGTGCAAGAATTGGGGGAATTTATTGTTGTTATTATTATTATTATTATTATTATTATTATTATTATTATTATTATCGTATCTATCTTTCCATAGCTGTCTATCTATCTACTAGGTGTCTCTTTGCCTCCTCCTCCTCCTCCTCCTCCTCCTCCTCCTCCTCCTCCTCCTCCTCCTCCTCCTCCTCCTCCTCTCTCCCTTTCCTTCCTCATTTGTCTCCTATTTTTCCCTCTATCCATCACGCCTCCACCTTTCCCACTACCTCCCTCCCTTTCCTCCCCTCTTTTCCCCTCCCTTCCCCCCCTCCCCCTCTCACCTGAAATCAATGGTCCTCTTCCGGAGACAAAGGTGATCACATGACCTACATTATCAAGGTAAAAATCTCTTCACAATCACGACTTACACTCTTCTTTCCCCTCCTCCTCTTCTTCTTTCCCCTCCTCCTCCTCCTCCTCCTCCTCCTCCTCCTCCTCCTCCTCCTCCTCCTCCTTTTTGTGACTCATTGTTCTTTCCCTTGACTTCTTCTTCTTCTTCTTCTTCTTCTTCTTCTTCTTCTTCTTCTTCTTCTTCTTCTTCTTCTTCTTCTCTTCTTCTTCTTCTTCTTCTCTTCTTCTTCTTCTTCTTCTTCTTCTCTTCTTCTCTTCTCTTCTTCCTCCTCCTATAAGACCTTGGCCCATATAATAAACCCTATCACTCCCCTATTAATATGTTAACTTTGACACATACACCAAGAGGAGGAGGAGGAGGAGGAGGAGGAGGAGGAGGAGGAGGAGGAGGAAAGGAGTGTAATAGCAAAATAATAATGATAATGATAATAATAATGGTAATAATGATAATAATAATAATAAGATAAATAAAAGAATACGTTGAAAAAACAAATATATATATATAAAAAAACAAAACAATGAAAAACAAGATCAACAAAAACCTAAATAAAAAAAATTAAAGGAAGGAACTCATTCAAATGAAAATTACACAGACGTAAACAATAGCAAACAAAACCACACAAAACAAAATACTATCATGATGCGTGATTCTCCTTTGAGTTGTTCTTCGTACACACAGCACATTAGCCTACATTGGTGCTGCTACGATAACAGGAACTCACAGTAACTTTAGATAACTTAACGACAGGTCATCCAGGTTAAACAAGCTAAACTAACCTCTCCTAACCTAACTCATTATAGCTTTAACTAACTTATAACTGCTCATTCATGTTAACTAAGCTAACATAACCTAAGCTAACTTGACCTAACCTAACCTAACCTAACCTAAACCAACCTAACTTAACCTAACCTAACCTAACCTAACCTAACCTAACCTAACCTAACCTAACCTAACCTAACCTAAACCAAACTAACTTAACCTAACTTAACTTTACCCAACTTTACCCTACCTAACCTCACCTCCATTCAGGTTAATTAAGGCGCGTGTGTGTACTCTGTTAATGAAGGGCTGGACAGGTAATCAGTGCGGACAGGTAGGGTGCTAATTAGTCAAAATCACAGGTAGGAGGAAGAAAGTATAGGGGTGAGGTAATGTAGGAGAGAGGGAGAGAGAGAGAGAGAGAGAGAGAGAGAGAGAGAGAGAGAGAGAGAGAGAGAGAGAGAGAGAGAGAGAGAGAGAGAGAGAGAGAGAGAGGTGAAAAGTAATTAGGTGAGCCCAAATTACTAATTAAATGGATTCCCACACTAATTACTTACCTTTTTGTGTGAGGAGGAGGAGAGGAGGAGGAGGAGGAGGAGGAGGAGGAGGAGGAGGAGGAGGAGGAGGAGGGAGACGCTATCACAACGAACTTATATTTGCAATCATGTTCCTTATAAAAAAAAAATAATAAAAATAAAATGATAGAAAAATAAAACCTAATCGCAAAAACTTAAATGTTCATAATGCTTTAAGATGATTATATATTTTTTTGGGTATCTATTAATTTTTTTTTCTCGAAACCCAACATTGTAAGCACGTTAATATCCAAGCCACGGTGACCCTTATTATTATTATTATTACACACACACACACACACACACACACACACACACACACACACACACACACACACACACACACACACACACACACACACACACACACACACACACACACATTCACGGACAATTATTCTTACATTAGCAAGGAATTTTACCCTCCCAATCCTGTCCTAAGTTTCGGGGTAAAATAATGAAAAATAACAGTGGTAATAATAGCAGATGTCAGGCAGTACGAGCACGGGAGGATAAATTTAGCATAAGGAAGAGGGTGAGGTCTCGTATAAATGGAGGAGGGAAGGAAAAAAGAAGAGGAGGAGGAGGAGGAGGAAGAGGAGGAAGAGGAGTAGGTCACTGCCACACCTCATCGATTCTCCTCTTCTTCCTCACAAATAAAAGGAAGATGAGTTTTTATAAAGGAGCTTCTCTATCTCCTCCTCCTCTTCCTCCTCCTCCTCCTCCTCCTCCTCCTCCTCCTCGTGAATTTGCAACATCACTCAAGATCACCGAAGAAGACCCCATTTACTTTTTTATTTTTTTTATTTTTTTTTAGCTTTGGTGTCTAATTTCGTATGAATTTATTTTATCCTCCTCCTCCTCTTCCTCTTCTCTCTCCCTCCCTCATCTTCATCATGCTTATTTTGCTTTTTATCTTCATCATCGTCATCATCATCTGCTTTATTTTTTAATTTATCAACGGGTCGTAATGGCTTCTCTGGCAACATAGTTTTTTATTTTTCTTTGTCTACTTCTATGCTAATGTGTTTTTCTTTATTTGTTTTTGCATGGTTTAGTGTTTTAGTTATGTTACATCTATTTATTTTGTTTATTTATATAATTACCTCATTTGCTATTATTATTATTATTTTTTTTATTTGTGGAGCTTATCAAGTTATTATCTGCATTCTTCTTTTCCCTGCTTCTGTTTTTAGATATATGGTCTTGGAATGCTTAATTTTCAACAGTTCTTATTTGTTATTTCACCTTTTTGATCTTTCGGGTGTCTGTAACTTCCTTAAACTCTACTAATAACGTTATTTTTGCAGTGTCATCTTTTCTATACATTAAATTGCATGGACATTTAGCTTTCATAGACGTATAACAACAACAACAATAACAACAACAACAATTACCTTCCATTTAATCATTATCATCAATAGTAAAAACTCTACTATTATCATTTTATCTTTTTACCCTTCATCCTTCTCTGATTTTCTTAAGTTTCTCCCACAAAGTCAATGCAAACGCTCCGTGCATCATCAGGTCACTAATGTCATTCTTTTTTGTAATGCATATTTCTTTTTTACCTTCTATTCTTGTCCAATTCCTCTTAACACGCTAGCAAGGCACGCGGCTGGCTGGGGGCAGGTAAGCGGACTAGACAAAGTGTTGATTCTCGAGGTAGAGCGTGTGATAGAAATACAAGAAGTTAAGGGTATGTGAAAGGTATGTGGTGCGTTGCGAAGACCAAATGGTATACTTAAACATTTGGAAGATTTCGTTATCAGGTGAAAGGAATAAGACGTAGGAATAAAAATAAAGACGAAGAAAATATAGAAAAACAAATAACAATATCAATAACAACAACAATAACAAGAAGATTAGTACTTATAAGTATCGTAAAGTACTAATTACACTCATTTAAGTATTCGCATTAAATTCTCAGTGGCAAATGGAGAGAGAAAATGAAAAAAAATAATTATCAAAACTACCTCATAAAGAATCATTACAATCAAATAAATTGCCACGATTTTATCCAGTTGGTGTCCCTAATTACCACACAATAACTACGGTGCTAATGTTCTCTTTCCATGCACTGTAATTACACAGGACGTAGTTAAACAGCAACAACTACTACTACTACTACAAGGCTTGAACGTGTTAGGACGAGACTAGCATCCTTACCTAACATTACCTTGCCTTGCCTTGCCTTGCCTTGCCTTGCCTTGCCTTGCCTTGCCTACCTAACCTTACCTTAAGTATATTATATAGATAGATAAAGAAACAAAACAAAAAAATGAATGTATTGTAATTTCTTCTTATTATTATTGTTCTCCTCTTCCTCTTTCTCCTCCTCTTCCTCTTTCTCCTCCTCTTCTTCCTCCTCTTTCTCCTCCTCGTCCTCCTCCCCACAGTCTCCCCCTTCTCCTTCTCCTTCTCCTTCTCCTTCTTTCACCTCCTCCTCATCAAATTCACCACCACCATCATCATCAACATTGATTTTCGTCTCAAATACGTAATAAGAAAAGAAAAGAACATCGGACCTAAGGTTAAAATGCACTAAAATACCGAATCGGATTCATTACCTTAACCATCAGTTTTTTCTTACTTCGGTTGCTCATTTTCACTACATAAGTTTCAGTCATATTATGCCTCTGCTTGTGTGTGTGTGTGTGTGTGTGTGTGTGTGTGTGAGTGGGTGTGTGTGCGTGTGTATAACGTATTTCTCGTGGGATTTGCATTAATTGTTTTGGTGGTGCACGTAAGCCCTTTGTTCTTGTACTTAAAGGAATGTTGATAAAAAGTGGTAAGATTGAACATTGTGTCGTCAGTGTCTTGCTGGATGTGATGAGGGGAGGGTGTGCTGCATGTATTGTGGTCTTACTTTTTTGGTTAGATTAGGTCAGGTTAGGTTGGGTATAATAAGGTGAAAGGTGTTTGCGTTGCTGTGTGGAATTATTAGTAATGGAACTTTCCTTTTATGGTATTTTTCGTGCTTCACCTGTCTTGTGTATGTAATTACCATGAACTGGCTTATTATTATTTTTTTTTAAAAAGTTATATTTAGTAGTTCGATGAAATAATGGTTATACAGTGATTCAAGTTAATATTGGTTATCATTCTAAATTCAAGAAAACTGGCTCAATATAACTTGTTATTGCCTATTGAAGATGTACAACTTTAATTCATATGATTTTTCAAGTTTATGTGACGGAATTTGGCCCAGAAAATGTTGACCAAGATTTACGTCAAAAACATTGACGCCATTTTACTGTAAAACTATTAGTCCTAGAGCAAATATGCATAGTAACAAATTTGTAGAGTTTGACAAGATATATCAGATGGTGCAATTATATTTCCAATATCTTCAACAGCTTTGGAGAAAATAAGGAAAAAAGTAATATTTTTTGAAAAATATAAATGTGACATTTTTTCAATTGTTTACATTTCAAAATCAATATAGTATAGCTCAAAAGAACGGCCGTCTTATGCTCATTCATTACTAGTCTATAAATTTTTTACGTAAACCTCATACTTTTCGAGTTATTTAATAAAACGTGATTTTGAGAAAAAATTCTAAGGGTTGTACCCACTAAAATTGAGTGACAATTTTCAAAATTTCAAATCTCACAAAAATTAGTCTATAGAGGTTATACTGCATGAGAAACATGAATCTGGACTCAATTTTATGATTACTATAATATTAAGCCTGAGAGAAACGGCTTTGTGGCCTTTATAAAGAAACATCGAGAGGGTAGTCCCAAGGAAATACTACATGCACGACAGTACTTCTTGAGGCACACCGCTGCACCTGTTGTTATACCCGTGTGTGTGTGTGTGTGTGTGTGTGTGTGTGTGTGTGTGTGTGTGTGTGTGTGTGTGTGTGTGTTTAACAGCCTATGAAGACAATATGTTTAGTCTCAAACACAAACACACACACACACACACACACACACACACACACACCCACACACACTCACAGAGTCACGCACTTGCTATAATATGATGCCCGAACGAACCACACACACACACACACACACACACACACACACACACACACACAGAGGTACACACAACATGCCGCCGCGCTATATATACCCAATCCGTGTGCATTTATTTTCTTTCCACTATTTTCTAAGGTAAAGGTTAATTCTCATATTATTTACCGTTCTTTTTGCCCAACGTTCTGGCCGTCATCACCCTCTTAACGGAGTCCTGGAAGGCTGCCATCCACTCCCTGCTGCAGGATTTTCAATGTCGTTTCTGAGGAAGAGACAAGGATGGAGAGATATAAGAAAGAGAGAGCGAGAGAGAGGAATAGAGATAAATAGAGAAAAATAGAGATAAATAGAGAGAAATAGAGAGAAATAGAGATAAATAGAGAGAAATAGAGATATAGAGAGAAATGGAGAGAAATAGAGAATTAGAGAGGGGTAGAAAGAAAAAGAAATATAGATAAATAGAGAGAAATAGAGAGACATAGAGAGAAAGAGAGACTGAAAGAAACCAAAGATAATTTTCAACACAGAAGAAAATGAATAAAGAAAAAAAAATATAGAAAACCACGTAAAAAACAAAAGATGATCAAGATTCCAAGACTTTCAAAAATGTCTATACGTACACCTGAGCCAGTCACCTTAATTAACCCACGCATGCCCAGGTGAAGTGTGATTCCCAGGTAGTACTTAATTAACTACCTTAGGAGGGGGGGGCGTACCTGTTGGGGGGGTGAAGGGGGGGTCGTTAAGCTGAGGGCGGAGTGATTATTCAACTTTTTAAAAATTATTATTCTTTTGTATAAACTGTAATTCAACCACGTGTAGGAGGAGGAGGAGGAGGAGGAAGAAGAAGAGGAGGAGGAGGAGGAGGATATAAAACAAAGCGTTGAAGAAGAAGAAGCAATAAATAAAACAAATGCATGAGGAAGACATTATAAAAGACAAAGAAAGAGGAGGAGGAGGAGGAGGAGGAGGAGGAGGAGAGGAGGAGGAGGAGGAGGAGGAGGAGGAGGAGGAGGAGGTATTCACCCTCATTTATTTCACCTAAATCACACAACAACAATAAATTTTAAACTTTACACGAAGAACTTGAGGAGGAGGAGGAGGAGGAGGAGGAGGAGGAGGAGGAGGAAGAAGAAGTAGCATGCTGTCACCACTGGAAGAATGAACTAATGCTCCTCCTCCTCCTCCTCCCTCCTCCTCACGCCTGTTGTAGCTGCTTCTAATTGCATTTAATCACCCAATCCCGATGTATTAATCCCCTGGAAAGTGACGAGGTAATTACCATTCTAGTCACGTTTTCACACTTCCCTTCCCTCCCCTTCCCTTCCCTTCCCTTCCCTTCCCTTCCCTTCCCTTCCCTTCTCTTCCCTTCACCTAGTTCATTCTTCCTTAAAAAATATAAAAAATAGAGATAAAAAAGATTAATTACTATCTTTATCCTACAAACGCGCGCTCACAAACAAATTTAGGGATTAAGGGAGGATTTCAGACACCGTAGAGACCCTGTTTATGTGCGTGCGTGCGTGCGTGTGCGTGTGCGTGTAAGTATAGGCAGTGTGTGTGTGTGTTTATGTGTGTGTGTACCGTGCTAGTTTTTTTCTTCCTTCCATTCCTTTGTTCGCTGTAAGAGTATACACAAAATATTACTCTTGGACACTCATATGAGACTGGCGAATGGAATGTGTGTGTGTGTGTGTGTGTGTGTGTGTGTGTGTGTGTGTGTGTGTGTGTGTGTGTGTGTGTGTCTGTGTGTGTGTGTGTGTGTGTGTGTTGGTGGCGCGTGTTAGGGGACCATTGTTGAGGGTAAGTTAGTTTTGTTCCTGCCTCAGAAGAACTAACTTGGACCCCACCTTGCCCCCCTCCCTGCCCCCCTTCCCTCCCTGTGGCTAGTGTGGTAGTGGTAGTGTGGTAGAGATGTGGTAGAAAGTTATAGTATGAGTTGAACTTTTTGATTTTTATTTGGGTTCACCTGTAGCTCCAACCACACACACACACACACACACACACACACACACACACACACACACACACACACACACACACACACACACACACACACACACACACGCAAACACGCACACGCAAACACACACCTATAAAAAAAAAGAGCCAAATTCCACTCCTAACCTCTTTCTTTTCATGTATAATTTTCTTACTGAGCAATATACGACCTAAGTACTTGTAGCAAAACGCAGATGTCGGCCTGGAATCTTGGAGGAAAATAAAAGAAACATACACTCACTCACGAGCCTCTAGCCATGCAGCCAAGACACGCAACACTTGGGTAATGGCCTCCACCCACCCACCAATTCATCCGCCCACCCACCCACCCTGTAACACGCCCAACACATTATTATTACCGACCCGCCAACGCTGCCCAACTCGACCCGCTAAAATTTTCTCAAGTTACCCATTCAAAATCCCAACAGAAAACGGAGGACTTTTTGCATCGCCTAAATTTCTCTCAATATATTTAACTCTAGATTGAAATAACGATCAATATTTCACTCATTCATAACACTAAGACAGTCTCCCTTAATTATTATCATCTTCCTACGATGAGATGGTTGTAAATTGAAGGTGATTTGTGTAGTAATGATCCAGAGTGTGTGTGCGCTTTGCTACTGTGCTCATATCCGTATCAGGGAGACGGGAGGAGATGCTATGAGGCAGTACACAAGGAGGAAGGCAGTGAGGAAGGAACTAGTGTGATGATCAGCTGAGAAGGAGTCATTTCATCCCTTCCATCACCTTCCTTATCGTTTCCTCCTGCTCCTCACGTAAACAAATCAATACTGACCTTGAAAATTAGACGCTCAATTGGAAAAAAAACCCATTCATTCACACCACCCACGCGCTAGACAATCACACAATCACTCCTCCCTTACTAATCCCTAATCCCTCTTCTTTCCCTTTACTTCCTCACCCTTTTCACACCCTTTCCCATATATTCCCCTCCCATATTCTCCCCTTCCACAACCTTTCCCATAACCTCCCCTTTCCAGCTTTTCCCTATAACTCTTTAACGGGTCTCCACCATCATCCCCCCTCCCACCCCGTCACCCAAAGGCCCACTACCACACCCACCCCCCAAGTCACCCAAAGGCCTCAGAACACCCGCCTTCACCCTCCCCCAGTGTTTAAAGGAGCATGGAAAAAAGCTACTGTCACGCATGGCTCTGGATTAGCGGTGAATCTGCCCTCATAACGCCGCTGTGACATTCTGAAGCTAAACAAAAAGATAAAAAGATAAAAATAAGATAAAAATAAGATGAAAATCGAATAAAAATAAAATGAAAATAGAATGAAAATAAAATGCAAATAAAATGAAAATAAGATAGATAGATAGAAGATTAAAATAAGATAAGAATTTTTTTTTATTAACTAGCAAATAAGAGACGTGTATAAATATATGATGTAAATAAAAGGTTGAACTATTAATTGGTAAACAAAGGATTGCTATTTATCTATATTTATACGTACGATTAAAAAAGAATTATATAATGTTGCTATGTTGGTTATTTTTTTTATTTCTTCATCGTATATCTTGTTGTCACTCGGGGAAATGAAAGGAATTTATGAATGTTGATTAAAAACAAAAAGTAAAAAGAAATGGTCGTGAAGTTATTATAATGTATCATCGTAATTATTATGAAATGCATCACACAGTCAGAAGCAGAAACAAAGAAAAAAAGAAATTTACAATATATGAAGAAAAAAAACAAATCTAACGTAACCTACAATAGCTTAACCAAACAACCTAACCCAACCTAACCTAACCTAACCTAACCTAAACAACATTCACTTAACCTAACCTAACCTAACCTAACCTAACCTAACCTATCCTAACAACCTAACTACAGTGACCTAGCTTAACAAACCCGCTACGCCTTTTCCTTAATCTTACAACATTCTTTTAACCTCATCCTTCGTGCCCTTACAGCATCACCCACGTCTCTTTAGGATGCCCTCAAGCCCTTAGAATTTAGATAATCCCTCACACCCCTCCTACATGTCTCCAATCCTTCCTATATCCTTCATGCCCCTGTAAAAGCCTCATACCCCTGTAACGCCCCTGTAACACCCCTGTAACACCCCTTTAACAGCCTCTCGAACACAAATGCCAGTTTTTCAAGGTCATGTATATACGCCCTTTTGGTTATGTCATGTGGCTGCTTTTTTTTCCCCCTTGAACGCCAAAATCGTATGATGGATCGGAATAATTTGAACGTAATTCTCATCTGTGTAATCATAACATCCACAACTTTGGTCTCTCTATGATCATCGTTGTATCTATATGACAAATGCCACTTTTTACGTGCAATGTATAGCTACACGCTCTTTTAAATCTATTAATATTTTTTGTTCTTATGGTGATTTCCCGCCTGAAATAATAAGTGGAAAGCTGATTAGCGTCATTTGTTTTTCTTTTCCTCCTTCTCCTCTTCTTCTTTCTCTTCCTCTTTCTCAATTTTGAGTTATGCTATCATTTTTCAATTTATCATTCTTCAATTTATTATATTATATTATATTATATTTATTCTTCCTATTTATATACAATTTTAAAGTTTTACTCACTAATATCACTATCTGTTATCATTTTCCAATTTGTTATTTGCCAATTACTCTCATTATTATGAAGAATTTTAGTTTTATTATCACACATGTCATTATATCTGATCTAGAATCTAATTACATTGCATTATATCTCAAAGGAACGGACTTTATCTGTTGTAGAATTACTCAAAGTTTACATCCTATTTCACCTTTGCTTGTATATAAAATGAAACCTACTAATAAAAGTCAACAGTATTTCCCTCACACTACGCAATGCTGGTCTCCTTTCTTTTTCTTTTTCATTCCATAGCTATTGTTTTCATAGTCATTATTTAATTGATTTATTTATTTCATTATATATTACTTTATTTATTCATCTCTTTATCTATTCAGTCGTTTTATTTTATTTTATTTTGTGACTCAAACGCCCTAACCCCATAGCTAACCTAACCTAACCTAACCTAATTATCCCCGTGGTAGTGATGGTAATGATAATCCAAGACAAGTGATGACGTGGGAATATAGGACAACGGGGCTACCACACCACGGGGGACTAGACACACTATACCTCCACAACACGGGGCAACGGGGCAAGGAGGGACGGGGCTTAATGGATCATGATACAGTGTCTTTATAGCCCTGAGGAAACTAGGCATCGTAAAGAAGGTGTTTATTTACTACACCAATTAGTTATAGTGTTGATGAGAGGCATAGATTATAGGGCCTAGAATATAGACCCTATAATTATTTGTCTTAACATACGGCAGTAAGCCTTTTTAACTCTCTTACTTTTCTTTTAATGAGACGAGAAATATTACCTGAAGACCTACTGAAGGAGCCTTTCTCATGCCCCTCAGAAGGTCATGGGCGTGGCGGGAGAACAAAAAATTAACCAACGCCTTGCTACTCTCCAGGCAGCGACGCCCTTGGAATTCCAGGAAGATTCTTGCATATCATCACATTCCTTATGAAGTTCAGACGAAGGTGTATCGATATTAAAGTGAAGTCTCGTGCGTCAGGTGTACACGAGACACGAGGACAGACTGTTGCTCTCGATCTTCTGACTTATACTTAATGCAAAGGTGTTCGACAGGTAAAATACAGGTAAACACGTGGATTTGTTGTGTATATGGACGGAGGAAGAGTGTGAATGTGATATTTTTTTTCCAATACACCCGAGAAAAGTGAAATTCAAAAAATATTAAAAAAAAATCATGAGTTTTCTTTTTATAGATTGTTTTTCTTTCCTAATATCAGTCGTTATTATGTGTGGACGAGTCGAGAGGGAAGGATGTAGCGTTACACTTCAGTTAAACACTTGTACTGTACGTAGAAGTAGGAGAGAGGTATAACTGTTCTCTCAAGGTAAATAGGTGATAAGTTAAGGTGTTACCGGTTTAATCTCTAGGCGTGTGCTCCAGGCGGCGTCACGACCACTAATCAACAGACTCGTGCACTTGTAAAACCACGGAGAAAATAACCACCATTGTGATTTTAGTGTCACGTAAAGTATGATAATGCAACTCACACTACGATTCTTGGTGAACAAAAGAAATCTGAAACGACTATTTTTAAATCAAGAAAACATGAAAAACCAAGAAAAATACATTAATTTCCATAACCAAATTGAAAACATTGAATAGATAATCACACACCACATTAACTGACATACGAAACGACTTACCTTACCAATAGTGCAGAGAATATTCACAATGACACCGTGGCACCTTCAGGAGGCAAATAGTCCCCGTCACAGGAGAGAGAGAGAAGATATATGCTCCCTCACCCCTGTCCACCACCACTGTGACTGGCTAGCGTGAACCCAGATCCCCTCAAAGGCTCCCTCACCTCCCCTCACCTCCCCTCACTCGAACCCCTCAGCCTCCCCTCCCAGCCCAGCCTATCCCTCCTCCTGACGCTCGTTTTCTTTACAGCCGTGTGGAATATTTCTTTGCCTACCTGCCGGAAATGATTAATCTGATAGAAAAGGAAGAGAAAAAATAGAGAAGAAATATAACGGTTGTGTAAATGGAATATGGGATTCATGCTACTGTGTTAGGGAGGTTGTTTGTTTAATTTTTTTTCTCGTTTTGGTTGATTTTCTTGTTATATAAAGGTGGTTGTTGTTATTATGATTATTATTATCATCATTGTTATCATTATTATTATTATTATTATTATTATTATTATTATTATTATTATTATTATTATTGTTATTAGCATTTTTCTAGTTATCAACATTTGTATTCTCCTTTTTTCTTTCTTTCATTCTTTCTTTCTTTCTTTCTTTCTTTCTTTTCTTCTTCTGTTCACAATGTGCTCACGAATCTCCTTTAGAAGAAGAAATATGGGCGTGAGGCGTGTGTGTGTGTGTGTGTGTGTGTGTGTGTGTGTGTGTGTGTGTGTGTGTGTGTGTGTGTGTGTGTGTGTGTGTGTGTGTGTGTGTGCCTTGTTAGCGTGAGGTCACCACACTAGCTAGGTGGTCACACACGCCCTTGAATGACGGTCATTGTCAACATGGAACGGATAGGGTCAACCTTGTTATTCATGGTCTGGAGGATCACGCGCTGGACTCAAGATCATCAGCCAATACCCTGTGTGTGTGTGTGTGTGTGTGTGTGTGTGTGTGTGTGTGTGTGTGTGTGTGTGTGAGTGTTTCATGGTCTTCTATTAGATAACAAAGTAATAAGAAAGAGGAGAAAAAATCATATCCATAATGACACCCTTTCCTCTCGCCTTCGTGTGTGTGGAAAAATTGTATACAAAAAACCTGCTGGTCCCCTTTTTTTATTTACTTAGTTATTTTCAACGTGACGGCGGAACACGGCGAGAAAGTACACATTATATTATTATTATTATCATTATTATTGTTACTATTATCATTACTATTGCTATTTTTAGAATGAGTTAAGTATTTTTTTTCCAACACTTATTTCCCCTTCTAAAATGGTTGGCTGACACTATTTTCCCTTCGTCAGCCTCACACCCACAGCACATTTTCTATCACGGTCGTGCTCAGGATAATATTTCACGGTCTGTCACAAAATCATTATAGATATGTATTGTTTTCCCGTGTGTGTTTTCTGCTATTAGCTTCGCCTCACCTTTCCTTTTTTTCTCTTATATTCTCTCCATAACAAACCTGACCCCATGTTAGGTCACGTACCTGTGTGACCGGCGCCCAAATTAGATAGATAGGGAGATAGATAAATAGCCATGAAATAATCCCATATCACCTTCTATTTATCTTTCGAATAAATGGTCAACATGCTTAGGATATAAATGTAATAAGGAAATCAATGTAATAAATAGTGTTTCTTCAAAAATTTGGTTACGTTATCTTAGTCTGTCATTATTATTATTATTTTTTTTTTATCAGGAACGAAAAATAAAATAATTGTGTCCCGGTCAACATACTTAGGACAGCAAAGTAATAAGGAAATCAATGTAATATAAAGCGTTTCTAAAAAAAAATTGGTTACGTTATTTAGTCTGTCATTATTATTATTATTTTTATTTATTTATTTATCAGTGACGAAAACAAAAATAATACAGATAGCCGGTCAGGTCCGTTTTACAGGTAAATTATGCGGCAGTGTTGAGTGTGTGTATCTTTGACCTTCATTGTGGACAGAGGAAGTAATGGACAGTAAAAAAAAAGAAGTGTTGAAACAAGAGAATATATAATGATGGGCAGTAATTGGACGGAAAATTTATGTAATAGTAATAATGATGTGATATAATATTGACGTATGTACATTGATGTGTGGTTAGGTGAGTGTGTTGAGTACTGTAGTATCATATAATAGTACAAAGGTGATATTTAGATAAAACTAAAATAGTAGCCTAATAGTTAAGTAATAGTAGTAAGTAATTGTTGAAGTGTAAGTGCAGAACAATACATCAAATTGCTTTATTATCACCCAGTGGAATAAATGTATATTAGGTAAATCTGCATAACTACTGTTCGGACGATATCTATATAAATATGAAGTCCTGCTTACTATATATTAAGTACTTAACACATCTGTGAAGGTTTCAGGCGGTGCTCATGTAGGAAAAGTTCTTACGACCAGTACTAGTCAGGATAGAACAAGAAGTAACGAATTCAAGCTAGAAAAATGTAGATTTAGTAAAGAGATAAGCAGAAATTGAGTTACAAATAGGGTGTTAGATGATTGGAACAGACAGTCAGCAGATAGTTAGTGCACAGACGATAGGGAGTTTTAAAAGCAGACTAGACGGCTTTATGGATGGGGATGAGAGGTGGGTGTAGGTAATAAGGGAGTATTGGAGTAACAGGAACTACATAGTGCATGCCTCCGGGCCTTTCGTAGCTTCTTTATTTTTAACAGTCTGCCCTCCCACTCCACCGTACGCGCTATGCTACATAATGATACAATTGATTATTGGGTGTGCAGTGCTTCTACAGAACACCTATAGTGCAAAATATTATAACAGGACTAAAAACAATAAGAAAAATTTCGTTTCCCACTTACTGCTGAATTTATTTATAACTATCATGCATTTCTCTCTCTGGCTGAGGGTGTGCGGCGCACACCTAGCACACCCTGAATATACGCCCCTGCCTATTAAGCGTGAGTAACCAAATATAAGAACATCAACAAGTTTCAACAGGTACCGTTAGGTGGTGGCCGTGCGTTGACTGCTGGATCACGTATGTATAAAACCAAAATAGATATTTTTATTATACACAGGAAAGCAATTAAATATACTTAAAAAAATCGTCTGAAATACCTAACTGTTACCTACATAAACGTTTGTTATATTTGTTTCGTAATTATTGCATGAAAAAATGTTTATTTCTAAGGTCAATCATAAAATCGATATATAGAATAAAGCAATAATAACGAAATTAAACCAATATAAACCATAGAATAGAATATATAAAAATTATTCAAACCGAAAGTAAAGCCTAAATAAGCCATAGAAAAAAGAAAAATTGAAAAAACAATGAAAAAATGAGAAAAAAACCCGTAATTATCTGTTTACATCCAAGAGTGTTAATTATAGCGTGTTAGGTACAGTAAAACAAGTGTTGGGACATGATGACCTACAAGGATAGAGATGAAGGTGAGTGTGTTGTGTTATGAGTGTGTTGTGAGTGTGTTTTGGTGGGCTGACAGGCTGAAAGGCTGAAAGTAGCACTATAAGGATGTGCGGTATAGACGGGATGAATAAATATTAAATTATTTCAAGGGTAGGGGACAAGGAACTGCCTCGTATAGGTCATCAACTGGCCTCTTGCAGTCTCCTCAATTCTTATGTTCTTATGAGTTAAAGAGACTCCTAACTAAGACCGAGACCAACAATATTAGTTTGTTGTGGTGGTGTCGTGTGTCTGTCTGGACGCCGCAGTAATTCTTCAACATGTCCATAGAAATTGAATCGGCGGAGTGAGTATCTATAACCTACTTCATAATTACAATAGTTAAGTCCTCAAGACCCCGTGTGTAGGTATTAAATAAGGGTTAATGTCTTATATCTGTTTACGAGGCAATGATGTAGTTACTGTTTCCTTGTGGTTAAGGAAACGAATCTTTACCAATATATTACTATTAAGAAATGTGTATATTTGTGTAAAGCTATGCATAGGTGGCGTTAGGTTTATAATATTTTAGTATTATTGTCTTAGTGGGGTATCAAAGGGTTGATCATTATTTTTTTACCTAACACCTAACGTAACTTATCCTATGTGAAGTTAAAATGACGCAACATGGCTCTGAAAATACAATCATTCACACTGTATTCTCTCCCTTCCCAGTGTGATCCGTCTGATTCAACAATACCTGAAGGAGAACAACTTGGGCCGCACCCTCCGAGCCCTTCAGGAGGAGACTTCCATCACCCTCAACACGGTGGACTCGGTGGAAAGCTTCATGGCAGACATCAACCAAGGCCACTGGGACACCGTGTTAAAGGCTATCCAGACACTCAAACTTCCCGATAAGAAGCTGATTGATCTATACGAACAGGCAAGTTATATTGACTTGTTGAAGGGCTGTGAGTATGTACTAGTTATCCCTCTATCGTTATTTGACTGATATGTTTTAAGATTAGTTAGGTTTATTACATGTTAGGTTGTCTTTTGTTACTTATTGTATATGTTTTGTTATTTATATGCATTTATTTCTCCTTCTTTTAGTTAATATAAGTTAGTTTTATTACGTGTCTGGTTCTCGTCATTCCTCCTTTTGTTAATTATTATATGGCTTTTTTAATTATATTCATTTATTTCTTTCTCTCTTCTTTAGTTAATATAATCATTCCATCGTATAATAATTAATAATTTATCGCCAGGTTGTCCTTGAACTGATTGAGCTGCGAGAACTTGGGGCTGCAAAGTCAGTCCTGCGTAACACTGATCCTCTCATCATGTTGAAGCAGACTATGCCAGAAAGGTAATACTTGTGCCGCTGTACGTGGAAAAGTGTTGCGGGTTAGGCGTAGATTCTGTGGTGTTAGGTTAGGTGCAGAAAAAAATGTTTGAGGGTGTTATGTGTTGGAACTATTAGTAGGTGTATTGCGGTGTTAGGTGCAGATAAAAATGTATGAGGATTCATTTGAAAAGATACTTATTTTACATCTCTATGGTATGAAAATAAATCAAACCTTTGGGTAATCTATTATTTTTTATATATATTATTATCATCATTATTTTCCTTCCTTCCTTGCATTACTTTCTTCTCACGTAAAATTGTAATCCTGATCGGAACAAAATAGAAAAAAAATAACCTTTGGGTAGTCTATTATTACTGTCTTATATTTATTACCTATTCAAATTTTTTCTTCCTTCCTTCCTGCATTAATTTCTTCTCATGTAAATAAAACCTTTGGGTAATCTATTATTTTTTTTCTATATATATTATTATTTGTTTTTCCTTCTTGATCTGAACCTAAACTTTCCAACCCCTTCAGGTACGTCCACTTGGAGAACCTCATCGCCCGCTCCTACTTCGACCCGAGAGAAGCGTATCCCGAGGGTGTGACCAAGGAGAGGCGACGCGCTGCCATTGCTGCTGCTCTGGCCGGGGAGGTGTCAGTGGTGCCGCCCTCCCGTCTGCTGGCACTCCTGGGGCAGGCACTCAAATGGCAGCAGCATCAAGGACTTCTACCGCCTGGTTAGTAAAGATAATAATGTAATAATAGTATAATAAAAAATAAATCAAATAAAAAAAAATTCCAAGGTGTTTTTTCTCATAGAACTTTTGGGATAGAATGCATTTATTTTATTGTATAGATATAAAGTTTTGTGAATGTATATGTTGAAGGACTGGTAATATAAACTTTATGTTAATATGGCAAATGTTTTCCTTAATAATACACACTTTATTAACATCACAACTGCCTTCCTTCCTTCCTCCCTTCACAACCCAGGCACACAGATTGATTTGTTCCGAGGTAAGGCCGCCATGAGGGAGCAGGAGGATGAGAAGGTCCCCACCCAGCAGGCTCGCTTCATACGCTTCCCCCAGAAGGCCCACGTGGAGAGTGCACACTTCAGCCCCGACGGACAGTACCTGGTGACGGGAAGCTTTGACGGCATCATTGAAGTGTGGAATTTCACTACAGGTATTAGCAATAGTAGTTGTAGTAGTAGTAGTAGTAGTAGTAGTAGTAGTAGTAGTAGTAATTGTAGTAGTATTGTAGTAGTTGGGAAAGAACTATTACTACTTTTGTTGTGTATAATCATCTGGTTTGTGGTGTTTTGTTCTTTCTCGCTCTGCTTAGAACTGTTTTGTGTGTGAGGTTTATAAGGAAAGTTGGAAAGACGGTGTGTTATGTTTCAGAAAGAATATGTGCAGAAAAAATGGGAAAATGAGCTCCAATTATTTACTCAAATTTCAAAATGTAATGCATAGTTAAATATTTTGCTTATATGATAATCCAGAAATGGTTAATGTGTATAATTTTAAACTAACACATTCATGCTTAAATAGAGGATACACTATAACTTCAAATACTTATGAACACTTTGTAAATGATAAATGTTGTGTTTCAGGCAAGATCCGTAAGGACTTGAAGTATCAGGAGAAGGACTCGTACATGATGATGGAGATGGCCGTGTTGAGTCTGGCCTTCAGCCGTGACTCCGAGATGCTGGCCAGCGGATCACATGGCGGCCAAATCAAGGTACTGGGAGGATTTTTATTGTTTTTATTATTATACATTTAAATGGTACCGGCCAAGGGCAAACAAAAATAGGTTATAAAATGAAAATCCTGCTTGTCGCCAGGCGCTGTTTAGAAATACTTGTAATGATCACTATTCTGGTGTTAATTTGAACAATATTTATATGTATATTTATTTATGAAGCTGTATAGATGTTTTAAGTTTGAGTGTGTGGGAGGTGTGTATATAATTTCCTTGTGTATTTTTGTATTGAAAGTGACGCTACATTTGGTTCCCTTCAGGTGTGGCGGGTGAACACAGGTCAGTGTCTGCGCAAGGTGGAGAGGGCACACTCAGAGGCGGTGACATCCTTAGCCTTCAACAAGGACAACAGTCAGGTCATGTCAACCTCATTTGACAACACATTAAGGTGAGACAGGAAACAACGAGAGAATATATTTTGTAACGCAGAAAATGGGAAACAATTACGAAGTTTTTTCACAGAACTAGTCACTAAATAAATCCAGAAATACATTGTTTATACCTATTTAAGATTTAATGAGGTATATAAACACAGAGGACTAATTCTAATGTAATATATAATGATTTACATAGGTAATTAACCCATTCACCGTGATAATGCAAAAAGTTTCTTGTATCGCCTGTGATCTAATAATTTATGATTTTTCAATCTATACATTGAATAATATGCTTAGGATAGTAAATTTCTCCTGGTTTATCCGATTTGAACAGTAGCATCAACACATCGTTTAGTCTTAAGTTACATAAGTTATACTGCATTGAAGTTGAATACAAAACGATTTCAAAGCCATGATACGAGGGAAGCGCGTTGCCAGACGTATGATACACCACCCACCTCACCACACCCCATAGCAGCTTGTTGTTTTGTTTACACCACACACAAACACACACACACACACACACACACACACACACCACACACACACACACACACACACACACACACACCACACACCACACACACACACACACACACCACACACACACACACACACACACACACACACACACACACATACACCGCGCGCGTTCACCAAACGTGTGTGTGTGTGTGTATATATAAACAGAAAGCAAAATGACGTTTGTGTGTGTATATATATATATATATATATATATATATATATATATATATATATATATATATATATATATATATATATATATATATATATATATATATATATATATATTGTCAGGGCCGAGGTGACTACCAATTAATATTATCTTTTTATAGAGTTGTGGGGAAGAAAAATCATGGAGTATGATACCCCGAATATATTTACACACACACAAATAGCAAACAGTAGGCTAAAAGCCAAAATAAATCACCAACGACGAACTGCTCGTAAACAATTACCAGAGCAGGGGTATGACACCCAAATAACTCCCTGTACAGCTGTTTTGAGGGTGAGATGCGTGACAGCAAAACTCGGCATCGTAGATTGCTCCTCAGACAGCAGGGAGGGTCGAATGGTGTAGGTACAGTTGAAGGGCACACTGGAAGGGAGCCCAAGTCTCCAGAAATGCCTTCGGAATGTTGAGAACCAGCAGCAGGTGGTGAGGTGTTGTCAGGTGTGAGAGCTGAGGCGTTCTGTCCTCCAAGCCGGTGGCGTGGAGCTTGGCTCGGTTAAACTACCCCCCTACCCCTGGACAAGGGGGTGGGGTAGTGGCGGGGAAGCCAGTGAACAAGCGCCGGCAGACGAGAGTGGTAGTTCAACCACTAATTAGGGGAAGACGAGGCAGGTGCAGTTCCTCACATATCTATATCTATATATATATATATATATATATATATATATATATATATATATATATATATATAATCATGTTTTTATATAAATATTAAGTTTCATTTTACTGAGTAATTATTAGTCATAGAACAAATATTCATAATGAGCGTTGTACAGTTTAATTAGGTGTATCAGATGCTGTAATGATATTTCCAATATCTCTAATAGCTTTCGAGAAAATGAGGAAAGTCATGTTTTTAAATAAATATTAAGTTTAATTTTACTGCGTAATTGTTAGTCATAGAACAAATATTCATAATGACAGTTGTACAGTTTAATTAGGTGTATCAGATGCTGCAATGATATTTCCAATATCTCTAATAGCTTTCGGGAAAATGAGGAGGAAATTCATGTTTTTAAATATATATTAAGTTTCATTTTACTGCGTAATTATTAGTCATAGAAAAAATATTCATAATATCAGTTGTACAGTTTAATTAGGTGTATCAGCTGCTGCAATGATATTTCCAATATCTCTAATAGCTTTCGAGAAAATGAGGAGGAAAGTCATGTTTTTAAATAAATATTAAGCTTCATTTTACTGCGTAATTATTAGTCATAGAACAAATATTCATAATATCAGTTGTACAGTTTAATTAGGTATATCAGATGCTGCAATTATATTTCCAATATCTCTAATAGCTTTCAAGAAAATGACGAGGAAAGTCATGTTTTTATATAAAAATACGGTTTTATTTTACTGCGTAATTATTAGTCATAGAACAAATATTCATAATATCAGTTGTACAGTTGAATTAGGTGTATCAGATGATGCAATGATATTTCCATTATCTCTAATAGCTTTCGAGAACACGAGGAAGAAAGTAATTTAAAAAAAAGTAAAATTCAGTATTTATTAGTACTAGTAAAAATATTCATAATGACAGTACTAGATTTTAATTAGGTCTATCAGATGCTGCAATGATATTTCCAATATCTCTAATAGCTTTCGAGAAAATGAGGAGGAAAGTCATGTTTTTATATAAAAATTAAGTTTCATTTTACTGCGTAATTATTAGTCATAGAACAAATATTCATAATGAGAGTTGTACAGTTTAATTAGGTGTATCAGATGCTGCAATGATATTTCCAATATCTCTAATAGCTTTCGGGAAAATGAGGAGGAAATTCATGTTTTTATATAAATATAAAGTTTCATTTTACTGCGTAATTATTAGCCATAGAACAAATATTCATAATATCAGTTGTACAGTTTAATTAGGTGTATCAGATGCTGCAGTGATATTTCCAATGTCTCTAATAGCTTTCGAGAAAATGAGGAAATTCATGTTTTTATATAAATATTAAGTTTCATTTTACTGCGTAATTATTAGTCATAAAACAAATATTCATAATGACAGTTGTATAGTTTAATTAGGTGTATCAGATGCTGCAATCATATTTCCGATATCTCTAATAGCTTTCGGGAAAATGAGTAGGAAATTCATGTTTTTATATAAATATTAAGTTTCATTTTACTGCGTAATTATTAGTCATAGAACAAATATTCATAATCACAGTTGTACAGTTTAATTAGTTGTATCAGATGCTGCAAGTATATTTCCAATATCTCTAATAGCTTTCGAGAAAATGAGGAGGAAAGTCATGTTTTAAAATAAATATTAAGTTTACTTTTACTGCGTAATTGTTAGTCATAGAACAAATATTCATAATGACAGTTGTACAGTTTAATTAGGTGTATCAGATGCTGCAATGATATTTCCAATATCTCTAATAGCTTTCGAGAAAATTAGGAGGAAATTCATGTTTTTATATAAATATTAAGTTTCATTTTACATAGTAATTATTAGTCATAGAACAAATATTCATAATGACAATTGTATAGTTTAATTAGGTTTATCAGATACTGCAATCATATTTCCAATATCTCAATAGCTTTCGGGAAAATGAGTAGGAAAGTCATGTTTTTATATAAATATTAAGTTTCATTTTACTGCGTAATTATTAGTCATAGAACAAATATTCATAATCACAGTTGTACAGTTTAATTAGTTGTATCAGATGCTGCAAGTATATTTCCAATATCTCTAATAGCTTTCGAGAAAATGAGGAGAAAAGTCATGTTTTTAAATAAATATTAAGTTTAATTTTACTGCTTAATTGTTAGTCATAGGACAAATATTCATAATGACAGTTGTACAATTTAATTAAGTGTATCAGATGCTGCAATGATATTTCCAATATCTCTAATAGCTTTCGGGAAAATGAGGAGGAAATTCATGTTTTTAAATAAATATTAAGTTTCATTTTACTGCGTAATTATTAGTCATAGAAAAAATATTCATAATATCAGTTGTAGAGTTTAATTAGGTGTATCAGCTGTTGCAATGATATTTCCAATATCTTTAATAGCTTTCGAGAAAATGAGGAGGAAAGTCATGTTTTTAAATAAATATTAAGTTTGATTTTACTACGTAATTATTAGTCATAGAACAAATATTCATAATATCAGTTGTACAGTTTAATTAGGTCTATTAGATGCTGCAATTATATTTCCAATATCTCTAATAGCTTTCGAGAAAATGACGAGGAAAATCATGTTTTTATATAAAAATACGGTTTTATTTTACTGCGTAATTATTAGTCATAGAACAAATATTCATAATATCAGTTGTACAGTTGAATTAGGTGTATCAGATGATGCAATGATATTTCCAATATCTCTAATAGCTTTCGAGAAAACGAGGAAGAAATTAATTTAAAAAAAAGTAAAATTTAGTATTTATTAGTACTAGTGAAAATATTCATAATGACAGTAGTAGATTTTAATTAGGTCTATCAGATGCTGCAATGATATTTCCAATATCTCTAATAGCTTTCGAGAAAATGAGGAGAAAAGTTATGTTTATATAGAAATATTAAGTTTCATT
Organism: Metacarcinus magister; assembly: GCA_029783475.1. Taxonomy (NCBI): domain Eukaryota; kingdom Metazoa; phylum Arthropoda; class Malacostraca; order Decapoda; family Cancridae; genus Metacarcinus; species Metacarcinus magister. Next base: position 3,046,826 of record JAPQNM010000012.1, on the reverse strand, counting down.
TTACTGAGTAATTATTAGTCATAGAACAAATATTCATAATGACAGTTGTACAGTTTAATTAGTTGTATCAGATGCTGTAATGATATTTCCAATATCTCTAATAGCTTTCGAGAAAATTAGGAGGAAAGTCATGTTTTTATATAAATATAAAGTTTAATTTTACTGCGTAATTATTAGTCATAGAACAAATATTCATAATTTCAGTTTTACAGTTTAATTAGGTATATCAGATGCTGCAGTGATATTTCCAATATCTCTAATAGCTTTCGAGAAAATGAGGAGGAAATTCATGTTTTTATATAAATATTAAGTTTCATTTTACTGCGTAATTATTAGTCATAGAATAAATATTCATAATGACAGTTGTACAGTTTAATTAGGTGTATCAGATGCTGCAATCATATTTCCAATATCTCTAATAGCTTTCGGGAAAATGAGTAGGAAAATCATGTTTTTATATAAATATTAAGTTTCATTTTACTGCGTAATTATTAGTCATAGAACAAATATTCATAATCACAGTTGTACAGTTTAATTAGTTGTATCAGATGCTGCAAGTATATTTCCAATATCTCTAATAGCTTTCGAGAAAATGAGGAGGAAAGTCATGTTTTTAAATAAATATTAAGTTTAATTTTACTGCGTAATTGTTAGTCATAGAACAAATATTCATAATGACAGTTGTACAGTTTAATTAGGTGTATCAGATGCGGCAATGATATTTCCAATATCTCTAATAGCTTTCGGGAAAATGAGGAGGAAATTCATGTCTTTAAATAAATATTAAGTTTCATTTTACTGCGTAATTATTAGTCATAGAAAAAATATTCATAATATCAGTTGTAGTGTTTAATTAGTTGTATCAGCTGTTGCAATGATATTTCCAATATCTCTAATAGCTTTCGAGAAAATGAGTAGGAAAATCATGTTTTTAAATAAATATTGTTTCATTTTACTGCGTAATTATTAGTCATAGAACAAATATTCATAATATCAGTTGTACAGTTTAATTAGGTCTATCAGATGCTGCAATTATATTTCCAATATCTCTAATAGCTTTCGAGAAAATGATGAGGAAAATCATGTTTTTATATAAAAATACGGTTTTATTCTACTGCGTAATTATTAGTCATAGAACAAATATTCATAATATCAGTTGTACAGTTGAATTAGGTGTATCAGATGATGCAATGATATTTCCAATATCTCTAATAGCTTTCGGGAAAACGAGGAAGAAAGTAATTTAAAAAAAAGTAAAATTCAGTATTTATTAGTACTAGTGAAAATATTCATAATGACAGTAGTAGATTTTAATTAGGTCTATCAGATGCTGCAATGATATTTCCAATATCTCTAATAGCTTTCGAGAAAATTAGGAGAAAAGTTATGTTTATATAGAAATATTAAGTTTCATTTTACTGAGTAATTATTAGTCATAGAACAAATATTCATAATGACAGTTGTACAGTTTAATTAGTTGTATCAGATGCTGTAATGATATTTCCAATATCTCTAATAGCTTTCGAGAAAATTAGGAGGAAAGTCATGTTTTTATATAAATATAAAGTTTAATTTTACTGCGTAATTATTAGTCATAGAACAAATATTCATAATTTCAGTTTTACAGTTTAATTAGGTCTATCAGATGTTGCAGTGATATTTCCAATATCTGTAATAGCTTTCGAGAAAATGAGGAGGAAAGTCATGTTTTTATATAAATATTAAGTTTCATTTTACTGCGTAATTATTAGTCATAGAACAAATATTCATAATGACAGTTGTATAGTTTAATCAGGTGTATCAGATGCTGCAATCATATTTCCAATATCTCTAATAGCTTTCGGGAAAATGAGTAGGAAATTCATGTTTTTATATAAATATTAAGTTTCATTTTACTGCGTAATTATTAGTCATAGAACAAATATTCTTAATCACAGTTGTACAGTTTAATTAGTTGTATCAGCTGTTGCAAGTATATTTCCAATATCTCTAATAGCTTTCGAGAAAATGAGGAGGAAATTCATGTTTTTAAATAAATATTAAGTTTACTTTTATTGCGTAATTGTTAGTCATAGAACAAATATTCATAATGACAGTTGTACAGTTTAATTAGGTGTATCAGATGCTGCAATGATATTTCCAATATCTCTAATAGCTTTCGGGAAAATGAGGAGGAAATTCATGTTTTTAAATAAATATTAAGTTTCATTTTACTGCGTAATTATTAGTCATAGAAAAAATATTCATAATATCAGTTGTAGTGTTTAATTAATTGTATCAGCTGTTGCAATTATATTTCCAATATCTCTAATAACTTTCGAGAAAATGAGGAGGAAAGTCATGTTTTTAAATAAATATTAAGTTTCATTTTACTGCGTAATTATTAGTCATAGAACAAATATTCATAATATCAGTTGTACAGTTTAATTAGGTCTATCAGATGCTGCAATTATATTTCCAATATCTCTAATAGCTTTCGAGAAAATGACGAGGAAAATCATGTTTTTATATAAAAATACGGTTTTATTTTACTGCGTAATTATTATTCATAGAACAAATATTCATAATATCAGTTGTACAGTTGAATCAGGTGTATCAGATGATGGAATGATATTTCCAATATCTCTAATAGCTTTCGAGAAAACGAGGAAGAAAGTATTTAAAAAAAAAGTAAAATTCAGTATTTATTAGTACTAGTGAAAATATTCATAATGACAGTAGTAGATTTTATTAAGGTCTATCAGATGCTGCAATGATATTTCTAATATCTCTAATAGCTTTCGAGAAAATGAGGAGAAAACTTATGTTTATATAGAAATGTTAAGTTTCATTTTACTGAGTAATCATTAGTCATAGAACAAATATTCATAATGACAGTTGTACAGTTTAATTAGGTGTATCAGATGCTGTAATGATATTTCCAATATCTCTAATGGCTTTCGAGAAAATTAGGAGGAAAGTCATGTTTTTATATAAATATAAAGTTTAATTTTATTGCGTAATTATTAGTCATAGAAGAAATATTCATAATTTCAGTTTTACAGTTTAATTAGGTCTATCAGATGCTGCAGTGATATTTCCAATATCTCTAATAGCTTTCGAGAAAATGAGGAGGAAAGTCATGTTTTTATATAAATATTAAGTTTCATTTTACTGCGTAATTATTAGTCATAGAACAAATATTTATAATATCAGTTGTACAGTTTAATTAGGTCTATCAGATGTTGCAGTGATATTTCCAATATCTGTAATAGCTTTCGAGAAAATGAGGAGGAAAATCATGTTTTTATATAAAAATATGGTTTTATTTTACTGCGTAATTATTATTCATAGAACAAATATTCATAATATCAGTTGTACAGTTGAATCAGGTGTATCAGATGATGGAATGATATTTCCAATATCTCTAATAGCTTTCGAGAAAATGAGGAAGAAAGTAATTTAAAAAAAAGTAAAATTCAGTATTTATTAGTACTAGTGAAAATATTCATAATGACAGTAGTAGATTTTAATTAGGTCTATCAGATGCTGCAATGATATTTCTAATATCTCTAATAGCTTTCGAGAAAATGAGGAGAAAAGTTATGTTTATATAGAAATATTAAGTTTCATTTTACTGAGTAATCATTAGTCATAGAACAAATATTCATAATGACAGTTGTACAGTTTAATTAGGTGTATCAGATGCTGTAATGATATTTCTAATATCTCTAATAGCTTTCGATAAAATTAGGAGGAAAGTCATGTTTTTATATAAATATAAAGTTTAATTTTACTGCGTAATTATTAGTCATAGAACAAATATTCATAATTTCAGTTTTACAGTTTAATTAGGTCTATCAGATGCTGCAGTGATATTTCCAATATCTCTAATAGCTTTCGAGAAAATGAGGAGGAAAGTCATGTTTTTATATAAATATTAAGTTTCATTTTACTGCGTAATTATTAGTCATAGAACAAATATTCATAATATCAGTTGTACAGTTTAATTAGGTCTATCAGATGCTGCAATGATATTTCCAATATCTCTAATAGCTTTCGGGAAAATGAGGAGGAAAGTCATGTTTTTATATAAATATTAAGTTTCATTTTACTGCGTAATTATTAGTCATAGAAAAAATATTCATAATATCAGTTGTAGTGTTTAATTAGTTGTATCAGCTGTTGCAATTATATTTCCAATATCTCTAATAACTTTCGAGAAAATGAGGAGGAAAGTCATGTTTTTAAATAAATATTAAGTTTCATTTTACTGCGTAATTATTAGTCATAGAACAAATATTCATAATATCAGTTGTACAGTTTAATTAGGTCTATCAGATGCTGCAATTATATTTCCAATATCTCTAATAGCTTTCGAGAAAATGACGAGGAAAATCATGTTTTTATATAAAAATACGGTTTTATTTTACTGCGTAATTATTATTCATAGAACAAATATTCATAATATCAATTGTACAGTTGAATCAGGTGTATCAGATGATGGAATGATATTTCCAATATCTCTAATAGCTTTCGAGAAAACGAGGAAGAAAGTATTTAAAAAAAAAGTAAAATTCAGTATTTATTAGTACTAGTGAAAATATTCATAATGACAGTAGTAGATTTTAATTAGGTCTATCAGATGCTGCAATGATATTTCTAATATCTCTAATAGCTTTCGAGAAAATGAGGAGAAAACTTATTTTTATATAGAAATATTAAGTTTCATTTTACTGAGTAATCATTAGTCATAGAACAAATATTCATAATGACAGTTGTACAGTTTAATTAGGTGTATCAGATGCTGCAATGATATTTCCAATATCTCTAATAGCTTTCGAGAAAATTAGGAGGAAATTCATGTTTTTATATAAATATTAAGTTTCATTTTACATAGTAATTATTAGTCATAGAACAAATATTCATAATGACAATTGTATAGTTTAATTAGGTTTATCAGATACTGCAATCATATTTCCAATATCTCAATAGCTTTCGGGAAAATGAGTAGGAAAGTCATGTTTTTATATAAATATTAAGTTTCATTTTACTGCGTAATTATTAGTCATAGAACAAATATTCATAATCACAGTTGTACAGTTTAATTAGTTGTATCAGATGCTGCAAGTATATTTCCAATATCTCTAATAGCTTTCGAGAAAATGAGGAGAAAAGTCATGTTTTTAATAAATATTAAGTTTAATTTTACTGCTTAATTGTTAGTCATAGGACAAATATTCATAATGACAGTTGTACAATTTAATTAAGTGTATCAGATACTGCAATGATATTTCCAATATCTCTAATAGCTTTCGGGAAAATGAGGAGGAAAGTCATGTTTTTAAATAAATATTAAGTTTCATTTTACTGCGTAATTATTAGTCATAGAAAAATATTCATAATATCAGTTGTAGAGTTTAATTAGGTGTATCAGCTGTTGCAATGATATTTCCAATATCTCTAATAGCTTTCGAGAAAATGAGGAGGAAAGTCATGTTTTTATATAAATATTAAGTTTGATTTTACTACGTAATTATTAGTCATAGAACAAATATTCATAATATCAGTTGTACAGTTTAATTAGGTCTATCAGATGCTGCAATGATATTTCCAATATCTCTAATAGCTTTCGAGAAAATGACGAGGAAAATCATGTTTTTATATAAAAATACGGTTTTATTTTACTGCGTAATTATTAGTCATAGAACAAATATTCATAATATCAGTTGTACAGTTGAATTAGGTGTATCAGATGATGCAATGATATTTCCAATATCTCTAATAGCTTTCGAGAAAACGAGGAAGAAAGTAATTTAAAAAAAAGTAAAATTTAGTATTTATTAGTACTAGTGAAAATATTCATAATGACAGTAGTAGATTTTAATTAGGTCTATCAGATGCTGCAATGATATTTCCAATATCTCTAATAGCTTTCGAGAAAATGAGGAGAAAAGTTATGTTTATATAGAAATATTAAGTTTCATTTTACTGAGTAATTATTAGTCATAGAACAAATATTCATAATGACAGTTGTACAGTTTAATTAGTTGTATCAGATGCTGTAATGATATTTCCAATATCTCTAATAGCTTTCGAGAAAATTAGGAGGAAAGTCATGTTTTTATATAAATATAAAGTTTAATTTTACTGCGTAATTATTAGTCATAGAACAAATATTCATAATTTCAGTTTTACAGTTTAATTAGGTATATCAGATGCTGCAGTGATATTTCCAATATCTCTAATAGCTTTCGAGAAAATGAGGAGGAAATTCATGTTTTTATATAAATATTAAGTTTCATTTTACTGCGTAATTATTAGTCATAGAACAAATATTCATAATGACAGTTGTACAGTTTAATTAGGTGTATCAGATGCTGCAATCATATTTCCAATATCTCTAATAGCTTTCGGGAAAATGAGTAGGAAAGTCATGTTTTTATATAAATATTAAGTTTCATTTTACTGCGTAATTATTAGTCATAGAACAAATATTCATAATCACAGTTGTACAGTTTAATTAGTTGTATCAGATGCTGCAAGTATATTTCCAATATCTCTAATAGCTTTCGAGAAAATGAGGAGGAAAGTCATGTTTTTAAATAAATATTAAGTTTAATTTTACTGCGTAATTGTTAGTCATAGAACAAATATTCATAATGACAGTTGTACAGTTTAATTAGGTGTATCAGATGCGGCAATGATATTTCCAATATCTCTAATAGCTTTCGGGAAAATGAGGAGGAAATTCATGTCTTTAAATAAATATTAAGTTTCATTTTACTGCGTAATTATTAGTCATAGAAAAAATATTCATAATATCAGTTGTAGTGTTTAATTAGTTGTATCAGCTGTTGCAATGATATTTCCAATATCTCTAATAGCTTTCGAGAAAATGAGTAGGAAAATCATGTTTTTAAATAAATATTGTTTCATTTTACTGCGTAATTATTAGTCATAGAACAAATATTCATAATATCAGTTGTACAGTTTAATTAGGTCTATCAGATGCTGCAATTATATTTCCAATATCTCTAATAGCTTTCGAGAAAATGATGAGGAAAATCATGTTTTTATATAAAAATACGGTTTTATTCTACTGCGTAATTATTAGTCATAGAACAAATATTCATAATATCAGTTGTACAGTTGAATTAGGTGTATCAGATGATGCAATGATATTTCCAATATCTCTAATAGCTTTCGGGAAAACGAGGAAGAAAGTAATTTAAAAAAAAGTAAAATTCAGTATTTATTAGTACTAGTGAAAATATTCATAATGACAGTAGTAGATTTTAATTAGGTCTATCAGATGCTGCAATGATATTTCCAATATCTCTAATAGCTTTCGAGAAAATTAGGAGAAAAGTTATGTTTATATAGAAATATTAAGTTTCATTTTACTGAGTAATTATTAGTCATAGAACAAATATTCATAATGACAGTTGTACAGTTTAATTAGTTGTATCAGATGCTGTAATGATATTTCCAATATCTCTAATAGCTTTCGAGAAAATTAGGAGGAAAGTCATGTTTTTATATAAATATAAAGTTTAATTTTACTGCGTAATTATTAGTCATAGAACAAATATTCATAATTTCAGTTTTACAGTTTAATTAGGTCTATCAGATGTTGCAGTGATATTTCCAATATCTGTAATAGCTTTCGAGAAAATGAGGAGGAAAGTCATGTTTTTATATAAATATTAAGTTTCATTTTACTGCGTAATTATTAGTCATAGAACAAATATTCATAATGACAGTTGTATAGTTTAATCAGGTGTATCAGATGCTGCAATCATATTTCCAATATCTCTAATAGCTTTCGGGAAAATGAGTAGGAAATTCATGTTTTTATATAAATATTAAGTTTCATTTTACTGCGTAATTATTAGTCATAGAACAAATATTCTTAATCACAGTTGTACAGTTTAATTAGTTGTATCAGCTGTTGCAAGTATATTTCCAATATCTCTAATAGCTTTCGAGAAAATGAGGAGGAAATTCATGTTTTTAAATAAATATTAAGTTTACTTTTATTGCGTAATTGTTAGTCATAGAACAAATATTCATAATGACAGTTGTACAGTTTAATTAGGTGTATCAGATGCTGCAATGATATTTCCAATATCTCTAATAGCTTTCGGGAAAATGAGGAGGAAATTCATGTTTTTAAATAAATATTAAGTTTCATTTTACTGCGTAATTATTAGTCATAGAAAAAATATTCATAATATCAGTTGTAGTGTTTAATTATTGTATCAGCTGTTGCAATTATATTTCCAATATCTCTAATAACTTTCGAGAAAATGAGGAGGAAAGTCATGTTTTTAAATAAATATTAAGTTTCATTTTACTGCGTAATTATTAGTCATAGAACAAATATTCATAATATCAGTTGTACAGTTTAATTAGGTCTATCAGATGCTGCAATTATATTTCCAATATCTCTAATAGCTTTCGAGAAAATGACGAGGAAAATCATGTTTTTATATAAAAATACGGTTTTATTTTACTGCGTAATTATTATTCATAGAACAAATATTCATAATATCAGTTGTACAGTTGAATCAGGTGTATCAGATGATGGAATGATATTTCCAATATCTCTAATAGCTTTCGAGAAAACGAGGAAGAAAGTATTTAAAAAAAAAGTAAAATTCAGTATTTATTAGTACTAGTGAAAATATTCATAATGACAGTAGTAGATTTTATTAAGGTCTATCAGATGCTGCAATGATATTTCTAATATCTCTAATAGCTTTCGAGAAAATGAGGAGAAAACTTATGTTTATATAGAAATGTTAAGTTTCATTTTACTGAGTAATCATTAGTCATAGAACAAATATTCATAATGACAGTTGTACAGTTTAATTAGGTGTATCAGATGCTGTAATGATATTTCCAATATCTCTAATGGCTTTCGAGAAAATTAGGAGGAAAGTCATGTTTTTATATAAATATAAAGTTTAATTTTATTGCGTAATTATTAGTCATAGAAGAAATATTCATAATTTCAGTTTTACAGTTTAATTAGGTCTATCAGATGCTGCAGTGATATTTCCAATATCTCCAATAGCTTTCGAGAAAATGAGGAGGAAAGTCATGTTTTTATATAAATATTAAGTTTCATTTTACTGCGTAATTATTAGTCATAGAACAAATATTTATAATATCAGTTGTACAGTTTAATTAGGTCTATCAGATGTTGCAGTGATATTTCCAATATCTGTAATAGCTTTCGAGAAAATGAGGAGGAAAATCATGTTTTTATATAAAAATATGGTTTTATTTTACTGCGTAATTATTATTCATAGAACAAATATTCATAATATCAGTTGTACAGTTGAATCAGGTGTATCAGATGATGGAATGATATTTCCAATATCTCTAATAGCTTTCGAGAAAATGAGGAAGAAAGTAATTTAAAAAAAAGTAAAATTCAGTATTTATTAGTACTAGTGAAAATATTCATAATGACAGTAGTAGATTTTAATTAGGTCTATCAGATGCTGCAATGATATTTCTAATATCTCTAATAGCTTTCGAGAAAATGAGGAGAAAAGTTATGTTTATATAGAAATATTAAGTTTCATTTTACTGAGTAATCATTAGTCATAGAACAAATATTCATAATGACAGTTGTACAGTTTAATTAGGTGTATCAGATGCTGTAATGATATTTCTAATATCTCTAATAGCTTTCGATAAAATTAGGAGGAAAGTCATGTTTTTATATAAATATAAAGTTTAATTTTACTGCGTAATTATTAGTCATAGAACAAATATTCATAATTTCAGTTTTACAGTTTAATTAGGTCTATCAGATGCTGCAGTGATATTTCCAATATCTCTAATAGCTTTCGAGAAAATGAGGAGGAAAGTCATGTTTTTATATAAATATTAAGTTTCATTTTACTGCGTAATTATTAGTCATAGAACAAATATTCATAATATCAGTTGTACAGTTTAATTAGGTCTATCAGATGCTGCAATGATATTTCCAATATCTCTAATAGCTTTCGGGAAAATGAGGAGGAAAGTCATGTTTTTATATAAATATTAAGTTTCATTTTACTGCGTAATTATTAGTCATAGAAAAAATATTCATAATATCAGTTGTAGTGTTTAATTAGTTGTATCAGCTGTTGCAATTATATTTCCAATATCTCTAATAACTTTCGAGAAAATGAGGAGGAAAGTCATGTTTTTAAATAAATATTAAGTTTCATTTTACTGCGTAATTATTAGTCATAGAACAAATATTCATAATATCAGTTGTACAGTTTAATTAGGTCTATCAGATGCTGCAATTATATTTCCAATATCTCTAATAGCTTTCGAGAAAATGACGAGGAAAATCATGTTTTTATATAAAAATACGGTTTTATTTTACTGCGTAATTATTATTCATAGAACAAATATTCATAATATCAATTGTACAGTTGAATCAGGTGTATCAGATGATGGAATGATATTTCCAATATCTCTAATAGCTTTCGAGAAAACGAGGAAGAAAGTATTTAAAAAAAAAGTAAAATTCAGTATTTATTAGTACTAGTGAAAATATTCATAATGACAGTAGTAGATTTTAATTAGGTCTATCAGATGCTGCAATGATATTTCTAATATCTCTAATAGCTTTCGAGAAAATGAGGAGAAAACTTATTTTTATATAGAAATATTAAGTTTCATTTTACTGAGTAATCATTAGTCATAGAACAAATATTCATAATGACAGTTGTACAGTTTAATTAGGTGTATCAGATGCTGCAATGATATTTCCAATATCTCTAATAGCTTTCGAGAAAATTAGGAGGAAATTCATGTTTTTATATAAATATTAAGTTTCATTTTACATAGTAATTATTAGTCATAGAACAAATATTCATAATGACAGTTTGTATAGTTTAATTAGGTTTATCAGATGCTGCAATCATATTTCCAATATCTCAATAGCTTTCGGGAAAATGAGTAGGAAAGTCATGTTTTTATATAAATATTAAGTTTCATTTTACTGCGTAATTATTAGTCATAGAACAAATATTCATAATCTCAGTTGTACAGTTTAATTAGGTCTATCAGATGCTGCAGTGATATTTCCAATATCTCTAATAGCTTTCGAGAAAATGAGGAGGAAAAGTCATGTTTTTATATAAATATTAAGTTTCATTTTACTGCGTAATTGTTAGTCATAGAACAAATATTCATAATGATCAGTTGTACAGTTTAATTAGGTGTATCAGATGCTGCAATGATATTTCCAATATCTCTAATAGCTTTCGGGAAAATGAGGAGGAAAGTCATGTTTTTATATAAATATTAAGTTTCATTTTACTGCGTAATTATTAGTCATAGAAAAAATATTCATAATATCAGTTGTAGAGTTTAATTAGGTGTATCAGCTGTTGCAATGATATTTCCAATATCTCTAATAGCTTTCGAGAAAATGAGGAGGAAAGTCATGTTTTTAAATAAATATTAAGTTTGATTTTACTGCGTAATTATTAGTCATAGAACAAATATTCATAATATCAGTTGTACAGTTTAATTAGGTCTATCAGATGCTGCAATTATATTTCCAATATCTCTAATAGCTTTCGAGAAAATGACGAGGAAAATCATGTTTTTATATAAAAATACGGTTTTATTTTACTGCGTAATTATTAGTCATAGAACAAATATTCATAATATCAGTTGTACAGTTGAATTAGGTGTATCAGATGATGCAATGATATTTCCAATATCTCTAATAGCTTTCGAGAAAACGAGGAAGAAAGTAATTTAAAAAAAAGTAAAATTCAGTATTTATTAGTACTAGTGAAAATATTCATAATGACAGTAGTAGATTTTAATTAGGTCTATCAGATGCTGCAATGATATTTCCAATATCTCTAATAGCTTTCGAGAAAATGAGGAGAAAAGTTATGTTTATATAGAAATATTAAGTTTCATTTTACTGAGTAATTATTAGTCATAGAACAAATATTCATAATGACAGTTGTACAGTTTAATTAGGTGTATCAGATGCTGTAATGATATTTCCAATATCTCTAATAGCTTTCGAGAAAATTAGGAGGAAAGTCATGTTTTTATATAAATATAAAGTTTAATTTTACTGCGTAATTATTAGTCATAGAACAAATATTCATAATTTCAGTTTTACAGTTTAATTAGGTCTATCAGATGCTGCAGTGATATTTCCAATATCTCTAATAGCTTTCGAGAAAATGAGGAGGAAAGTCATGTTTTTATATAAATATTAAGTTTCATTTTACTGCGTAATTATTAGTCATAGAACAAATATTCATAATATCAGTTGTACAGTTTAATTAGGTGTATCAGATGCTGCAATGATATTTCCAATATCTCTAATAGCTTTCGGGAAAATGAGAGGAAAATCATGTTTTTATATAAATATTAAGTTTCATTTTACTGCGTAATTATTAGTCATAGAACAAATATTCATAATCACAGTTGTACAGTTTAATTAGTTGTATCAGATGCTGCAAGTATATTTCCAATATCTCTAATAGCTTTCGAGAAAATGAGGAGGAAAGTCATGTTTTTAAATAAATATTAAGTTTAATTTTACTGCGTAATTGTTAGTCATAGAACAAATATTCATAATGACAGTTGTACAGTTTAATTAGGTGTATCAGATGCGGCAATGATATTTCCAATATCTCTAATAGCTTTCGGGAAAATGAGGAGGAAATTCATGTCTTTAAATAAATATTAAGTTTCATTTTACTGCGTAATTATTAGTCATAGAAAAAATATTCATAATATCAGTTGTAGTGTTTAATTAGTTGTATCAGCTGTTGCAATGATATTTCCAATATCTCTAATAGCTTTCGAGAAAATGAGTAGGAAATCATGTTTTTAAATAAATATTGTTTCATTTTACTGCGTAATTATTAGTCATAGAACAAATATTCATAATATCAGTTGTACAGTTTAATTAGGTCTATCAGATGCTGCAATTATATTTCCAATATCTCTAATAGCTTTCGAGAAAATGATGAGGAAAATCATGTTTTTATATAAAAATACGGTTTTATTCTACTGCGTAATTATTAGTCATAGAACAAATATTCATAATATCAGTTGTACAGTTGAATTAGGTGTATCAGATGATGCAATGATATTTCCAATATCTCTAATAGCTTTCGGGAAAACGAGGAAGAAAGTAATTTAAAAAAAAGTAAAATTCAGTATTTATTAGTACTAGTGAAAATATTCATAATGACAGTAGTAGATTTTAATTAGGTCTATCAGATGCTGCAATGATATTTCCAATATCTCTAATAGCTTTCGAGAAAATTAGGAGAAAAGTTATGTTTATATAGAAATATTAAGTTTCATTTTACTGAGTAATTATTAGTCATAGAACAAATATTCATAATGACAGTTGTACAGTTTAATTAGTTGTATCAGATGCTGTAATGATATTTCCAATATCTCTAATAGCTTTCGAGAAAATTAGGAGGAAAGTCATGTTTTTATATAAATATAAAGTTTAATTTTACTGCGTAATTATTAGTCATAGAACAAATATTCATAAATTCAGTTTTACAGTTTAATTAGGTCTATCAGATGTTGCAGTGATATTTCCAATATCTCTAATAGCTTTCGAGAAAATGAGTAGGAAAGTCATGTTTTTATATAAATATTAAGTTTCATTTTACTGCGTAATTATTAGTCATAGAACAAATATTCATAATGTCAGTTGTATAGTTTAATCAGGTGTATCAGATGCTGCAATCATATTTCCAATATCTCTAATAGCTTTCGGGAAAATGAGTAGGAAATTCATGTTTTTATATAAATATTAAGTTTCATTTTACTGCGTAATTATTAGTCATAGAACAAATATTCTTAATCACAGTTGTACAGTTTAATTAGTTGTATCAGCTGTTGCAAGTATATTTCCAATATCTCTAATAGCTTTCGAGAAAATGAGGAGGAAATTCATGTTTTTAAATAAATATTAAGTTTACTTTTACTGCGTAATTGTTAGTCATAGAACAAATATTCATAATGACAGTTGTACAGTTTAATTAGGTGTATCAGATGCTGCAATGATATTTCCAATATCTCTAATAGCTTTCGGGAAAATGAGGAGGAAATTCATGTTTTTAAATAAATATTAAGTTTCATTTTACTGCGTAATTATTAGTCATAGAAAAAATATTCATAATATCAGTTGTAGTGTTTAATTAGTTGTATCAGCTGTTGCAATTATATTTCCAATATCTCTAATAACTTTCGAGAAAATGAGGAGGAAAAGTCATGTTTTTAAATAAATATTAAGTTTCATTTTACTGCGTAATTATTAGTCATAGAACAAATATTCATAATATCAGTTGTACAGTTTAATTAGGTCTATCAGATGCTGCAATTATATTTCCAATATCTCTAATAGCTTTCGAGAAAATGACGAGGAAAATCATGTTTTTATATAAAAATACGGTTTTATTTTACTGCGTAATTATTATTCATAGAACAAATATTCATAATATCAGTTGTACAGTTGAATCAGGTGTATCAGATGATGGAATGATATTTCCAATATCTCTAATAGCTTTCGAGAAAACGAGGAAGAAAGTATTTAAAAAAAAGTAAAATTCAGTATTTATTAGTACTAGTGAAAATATTCATAATGACAGTAGTAGATTTTATTAGGTCTATCAGATGCTGCAATGATATTTCTAATATCTCTAATAGCTTTCGAGAAAATGAGGAGAAAACTTATGTTTATATAGAAATGTTAAGTTTCATTTTACTGAGTAATCATTAGTCATAGAACAAATATTCATAATGACAGTTGTACAGTTTAATTAGGTGTATCAGATGCTGTAATGATATTTCCAATATCTCTAATGGCTTTCGAGAAAATTAGGAGGAAAGTCATGTTTTTATATAAATATAAAGTTTAATTTTATTGCGTAATTATTAGTCATAGAAGAAATATTCATAATTTCAGTTTTACAGTTTAATTAGGTCTATCAGATGCTGCAGTGATATTTCCAATATCTCTAATAGCTTTCGAGAAAATGAGGAGGAAAGTCATGTTTTTATATAAATATTAAGTTTCATTTTACTGCGTAATTATTAGTCATAGAACAAATATTTATAATATCAGTTGTACAGTTTAATTAGGTCTATCAGATGTTGCAGTGATATTTCCAATATCTGTAATAGCTTTCGAGAAAATGAGGAGGAAATCATGTTTTTATATAAAAATATGGTTTTATTTTACTGCGTAATTATTATTCATAGAACAAATATTCATAATATCAGTTGTACAGTTGAATCAGGTGTATCAGATGATGGAATGATATTTCCAATATCTCTAATAGCTTTCGAGAAAATGAGGAAGAAAGTAATTTTAAAAAAAAGTAAAATTCAGTATTTATTAGTACTAGTGAAAATATTCATAATGACAGTAGTAGATTTTAATTAGGTCTATCAGATGCTGCAATGATATTTCTAATATCTCTAATAGCTTTCGAGAAAATGAGGAGAAAAGTTATGTTTATATAGAAATATTAAGTTTCATTTTACTGAGTAATCATTAGTCATAGAACAAATATTCATAATGACAGTTGTACAGTTTAATTAGGTGTATCAGATGCTGTAATGATATTTCTAATATCTCTAATAGCTTTCGATAAAATTAGGAGGAAAGTCATGTTTTTATATAAATATAAAGTTTAATTTTACTGCGTAATTATTAGTCATAGAACAAATATTCATAATTTCAGTTTTACAGTTTAATTAGGTCTATCAGATGCTGCAGTGATATTTCCAATATCTCTAATAGCTTTCGAGAAAATGAGGAGGAAAGTCATGTTTTTATATAAATATTAAGTTTCATTTTACTGCGTAATTATTAGTCATAGAACAAATATTCATAATATCAGTTGTACAGTTTAATTAGGTCTATCAGATGCTGCAATGATATTTCCAATATCTCTAATAGCTTTCGGGAAAATGAGGAGGAAAGTCATGTTTTTATATAAATATTAAGTTTCATTTTACTGCGTAATTATTAGTCATAGAAAAAATATTCATAATATCAGTTGTAGTGTTTAATTAGTTGTATCAGCTGTTGCAATTATATTTCCAATATCTCTAATAACTTTCGAGAAAATGAGGAGGAAAGTCATGTTTTTAAATAAATATTAAGTTTCATTTTACTGCGTAATTATTAGTCATAGAACAAATATTCATAATATCAGTTGTACAGTTTAATTAGGTCTATCAGATGCTGCAATTATATTTCCAATATCTCTAATAGCTTTCGAGAAAATGACGAGGAAAATCATGTTTTTATATAAAAATACGGTTTTATTTTACTGCGTAATTATTATTCATAGAACAAATATTCATAATATCAATTGTACAGTTGAATCAGGTGTATCAGATGATGGAATGATATTTCCAATATCTCTAATAGCTTTCGAGAAAACGAGGAAGAAAGTATTTAAAAAAAAAGTAAAATTCAGTATTTATTAGTACTAGTGAAAATATTCATAATGACAGTAGTAGATTTTAATTAGGTCTATCAGATGCTGCAATGATATTTCTAATATCTCTAATAGCTTTCGAGAAAATGAGGAGAAAACTTATTTTTATATAGAAATATTAAGTTTCATTTTACTGAGTAATCATTAGTCATAGAACAAATATTCATAATGACAGTTGTACAGTTTAATTAGGTGTATCAGATGCTGTAATGATATTTCCAATATCTCTAATGGCTTTCGAGAAAATTAGGAGGAAAGTCATGTTTTTATATAAATATAAAGTTTAATTTTACTGCGTAATTATTAGTCATAGAACAAATATTCATAATTTCAGTTTTACAGTTTAATTAGGTCTATCAGATGCTGCAGTGATATTTCCAATATCTCTAATAGCTTTCGAGAAAATGAGGAGGAAAGTCATGTTTTTATATAAATATTAAGTTTCATTTTACTGCGTAATTATTAGTCATAGAACAAATATTTATAATATCAGTTGTACAGTTTAATTAGGTCTATCAGATGTTGCAGTGATATTTCCAATATCTGTAATAGCTTTCGAGAAAATGAGGAGGAAAATCATGTTTTTATATAAAAATACGGTTTTATTTTACTGCGTAATTATTATTCATAGAACAAATATTCATAATATCAGTTGTACAGTTGAATCAGGTGTATCAGATGATGGAATGATATTTCCAATATCTCTAATAGCTTTCGAGAAAACGAGGAAGAAAGTAATTTAAAAAAAAGTAAAATTCAGTATTTATTAGTACTAGTGAAAATATTCATAATGACAGTAGTAGATTTTAATTAGGTCTATCAGATGCTGCAATGATATTTCTAATATCTCTAATAGCTTTCGAGAAAATGAGGAGAAAAGTTATGTTTATATAGAAATATTAAGTTTCATTTTACTGAGTAATCATTAGTCATAGAACAAATATTCATAATGACAGTTGTACAGTTTAATTAGGTGTATCAGATGCTGTAATGATATTTCTAATATCTCTAATAGCTTTCGAGAAAATAAGGAGGAAAGTCATGTTTTTATATAAATATAAAGTTTAATTTTACTGCGTAATTATTAGTCATAGAACAAATATTCATAATTTCAGTTTTACAGTTTAATTAGGTCTATCAGATGCTGCAGTGATATTTCCAATATCTCTAATAGCTTTCGAGAAAATGAGGAGGAAAGTCATGTTTTTATATAAATATTAAGTTTCATTTTACTGCGTAATTATTAGTCATAGAACAAATATTCATAATATCAGTTGTACAGTTTAATTAGGTCTATTAGATGCTGCAATGATATTTCCAATATCTCTAATAGCTTTCGGGAAAATGAGGAGGAAAGTCATGTTTTTATATAAATATTAAGTTTCATTTTACTGCGTAATTATTAGTCATAGAAAAAATATTCATAATATCAGTTGTAGTGTTTAATTAGTTGTATCAGCTGTTGCAATTATATTTCCAATATCTCTAATAACTTTCGAGAAAATGAGGAGGAAAGTCATGTTTTTAAATAAATATTAAGTTTCATTTTACTGCGTAATTATTAGTCATAGAACAAATATTCATAATATCAGTTGTACAGTTTAATTAGGTCTATCAGATGCTGCAATTATATTTCCAATATCTCTAATAGCTTTCGAGAAAATGACGAGGAAAATCATGTTTTTATATAAAAATACGGTTTTATTTTACTGCGTAATTATTATTCATAGAACAAATATTCATAATATCAGTTGTACAGTTGAATCAGGTGTATCAGATGATGGAATGATATTTCTAATATCTCTAATAGCTTTCGAGAAAACGAGGAAGAAAGTATTTAAAAAAAAAGTAAAATTCAGTATTTATTAGTACTAGTGAAAATATTCATAATGACAGTAGTAGATTTTAATTAGGTCTATCAGATGCTGCAATGATATTTCTAATATCTCTAATAGCTTTCGAGAAAATGAGGAGAAAACTTATGTTTATATAGAAATATTAAGTTTCATTTTACTGAGTAATCATTAGTCATAGAACAAATATTCATAATGACAGTTGTACAGTTTAATTAGGTGTATCAGATGCTGTAATGATATTTCCAATATCTCTAATGGCTTTCGAGAAAATTAGGAGGAAAGTCATGTTTTTATATAAATATAAAGTTTAATTTTACTGCGTAATTATTAGTCATAGAACAAATATTTATAATATCAGTTGTACAGTTTAATTAGGTCTATCAGATGTTGCAGTGATATTTCCAATATCTGTAATAGCTTTCGAGAAAATGAGGAGGAAAATCATGTTTTTATATAAAAATACGGTTTTATTTTACTGCGTAATTATTATTCATAGAACAAATATTCATAATATCAGTTGTACAGTTGAATCAGGTGTATCAGATGATGGAATGATATTTCCAATATCTCTAATAGCTTTCGAGAAAACGAGGAAGAAAGTAATTTAAAAAAAAGTAAAATTCAGTATTTATTAGTACTAGTGAAAATATTCATAATGACAGTAGTAGATTTTAATTAGGTCTATCAGATGCTGCAATGATATTTCTAATATCTCTAATAGCTTTCGAGAAAATGAGGAGAAAAGTTATGTTTATATAGAAATATTAAGTTTCATTTTACTGAGTAATCATTAGTCATAGAACAAATATTCATAATGACAGTTGTAGAGTTTTAATTAGGTCTATCAGATGCTGCAATGATATTTCTAATATCTCTAATAGCTTTCGAGAAAATGAGGAGAAAGTTATGTTTTATATAAATATTAAGTTTCATTTTACTGAGTAATCATTAGTCATAGAACAAATATTCATAATGACAGTTGTACAGTTTAATTAGGTGTATCAGATGCTGTAATGATATTTCTAATATCTCTAATAGCTTTCGAGAAAATTAGGAGGAAAGTCATGTTTTTATATAAATATAAAGTTTAATTTTACTGCGTAATTATTAGTCATAGAACAAATATTCATAATTTCAGTTTTACAGTTTAATTAGGTCTATCAGATGCTGCAGTGATATTTCCAATATCTCTAATAGCTTTCGAGAAAATGAGGAGGAAAGTCATGTTTTTATATAAATATTAAGTTTCATTTTACTGCGTAATTATTAGTCATAGAACAAATATTCATAATATCAGTTGTACAGTTTAATTAGGTCTATCAGATGCTGCAATGATATTTCCAATATCTCTAATAGCTTTCGGGAAAATGAGGAGGAAAGTCATGTTTTTATATAAATATTAAGTTTCATTTTACTGCGTAATTATTAGTCATAGAAAAAATATTCATAATATCAGTTGTAGTGTTTAATTAGTTGTATCAGCTGTTGCAATTATATTTCCAATATCTCTAATAACTTTCGAGAAAATGAGGAGGAAAGTCATGTTTTTAAATAAATATTAAGTTTCATTTTACTGCGTAATTATTAGTCATAGAACAAATATTCATAATATCAGTTGTACAGTTTAATTAGGTCTATCAGATGCTGCAATTATATTTCCAATATCTCTAATAGCTTTCGAGAAAATGACGAGGAAAATCATGTTTTTATATAAAAATACGGTTTTATTTTACTGCGTAATTATTATTCATAGAACAAATATTCATAATATCAGTTGTACAGTTGAATCAGGTGTATCAGATGATGGAATGATATTTCCAATATCTCTAATAGCTTTCGAGAAAACGAGGAAGAAAGTATTTAAAAAAAAAGTAAAATTCAGTATTTATTAGTACTAGTGAAAATATTCATAATGACAGTAGTAGATTTTAATTAGGTCTATCAGATGCTGCAATGATATTTCTAATATCTCTAATAGCTTTCGAGAAAATGAGGAGAAAACTTATGTTTATATAGAAATATTAAGTTTCATTTTACTGAGTAATCATTAGTCATAGAACAAATATTCATAATGACAGTTGTACAGTTTAATTAGGTGTATCAGATGCTGTAATGATATTTCCAATATCTCTAATAGCTTTCGAGAAAATTAGGAGGAAAGTCATGTTTTTATATAAATATAAAGTTTAATTTTACTGCGTAATTATTAGTCATAGAACAAATATTCATAATATCAGTTTGTACAGTTTAATTAGGTCTATCAGATGTTGCAGTGATATTTCCAATATCTGTAATAGCTTTCGAGAAAATGAGGAGGAAAATCATGTTTTTATATAAAAATACGGTTTTATTTTACTGCGTAATTATTATTCATAGAACAAATATTCATAATATCAGTTGTACAGTTGAATCAGGTGTATCAGATGATGGAATGATATTTCCAATATCTCTAATAGCTTTCGAGAAAACGAGGAAGAAAGTAATTTAAAAAAAAGTAAAATTCAGTATTTATTAGTACTAGTGAAAATATTCATAATGACAGTAGTAGATTTTAATTAGGTCTATCAGATGCTGCAATGATATTTCTAATATCTCTAATAGCTTTCGAGAAAATGAGGAGAAAAGTTATGTTTATATAGAAATATTAAGTTTCATTTTACTGAGTAATCATTAGTCATAGAACAAATATTCATAATGACAGTTGTACAGTTTAATTAGGTGTATCAGATGCTGTAATGATATTTCTAATATCTCTAATAGCTTTCGAGAAAATAAGGAGGAAAGTCATGTTTTTATATAAATATAAAGTTTAATTTTACTGCGTAATTATTAGTCATAGAACAAATATTCATAATTTCAGTTTTACAGTTTAATTAGGTCTATCAGATGCTGCAGTGATATTTCCAATATCTCTAATAGCTTTCGAGAAAATGAGGAGGAAAGTCATGTTTTTATATAAATATTAAGTTTCATTTTACTGCGTAATTATTAGTCATAGAACAAATATTCATAATATCAGTT
Source organism: Metacarcinus magister (assembly GCA_029783475.1). Taxonomy (NCBI): domain Eukaryota; kingdom Metazoa; phylum Arthropoda; class Malacostraca; order Decapoda; family Cancridae; genus Metacarcinus; species Metacarcinus magister. Next base: position 3,025,432 of record JAPQNM010000012.1, on the reverse strand, counting down.
GTACAGTTTAATTAGGTCTATTAGATGCTGCAATGATATTTCCAATATCTCTAATAGCTTTCGGGAAAATGAGGAGGAAAGTCATGTTTTTATATAAATATTAAGTTTCATTTTACTGCGTAATTATTAGTCATAGAAAAAATATTCATAATATCAGTTGTAGTGTTTAATTAGTTGTATCAGCTGTTGCAATTATATTTCCAATATCTCTAATAACTTTCGAGAAAATGAGGAGGAAAGTCATGTTTTTAAATAAATATTAAGTTTCATTTTACTGCGTAATTATTAGTCATAGAACAAATATTCATAATATCAGTTGTACAGTTTAATTAGGTCTATCAGATGCTGCAATTATATTTCCAATATCTCTAATAGCTTTCGAGAAAATGACGAGGAAAATCATGTTTTTATATAAAAATACGGTTTTATTTTACTGCGTAATTATTATTCATAGAACAAATATTCATAATATCAGTTGTACAGTTGAATCAGGTGTATCAGATGATGGAATGATATTTCTAATATCTCTAATAGCTTTCGAGAAAACGAGGAAGAAAGTATTTAAAAAAAAAGTAAAATTCAGTATTTATTAGTACTAGTGAAAATATTCATAATGACAGTAGTAGATTTTAATTAGGTCTATCAGATGCTGCAATGATATTTCTAATATCTCTAATAGCTTTCGAGAAAATGAGGAGAAAACTTATGTTTATATAGAAATATTAAGTTTCATTTTACTGAGTAATCATTAGTCATAGAACAAATATTCATAATGACAGTTGTACAGTTTAATTAGGTGTATCAGATGCTGTAATGATATTTCCAATATCTCTAATGGCTTTCGAGAAAATTAGGAGGAAAGTCATGTTTTTATATAAATATAAAGTTTAATTTTACTGCGTAATTATTAGTCATAGAACAAATATTTATAATATCAGTTGTACAGTTTAATTAGGTCTATCAGATGTTGCAGTGATATTTCCAATATCTGTAATAGCTTTCGAGAAAATGAGGAGGAAAATCATGTTTTTATATAAAAATACGGTTTTATTTTACTGCGTAATTATTATTCATAGAACAAATATTCATAATATCAGTTGTACAGTTGAATCAGGTGTATCAGATGATGGAATGATATTTCCAATATCTCTAATAGCTTTCGAGAAAACGAGGAAGAAAGTAATTTAAAAAAAAGTAAAATTCAGTATTTATTAGTACTAGTGAAAATATTCATAATGACAGTAGTAGATTTTAATTAGGTCTATCAGATGCTGCAATGATATTTCTAATATCTCTAATAGCTTTCGAGAAAATGAGGAGAAAAGTTATGTTTATATAGAAATATTAAGTTTCATTTTACTGAGTAATCATTAGTCATAGAACAAATATTCATAATGACAGTTGTACAGTTTAATTAGGTGTATCAGATGCTGTAATGATATTTCTAATATCTCTAATAGCTTTCGATAAAATTAGGAGGAAAGTCATGTTTTTATATAAATATAAAGTTTAATTTTACTGCGTAATTATTAGTCATAGAACAAATATTCATAATTTCAGTTTTACAGTTTAATTAGGTCTATCAGATGCTGCAGTGATATTTCCAATATCTCTAATAGCTTTCGAGAAAATGAGGAGGAAAGTCATGTTTTTATATAAATATTAAGTTTCATTTTACTGCGTAATTATTAGTCATAGAACAAATATTCATAATATCAGTTGTACAGTTTAATTAGGTCTATCAGATGCTGCAATGATATTTCCAATATCTCTAATAGCTTTCGGGAAAATGAGGAGGAAAGTCATGTTTTTATATAAATATTAAGTTTCATTTTACTGCGTAATTATTAGTCATAGAACAAATATTCATAATATCAGTTGTACAGTTTAATTAGGTCTATCAGATGCTGCAATGATATTTCCAATATCTCTAATAGCTTTCGGGAAAATGAGGAGGAAAGTCATGTTTTTATATAAATATTAAGTTTCATTTTACTGCGTAATTATTAGTCATAAAACAAATATTCATAATGACAGTTGTACAGTTTAATTAGGGTTATCAGATGCTGCAATGATATTTCCAATATTTCCAATATTTTCATTATCCAATATATAATGCTAGCTAGAAGAGCCCGTTGCTGACGGCCGACGGAGCGACGGTTATATATTGCTGCCGGCGGTGTTGCCAAACCGCAGTTATCGTACCGTAAAATTATCTATTGAATATCACATAAATACTCATAAGAACGGTAATTCTGATACATAAAACAATAGAAATTTGTAAATAATGATAAAAGTTGTTACACTGGCCTATACATCATATGTATATGCATGGGAATGATATAAAGATCTTATCACAGACGTCGTGCCGCAAACACAGGAGAGGGAGACGCTGCTAGCACATATGGTGTGCCGCAAGAACTGAATGGGTTAATGTGAAATGTGACTTGCATGTTGTTGTATAAAAGTGTTAAATTTATCTTTTAATTCAAATAAGTTATTTCGTATACGGGAGCTGCCTTGTGTAGGTCAACTAGCCTTTTGCAGCTTCCTTATATTCTTATGTATACTGATTTAACTATTTCCTTGCCTCCAGAATACATAGGTTGAAATAAAGATGATTAATTTGTCTTGGATCCAAATATGTTTTCCGTATACTGATCCAACTATTTCCTTCCTTGCCGCCAGAATACACGGTTTGAAGTCTGGCAAAACCCTGAAGGAGTTTAGGGGTCACTCGTCCTTTGTGAACCAAGCCACCTTCACCCAGGATGGACACAACATTATCAGGTGAGGCAAGGGAAGGGGAAGGGGAAGGGAGGTGTGTGATGATCAAGTGAGGCAAGGGAAGGGGAAAGGGGAAGGGAGGTGTTTAGTGATGAGGTGACGCAGGGGAAGGGGAAGGTAAGTGTGTTATCATCAGGGGAGGAAGGGGAAGAGAGACGCAGAATCAAAGGAGGAATTTAACATCCTCAGATTATTCTCTCTTAAAGGAGTTTGTAGAAAGAAAAGATGTTTTTGAAAAGCTATTTTATTCAGAATTTGGTACATTATGAGATTAATAAATGAAGGTATTAGATAATGATGAAAAGAATATTTAATCTTGCCTCGTGTCCACATTCCTGATATACAAAACAACTAAAATAACCTCAGTAAACTTGTACATATCTTCCATCTTAATTCCACTACTTTTAAACCACAGCCACATGATAAATAACCTTATGTTCCGTTCAAATACTCCAATCAAATGTGTTCCGTTGCAGCGCCTCCTCTGATGGCACGGTGAAGGTGTGGTCCGTGAAGACAACAGAATGCATCGCCACCTTCAAGTCCCTGGCAGGTGTGACGTCCATGGATCTGCCGGTGTATTCAGTGCACATCCTCCCCAAGAACCCTGACCATATTGTTGTGTGTAACCGTTCAAACACTGTCACCATTATGAACATGCAGGTGAGTGGTGGGTGGAAGGCGGGGGTGTGGACACTTACTAGGGACAGCCAGGGACGTGCACATTCAATAGGGAGACAAAGGGAAGGTTTACTCTGCAGTGTCTCCTTAAAAACGGGTTGAACTTTTAATGGTATTCGTAATTTGATGTAGATTTGTTCTGCGACTATTTGATGAGGATACTAGGTTATTGGTTTCTAGCGGGTTATTAAAAAGCAGCTGGTATTGTGTTATTTTTTAATGTTTTTAGTAAAGAAACTACAATTATTGGTGATAATAGTAATGTTTTTAGGTGTTTACTCGTATGTTTCCATCTGTGCATTATCGATCTTTTCTTCTCTTCTCCCTCCCTGTCCTGTTCTTTAGTTACCATACATCATTATAATTTCCAGGGAAGTCACCTTATTCACCATACATCATTATAATTCCCAGGGCCAGACAGTGCGTTCCCTGTCTTCGGGTAAGCGCGAGGGTGGTGACTTCGTGGCGTGTGTGGTGTCGCCGAGGGGGGAGTGGATCTTCTGTGTTGGCGAGGACCACGTGTTGTACTGCTTCTCCACCTCCACCGGCAAGCTGGAGAGGACCTTGAATGTAAGTGTGCTTCTGTGCAGCTGTAAGGGAGATGAGATGTGTTTTGAAGTGGTTATGGCTCAGTACTTTTTGACTGTTTTTATTTAAGTAACTGTGAACTGTACTCTTCTTCCTCCACCAGTATTTAAGTGACTGTTAACTGTACTGTTCTTCCTCCACCAGGTACATGAACAGTCTGTGATTGGGATGTGTCACCACCCTCACCAGAACCTGTTGGCCACGTACAGCGAGGAAGGACTCTTGAAGCTGTGGAAACCCTAGACTTAAGGATGGATTAGGTGAGGGGGTTAGTGGGGCCCTACACTCATTCATGGGGGTGGAAGTCAGGTGTGGAGGGGAAGGTGGGGGAGGGGAAGGTCAAGATGGGGGAGTCATGTATTGAGGGGAAGGTGGGAGAGGGGAAGGTCAAGGTGGGGGAGTATGAGTGTGGACCAAAGTACATTTTCTTTTTTTTCTTCTTTTTTTATATGAAGTTCAAACTTTTTATGTGAGTCAGATCATTGGTTTAGCTAATGTTAGGTTAGGTTAGTACAAATTGTACTTGTAGCCCATGTGTAATGCTTACCTTTAAGCGCTGCATTGCAATAAAATCATTGATTTTTTGTCATTACCTCATTTTGGTTGTTTTAATTGTTGATCAGAGTAAGTTATTAGCAATGTAAGTTATGTATACAAGTTGTCACTGAGTATACTTCACAATTACTGCCATGATTTCAGTACAAACAACTGTAAAATAATGGAGTTCAAGTGTGTTGCTTCGTGTTCTTGGTGAATTTTTACAGCCGATTAAGATGCTGATTAAGGGAAGCGTAGAAGAGGTAAGGAGTCAGTCATTCTTAAGTCTAGTAACATGCAATTTTGGTGCTGAAGTAAAAGAGACAAATTTTTAAATAAACTTTATTGTACAAGTAGAATGAAGAGTCAGGATCAGGTGAGGGTTTTGTGTTGGTCTGTGTTTGCTGTGCTGTTTCTCATGCCCGGGCTACCGAGACAAGCGACGTTTTATTGTGTGCTGCGGACAACCTCTCGTGTATTAAGGTGACAGTCATGTGTGTGTGTGCAATTTATTTTGTATGTAACTCACTTTTTTAGTACACAGAAGGAAGTGAGGTTTGTGTAGTGAAGTGTCATACTCACACGACAAACATTTAAGATAAATAAAGTGTGTTGCATTTAGTACATCCACACTTTTTATGACATATTTGAGCACCTTTTTATTTTGTTTTTGTTACTAGAGCAGTGGTTCTTAATATTTGTGGAAGTGTGACCTCTTTGTGGCCCTCCTTGAGTTAGTGTGACCCTCCCTTGCCTGTCCTTACCCTTGCACTACATTAAATTATAACAACCTTCCCTCTCCCTAACCATCCCAAACACACCAACTTACTAACACAATCACATTTAAACTCACTAAACGAGTCGCCTCATTTCTGGAGTTAAGTACAAGCTAGAAAGTCTTTAAAAGTTTCTTATGATCTGAATACAATTACAATGCATATATAAATAATTGGAGGTCTCAACGCTAAGATTGTATAATTTAAGTTAAGAACCACCGCACTAGTTGATTGAAACGTGAGCTCAGTGGCTACCTGATAACCTAACCACACAACTGAGGCCAGCTGTGTTCCTGCATAGCGGTAAAATAAGGCAAGGAGTCAAGCTGTACTGAAGTGGAAATCTTGCATAAATCCCGTAAATCTTTTGGCTTTCAGTTCAACGTGAGAATGAACTGAGATTCACTGTCCTCGTGTGTGTGTGTGACATTCATTCTTCACAAGCAAGCAAGATATTCTCACTCCATCCGGACTGACTACATACTAAATAAATACCAAAAAAAAATGTAAAAAAATGTTAAATTGAATTAAAAAATTATATTAGAAAATTCTGAATAACAAAATATGTGTTAAGGTAAATGGCGTAAGGTGTGATGTAGTGTGTCATGATTGTTGTTGATTGTCCTGATGTGCGTCTGATACGAACACCACATTGGAGGTGACGGTGGTGGTGGTGGTGGTGAGCAGAGGTTGAGTGTCATGGGTCTCTGTCTCAAGAATTTCCGTTGCCAGGAGGAGAGTGGTGGTGTTCTGGGAGGATGCCGCTGCCTCTGAGTTCCTTTTGAAGAAGCGACAGGTGAAGCAACTCACTGCCAGGCTAATGATGCTGCTCAACAACCCTGTGAGGAAAGGTGGAAAGGTGTTATGATAAGTCTCGTTGAATTGGAGGTCACTGTCGTCCCTTAAAACAGGAATATAATGTTTGTTGGGGAAGAATACTATAGTGAAATCATTAATCAAAGTCAGTATATATTCACTGATAAATAAAAGTAAATAACACATGTATTATCTATTTTGTAACATCCAATCTCATTCTAGCTGCTAACCAGTTATTCATTATTTCATCAGCCTTTTGAAAGTTAATAATTTTGTCATCACTGTGAAGGGCAGGTAATTAAATGATTAATTGCTTTGTGGTATGAAATTGGATCCCACAAAACAGATATCCATTATAATAACTAATACAAAAATGACACCAACACTATTATCCCACTTAAATAAATCTGATATCAGGTCTAGGCTATAAAGAAAAAAATTATGAATCAAACTGAAAAAAACTACCCGAGGAGGAGAGAAAGAAACCACAAGACTAATCATCTAACACAAACTTGAAGAGAGAAAAAAAAATCACCACAACCACCACCACCACCTCCCTGACACAAGAACACATAAGAGAGTCAGGTCAAGAGAGTCACCACCCACCCGAGCAGGTCATGACACCGCCCACGATGCCACAGAGGCGCGTCAGGAAGGCCAGGAACGGCTCGTGTCTCTCATTCACGTTCACCCTCAAGGCAGAGACGTCGTACTTGAAAAAGATCCCTGGAGTCCCGTGCGAATTCTGTCAACATAAGGATTGGGTGTATGTAGGTACGTGTATATGGATTTTTCGTACATACACTACAATGTATGTAAGAGAAAAGAGCTAAAGGTAAATGCTGGGAAAAGTAAGTCTTAGAGGAATGGGAAGTAGAATTGGTTGATTTAAATATACTTTATAGGGTGAGTGTGCCGGCAGTAGGAAGGGGTGAGGCAGTTCTAGGGGAGAAAATGGAGGAAGTGAAAGAGTTGAAGTATTTGGGAAGAGCGTTATGCAATCATGGAGGGATGGAAGGAAAAATAAGAGTGTGTGGCTGTGGAAGGAATGTATTTGGAGGTAAAGAGAGGGTTAAGGAACAGTATTCTCCTGCCCATTCAAGTTGATGTAAATATCTATGAACTCATCAAACCTTTCACCTTACCTTATCATGAGCTATTTCTCTGGATTGCTCCGACACAGAATATTGGAATGAAGAGCCGCGGTAACTGTATGTGTTGACGTACGTTGGCACCACTGTTATGAAGTACTGGTAGGACATCAGGTCTGGCGAGGCGACGGGAGGAAACAAGGTGAGGAAAGACAGTCAGTCTATTGATGAAGAAAACTTGTCTTGCTTGTGATAAAAGAGATTGAGTATTTATTTTTGTTTATCAGTACTACTTGATTCTACAACCATCTGTTAACCCTAGTTTTTGTCTTTCCTACCGCCACATTAACCATAAAAAAAACCTCATTCTTATCATAAAAAAAACTATTAACAACTATCTTTATACATAGAATGGGGTCAGAAAATCCTTACTCTTGTCTGCCACCTCCTCGTCTCCCTCGAGTGGGTGGACAATGCCGGGCGCTGGGTCACCAAAGGACATTTTATTGATACGGTGAGTGAAGTTATAATCCTTATCGTCCATGAAGACTGCCAGGTGGGCGTGGCCGCGGGGGAGGGGGATGGTCTTGCCTGAGGGTGTAACAGGGAGTAACAGGATGTAACAGTACACTTAATAATGAAACGCATACACATGGTAAACAATAAAAAAAATGCAATAATATGGTATAACAACTGGTATCATTAAGTGTTACGGATCATTAGTTAATCATCATATTTAAGCGAGTGTTAAGTAAGTTAAATTAATTACCTGCTGTTATGTGGAAGTTCCCGGCTACTTTATTAATCTCCAGCGTCCCGAGCACCTGACAAGCATCCTTCTCCTTGTTAGGTATGATTCGTCTGTCAGGGAGGAAGATAATCACCTCGTTATCATCATTAGTAATCCTATTTCCTGTATTTAGCTGGCTAGGGTGTTAAGACTCGGCAAGAAACAAGTTCAATATTACTGAATACATGTTAAGTTCTGAAATCAGTCGTTGAGAGTCAAGCTCAATTTTCGGTAATGTGATGTAGTGTATTTCAATGTTTTTTCACCTTCTCGGAAAGTCGCCAAATATGTTAATGTAACCGCTCCTCCACAGCAGCTGGTGTATTGAGTGGAACTGTTCCCGGAAGTAACTGTTCACCTGGGAGGAGGAAAGGCAATTAGTACGAGTTATAATTCACCAAGATAAATTGCAAGACGAGTAAATATAGAAACCCATACTAGTAAAATACAATTAGAATCAGTTAATGCAAGACGAGTAGATATATAAACCCATCTTATTCAAGTTACCCGTTGCATGCCGTCAAAGTGTATGCGTTGGTCAGGGTCAAGTTCCCACCAGGTGTCCTCCATGTCCAGGGAACCAAACGTCATCACCTGTTGGCCCGTCATGTCCAGCACATCAGCGCCAACATCTGGGGAGAAACGAGTGGATGCTTAACTAAACCTAACCTAACCAATTTTCTTTTTTACTTACTTAACATAACTTATTTTTTAACTTTACTTAACTTAACCTAACCCAACCTAACCTACCTTCATATTATACAAGAATTTGAAACACGATATTTTCCTGTTATATGAAAAACAATTAAATAAATGACGTATTCTTTCTATATATATATATATATATATAAACACCATAACTCTTTGATCCTATTCCTTCCTTCCATACAACAATAAAAGCTACAATTCATATTATACAAGAATTTTAAACACCATATTTTCCAGTTACGAAGAAAAAATTAAATAAATGACGTATTTGTCCGTATATATAAACACAATAACTCTTTGATCCTATCCCTCCCTTCTACACAATAAATGCTACAACAACACCTACATCTACAAGGCATAGCGACTGTGATATCCACATTGATCTTGAGTCTCTCGGAGAACTCTGTGTCGGGGATGAAGGTGTAGGTGAAGGAAGTCTCCAGGTAATACATCATCTCCATCATCATCAGCCAGATTATTGCTATCAAACTTATCACTGAAACTAGATGAGAAATAGACATTCAGTATTCATCATAGTAAAATTGATTAATGTTTAAATAGTTGTATTGGATGTTTATTCTGTGTTTTTGTTTTCTAGTTATGGTGTAATTTTGGGCTAGGAGTCTTTTTCTTTCTTTTGTGTTCATCATTGATTGTTTAGTTTGCTTCCATGTGTGTAAATAAGGAAAAACTAAATGTATGTGAGTAAAACAAACTAATATTGCATTGGAATATTGCATTAATTTCATTAGATTTATGTAATTTATCTTTTTTTCACACATATAGTCCAATAAAAAAGTAATATATATATATAAAACAAAAAAGTAAATTGAAGAAATCACAAAATAAACCATTAAACCAAGAATTCTAAGATAACAAAAGTATTATATCCATTTATTTTATTTTTTTAACAGGGCAGCACATCAAGGTCCTCACAAGTCCCTCCCGTGGTAGTCTTCTCTATACATTCTTCCGAGGTCCTGGGGAAGGCGTCGAGGCTCTTCACAGTCTGGACAGCTTTCTTACGGTGGCGCAACATGAGGGTGGAGGAGCCGGCCGCTGTATGTCATGTAAGTGGAGTAGAGTGGAGTAAGGTGTGGAGTGGTACTGGTGGTGTATGCTGAGGTGCTAATTCATCTGAAAATACGAGGTTAGGTTAGGCTAGGCTAGGTTAGGGTTGTGGTAATGGTAGGTTAGGTTAGGGTTGAGGTATTGGTAGGTTAGGTTAGTGGTTTTCCTTATAGTTTAGTAATAATATAATATAGTATAATTATGTTAAGGTTCTGTACTGTTTTGGGGTTGTAAAAGAAGGTTAGGTTAAGTTAGGTTAAGGTTGTGGTATTAGTAGTAATGGTAGTAATTAATGTAAGGTTTAGACGAGTGTACTTGACGTAACATTAATACACTTTTAATTATCAGTAACAATATTAATTAATGTAAGGTTTAAACTAGTGTATTTGACGTAACATTAATACTCTTGATCCACTAATTAATGTAATGATGCCAGGAGGAATATAAAAAAGTGAACATTAATATGATTTCAGTACTATATTGGTATGGATATTTTAGGCTTTCATAACAGCTAGATTAGGAACTTTTGATGTAGTGAAATTATGAAGAACACTGATCTTGATAACCTTAACTAACACACAAACACGAACACACACACACACACTAACAAACATCCTATTCAACACACACACACAGATACATACACAGACTAACACATACACTACCTAACACATACACTCTTTAACACACACACACACACACCCGTACCAACACCCTCACTGTTTAACACACAGACTAACACATACTCTGAATAACACATATAGTACCTTATCGTGAAGGTGGTGACAGACAGACATAAACACCACCAAAAGGATGTGGTAGGTAGATAGGTAGATAGTCCGGCGGTGTTGTGTCACTGTGTGAGGGTGTTGTGGTGTTGTGGTAACTTCCCCGCTTGTTTCCAGTGATATCAGCTGCTCGATAGCTCAGTATTCTCTTCTATCATTACTGTTTTCTCATATTCTGGTTATTATTATGTGTATGGAATAATTTTAACTTGATTACAGACTCATTGTGTTTATATTTATATGTCTGTGGGTGTATGTGTCTGTTTTATTTTGTAATATTACGTGTACTTGTGTCTGCAATTATCATCATCATCATCATCGCCTCCTTATCTTATCTTGCAACAGCCGGGGTGGGTTTCCTTTATTAACACTTGCTTATTAATTTTACTTAGCCGGTGAGAAAGGTGGAGATAAGATGGTATATACTGTTTCATTAGTTAAAGGCAGAATTGTACTAATTTGTCTAACATACACTGTTAATATGTGTCACTTTTCACTCGCCACTCAAATTTACCTCATGCATTTCCATCATAATATGTTTCATAGACAACAGAGCAACATTTTATATGCAATATAATTCCACACATTTGCTGACAATATGTAAAATCAATGAAAAGAAGAAAAAAATAGCGAGAGATATTTGACGGTGCGACCTATTTTACACCCGAGCCGTAATTCAAGGTAATAATTATTTAGAAGGCACAAAGGCCTTTTGTGCCTTCTAAACTTCTAACTCTTGTGTTGTCCATTAAATATAAAACCGTCAAAGGGTGTGGTTTTATATTTAATGGACAACACAAGAGTAACATTACAACACAGGCTGTAAAGTGACAAACACATAGGCTGCCTTTGAATTATGACCATATTGTTACGCTTTAAAGAAAGGAAGGGGTTTACCTTTGCCTTAACACACCACCACTTACGACACTGCAGCACCACAGCAAACTCAGCTGCTGCCTCCTCGGTGTGACCTTGGGTAGGTGGCGTGTCGGGCAGGAACTCCATCCTCGCTCCGTTGCTGTTATTAAAGTTCGTGCATGTATCGGTAGACTGCGAGGTGACACACTATGGCCTATTTATAGTCATAGAACAAATATTCATAATGACAGTTGTACAGTTTAATTAGGTCTATCAGATGCTGCAATGATATTTCCAATATCTCTAATAGCTTTCGAGAAAATGAGTAGGAAAGTCATGTTTTTATATAAATATACGGTTTCATTTTACTGCGTAGTTATTATAATAGCTTCTGGGCATCCGGGACAGGGTGAGGAAAACCACAGTACTCCCAATCCTCTCTGGTTTACTGAACAGTGAACCTTATCCTTCTACGTACACAACCCTCACGTCTTCCCCTTGACAAGACGCACTCCTCAGGTCCTCCCTCAGACTGACAAGTGACGCTACAAAAGCCCGCGTCTTCTCCCAAAAGCCCGCGAAACATTCGCGCCAATATTCCCCATCGTAACAATATATATAAGAGAGAAGCTCCGTTGTAAAGAGCGGACAGTGTATTTTGTCCTTGAAAGAAATTCGTACCTCGTGTTTTCAATAGTAACTTAAATACATCCAGGTAGATAACATTTTTCACCTACCTGGAGAAATGACAGTTTATTATTATTATTATTATCTCTCTCTCTCTCTCTCTCTCTCTCTCTCTCTCTCTCTCTCTCTCTCTCTCTCTCTCTCTCTCTCTCTCTCTCTCTCTCTCTCTCTCTCAACCTAGCATTTACATATCTTTAGTAAAAGCTTCTAACTTTACTAGGTGACCGTATGCAAAGTTTTATACAATTATGTGTGAAAGAATAAAAAAAAAAATGTATGTTAAGATTACGTCATATATAGCAACATTAATGGTAGTTAACAACCGTCTAGTTTAGTCAGATAGTTTAATAACGTAACGAGTAGCAAAGGGAAAGATAACGGCAATGTTAGATAGTTATACAGTTGAACATACTATAGTGACGGTATGACTGCATTAACCTTTAAGACGGGCGTATAAATAGTTACATAGGCGTGGCAGTATACCTTAAACTTATATCCTTTCTACTCTAAATAAGGCTGTGTTAAAAGTGCCATAATAATTTGAATCACCGAACTACCCGATGCTCTCTTGTTTCCTGCTTCACACACACACACACACACACACACACACCTCAGCCTAGTGTTGGAGGATTACACTTTCAGTACGAGCAGGACCTTGTGTGGCGATGGGCGTGTGTTGTGGATTTCTTGGTTTGGTTTCCCTGCCACTCTTTGTTGTCATAAAGGTGAGTCATGGAAGGTGTATATTGCGAAAGGAATGTGATGTAACTAAGAAGTGATGTCAATTATGTACAGGAAAAGGTATCTGGGTGGTGTGTGTGTGTGTGTGTGTCAGAATAGACCAGCCAATGCACTGCCTGAGCACATACCTCCAAGCTACCATTAACGACCTACACACACACACACACACACACACACACACACACACACACACACACACACACACACACTAACCTTGACCTTCTCCTCGCAAGCCTTGTTGTCGTATCATTGAACTACATTCCCCACATATTCACTATTCATTCATTATCATTAACGTAGTGTAATAACCGGATTTTTTGCCAATTCATATTTATACCAAATCATCTTTTTTTCTTTTTTTTTATACTATTGGAGAACCGGCCAAGGGTGATAAAAATAGTGATACAAAAAAGCTCCTTGCGATTGCCGGTTCCCTAAAGATGAAAGAGTGATCAAAATAGAGATGCGAAATTAGGATTGCAGGTGGCTTGATACTTCTCTCTTAAATGAGTTGAATTCGTAGGAAGGTGGAAATACAGCTTCAGGTACAGAGTTAATGATTGACATGTATCCTAAACTATATTACATCAGAACTCCACCTCTTTCCGACCCATTAATTGTCTCACACTACCTGCCAAGCCACTGCAATTTCTAAACCCCTTGTCACTTCGTTAGAGAAAATACATATGCATAGTAATAATAATTTACAATCTAACCTAACCTAACCTAACCTCTTAGCTACCGCCACAGCTTAACCCACATCCCTCCTACATACTATAGGTCACTGCCTAACACCACTCCGTAACATTAGGGTAGTGTGTGTGTGTGTGTGTGTGTGTGTGTGTGTGTGTGTGTGTGTGTGTGTGTGTTTATGGTATATCATGCATGTACACTAATCTCTCATCATTACATCTGCATCACGTGTGTTCAAACCATTAGGAGTTAAAAGTAGATCATGCGTTTGAATGGTGCCAAGGGTGATCCAATCCTCCTTTGTGTTGTTAAGTAGTTTCAGAACCACTATAAGGATCAGTAATAATGTTTGTACACCTTATATTATATCAACAAGTATTAGTAAGTTAAGAATAGTGAAATTATCCAGTTAGGTTGTGTTATGATGAGTCTTAGGTGTTGTAGTTGGATGCAGGGAGTGGTAGGTACACATTAAGACATCACTATAACGAGGTCATACACCCAATCCATGTAAATATCTAATCGCAGGTGCAAGGCCACACCTGAGGCTGTATTCTGCATGCCATTGGTGACGCATATTCAAGGCAATGACTCAAACAGGATGTAGTGAAGTGTAACTAAGAAAAAACTGCAACATGACAACTTCAAATATACCAGAATAACTACCTTTTTCCCCTCCCTTCAGTGGGCAGCAGGTGAGGTTAATAGTCGTTAGGAATTAGTTATTATCTTTATAGAAGTATTTTGTCCTGTATAATATTGTGATCGTTAAGTAAGTCTCCCAGTTCACTGATACTAGGAAAGGTGGATCGAGGTGATATAGGAAACGATTCATGCTTATTGTCACCGCAGATGTCCGGCTCGTGCTCCTTTTTGCATTAACTAACTATTGTCATCAGATTAAAAAAAAAGCCAAACGGGATATCTGATCAAGGCTTAACTACCAATTAATTAAAGGATATAAATGTTTACTTGATTGTTGTCCTCATAGCAATTATTATTTTTTTACCACTTCTATAATTGATTAAGGAAATAGTTTGATTGTCATGGCGTAGAGTTTGGAAAGAAAATGTGTGTGTGTGTGTGTATAATTTCCTTGAGAGTGATGATGTCTCTTTGTCTACAGGTTCACACTTCTTGAGTTGGAACATTAGAACACAGACCGTGGAGAAGCCGCCGCCTCCTCCTCCTCCTCTTCCTCTTCATGAGTCCAACGCGTGATCGCCCAGACCATGGTGACGGACGGGCTGCTGACGTGTTGAGAAGACTTACCTCACACACTCCAGGTATTAATTAGCACACTTAGGCAGGTATTGGGGCCAACACACATTCACGCAAACGTTTTGATTTAATTATTGATATATTTTCAATTATCAACTGCTACTTATCCAATTAATTTCCTATAAACCACATTAAGATCTGAAGTTATTATTATTATCTTTTTTTATATAGGTTATCTGTTTTCATCTCGTGTTTCCTAGTAATGAAATGTGTGTGTGTGTGTGTGTGTGTGTGTGTGTGTGTGTGTGTGTGTCTGTGTGATAACCTGTCATTTTAAAGTTTATGGCTAAGCAAGGATCAATGTAGGAAGGAATAAGGTGTTTAATTCTATGTAAATCCTGTTATGTACATCTATAGGGGAGTTCTGAGTAATAGGGAGATGTAGGGTATTATAATCATGATGTATATGGGAATGATAGGCGATGGTGAGAGGTTGCATAAACAAAAGACAATCAAAGGGAATGATGATAGCGATTGAGATTTTTGAAGGATGGGAAGGCAGGAGGAGGAGGAGGAGGAGTGTTTAAATTTGAAGGAGAAACTCTGATTGAATGGATGTACAAGATATGGGAAGAGGGAAGGTTATCAGGAGGGTGGAGAAAGGAAACTCCATCATCATTCTAATCTATAAGGGAAAGGGTTGTAGAAATGAAAGGTTAATGGGAAAAAAAATAATAGTGATTGAAATGGTTGCAGAAGATCACAGAGAGAAGGATGATCAAAGAGGAAGGTTAAGAAAAAAAAAAAAGTAAAGGAAGTCTGGAATAGATTTTTTTTTACTCTTTACTAATAGTGTGCGTGTGTGTGTGTGTGTGTGTGTGTGTGTGCGTGTGTGTGTGTGTGTGTGTGTGTGTGTGTGTGTGTGTGTGTGTGTGTGTGTGTACGTACGTAACTGCACGCTTGAATAGTTTAATATTAAGAGAAAGTTATAGTTATGTGGGCTGCCTAACTTCTAAAGCCTCAGGGATTAATAGCGAATACATACATACATACATACATACATACATACATACATACATACATACATAGCCTCCAGAACGTATTTATAATTTTGAAACACATACTGCATTTGTTTCTTGGATTACAGACACGCTGAGTTTGTCTTAAGTTAGAGTTGTCAAGGCAGATAAAAGTTAAGTTTCCTCCTCTTGATGTAGGTGAGGTGAGGTGAGGAGGAACGCGAGAGTGGATGGTAATGAAAGAAGAACGACGAGTGAAGTGTTGACAAGTGTGGTAGTTATGTATGTGTGAGAGAGAGAGACGGAAGGAAAAAAAGAAGTGAGAGATGCAAGACAGGAGGGAAGGTGGCCATTAGTCATAAGAGGTAAATATCTGTTATATAATGGTAATGTATTTCTCCCTCTTACAGCTTCAAGACGGAGATAGAAGACTGGGATTTGCTCTCTCTCTCTCTTTCTTTATTCTTTTTCGCAGTTTTTAGCTCTTTTTATTATCTTTTTGACCATCTTTTTCACTCTTTTTATTCTCTCTATTCTTTTTATTCTCTGGCGCTTTTTTTTGCTCAGTTTTATCCTCTCTCTTTTTCTGTCACACACTTCCACCACTCGTCGACCCTTATTACCCAACCTTCCCGGAAAACCAGTGAGTAGCAGCAGCAGCAGCAGGAGCAGCAGCCTCGGAAGAACACTCCACACACACTCCAGCCTCGGCTCATCATCGTCTTGAAGGGAGACTGAAGGAGGTGAGCTGACAAGTGGTCGCATGAATGGAGGTGATTGTCAAAGGGTGTAGTGTCGTATACAGCAGGGTGTACCAAGAATTTTAAGACGTGTACTTGCACAGATGGGGAAAAATTAGTATGAGTCGAGTATCACACTGGTTTAAGTATTCACTGAGGTAGTAAGGGAGGGAAAGGAGGTAAGGTTAAGGACAGTTGGAAAATTAGGTGGTTTAGAGACTCTATAGTCTTCCATACATATACTCGTTTAGACTTGGATGCATTTCTAGAGTAACGTTATTTAGCCTAGTAAAGTTTTAAAAGCACCTAACGCCAAAAATTTAATAATAAATGGATGTGCATGTTAGTTTGTACCTGAATAATTAGAAGCTGGTCTCCTCTCCCTCCCTCCCTCACATGCACGGGCTCAGGGGAAATGGTTGCAATGCATATACGTAAATTGTATATAAATCCACAGCGGTAAAGTATGTTGTTAGCTTCGACTTACTTTACCGCTGTGGATTTATATACAATTTACGTATTTACATTGCAACTTTTCCTCCCGAGTCCGTGCATGTGAGGGAGGGAAGGAGACTGGCTTCTTTTCATTCAAGTAGAAACCTCCATACACATGCACTTATTGATTTATTTTTGGCGTTCAAGTGCTTTTAAAACTAACATGCGAGTATAGATTTCCTTTATACTCTTGGGTCACACTTGAATATAGGGCAGGGCAAACAGTGTAGTTAACTAAGTTTTCAGATGAGGTAGGAAAGAAAATTGTGATGAGTAGCCTTCTGTCTTTATTTTTTATATTTACAGAGTCCGCCCCAACCATCTGCGGCGAGGGAAAGCGCACACACCGACAAGACACACACCCGCGGGAATGTGGTGCGCGTCTCCTTATGGCTCTTAAAACATACTCAAGAGGAGAGAGTTTGTTTCTCTTCTCAACAGTATAGTTCACGGGAGAGTGACTGACTGGCTGATGTTTTGGCTCGGCAGCAGAGGACGTGTTGCTGAGGTGAGCGTTGTGGTGACAGCAGAAGTCGCGCATCGGATTCGTCACTGGTTTAAAAGAAGAGGGAAAAAAATTAAGTGTACGTGTGTTTCTCTCTCTCCTCCCTCCGTCTTTCTACACCACCACCACCTCTCTCTCTTCCTCGTATTTTCCAGACAGGTAACTCGCCACATCTTCACACGAGTCTGCATGTTCCCTCCTCCTCTTCTTCCTCCTCATCATCAAGGGGAGTGATGTTGGGGACGAGTCTTGTCTGTCACCTGGTTGCTGTAAAGAAAAATAATCATCAGTGCACATTTCAATACAATAAACAAAGGATATAATGCATTTTTTTAGTTTCCATTCAACCTCAGACGCAGACACAATGGAATGAATAGAATGAATGACGAGTGATAAAAATAACTGGAGCGCTTTTGATCTTGTGTATCCGTTGTGGACAAAAATAAAACTGACGAATTCTTTTTTTTTCTTTCTCTCTAGAGGTAGGAGGAAGGGAGGGAGTGAAATTTTATAAAAAGTTGATGTATCGGATATCTTTTGATGCGCATGAGCCGAGTACTAAAATAAAACAGACTCGCATCGTCACTCTCTATACAGTAAAAATAAACACTTGTACTATTTATATATCCTAACACCCACACCTGCGATAGAATAAACAAAAAAAAATTGAACCATTCACGCTTGAGTAGCTGGCTGGCTCTCTCTCTAGCCATTTTGGAGATTAATTATATCAAATTACTTTTATCACGTGATTAATTATCCTTATAAACATGCGCGCACACACATCATAAAAAAATAAAAATAAATAAGTGCCCCACATCCGCTTCATCTTGAGACACACACACTTCACACACATCCTGTCTGATTAACACATACACGACACCGGCGCACAATCAACAGATAAGACTACTGATATATCTTGGCTACTAAAAAAATTATTACTGACGGAGGGGAAGGAAAAAAAAAAAAAGGGAGACACTGACGTAGATAATATACAATCCCAGTACAATAACGAACCTGCCAACCTTCCAACATTTTGAGTATAATGTAAATATAAACGAAATTAAATCCGACGTGTGTGTTTAGGTAAGTCCTCCCAAGTCTTGCTACTCACAAAAACGAGAGTACGACGACACAGCTAACTCCCTTCCCACTCACCTCACTTCACTTCCCACTCCTCTCAGACCGTGACCCCATGACCCCAAAACAGCGTGACCTGCCCCGCTACCCCCCCCCCTCACACTCCCTCTCTTCCAACACAAACTGGTAAATACTAGTTAACAATCCAAGTCCCC
>JAPQNM010000012.1:2996545-2999045 GCA_029783475.1 Metacarcinus magister | reverse complement strand
AAAACCAGAACAAAAACAAGAACAACGAGAATAAAACTAAAGTAATAAAAATAGAAATAGAAAAAAAGATGAAGAAAAAAAAGAAGAAAAACAAACAAAACAAACAAATTACAAAAATGCCGCTGGAATGAATGTCTCGATAAAGCGAAATAATCATGCATCAACCTCATTAATTAGAGAGAGAGAGAGAGAGAGAGAGAGAGAGAGAGAGAGAGAGAGAGAGAGAGAGAGAGAGAGAGAGAGAGAGAGAGAGATAAAAGAAGAGAGATAAAAGAGAAGAGAAGAGAAAGAAAGAGAAAGAGAAAGAGAGAGAAGAGAGAAGAGAGAGAGAGAGAGAGAGAGAGAGAAGAGAGAGAGAGAGAGAGAGAGAGAGAGAGAGAGAGAGAGAGAGAGAGAGAGAGAGAGAGAGAGAGAGAGAGAGAGAGAGAGAGAGAGAGAGAGAGAGAGAGAGAGATACTACAGCTTGGCTTCCTAACTCGATGTGGTTAAATGTGGATTCAAACCCTACAAACGAAGCTTCAATTCCATATGTGAGCTAGTTTTACAACGAATTTCTCTTTGGCTTGATTACTCTCTCTCTCTCTCTCTCTCTCTCTCTCTCTCTCTCTCTCTCTCTCTCTCTCTCTCTCTCTCTCTCTCTCTCTCTCTCTCTCTCTCTCAATTGCATGCACGGGTCCCTCTTCCGCATGATTGACTGACTGACTGACTGACCGAATGACTAACTGGATGGATGACTAACTGACTGACTGACTGACTGACTGACCTACTAGCTGACTCATTCACTGACTGACTAACTGACTGATTCATTGACCAACTGACTGACTAACTGACTGATTGACTGACTGACTAAATGACTTACTGATTCATTGACTGACTGACTGACTGACTGATTGATTAGATGTTGAGCATGACTATATATAACCAATAAACAATGACTGACTGATTGACTGACTAACTGACTGAACACAATAACTACTGACTGAATGCATTTGTGACTCATTGACTGACTAAACAGGCAAACAAATAAAGTAAATAGAATAAAAATGTAAGCAAATATAATAAGTATTAAAAAGAAGAAACTGACGAGATTAAAACATGTCCCCCCCCTCTCTCTCTCTCTCTCTCTCTCTCTCTCTCTCTCTCTCTCTCTCTCTCTCTCTCTCTCTCTCTCTCTCTCTCTCTCTCTCTCTCTCTTCATAGGCTCATTTAGGTCAAAAGGAGCACTGCCAAAAAGGAAATGATGATGAAAATTGAAACCAAGAGGAAGAGGAAGAGGAGGAGGAGGAGGAGGGAGGAGGATAATTGGAGATACAGAATTAATTAAATGGAATTAAAATTATGCTTGTTTGTTTGTTTACTTGTTTACTTGTTGTTTACTTGTGTGTGTGTGTGTGTGTGTGTGTGTGTGTGTGTGTGTGTGTGTGTACATAAATAATTTGTTTATGATTTATACATACATACATACATACACTCTCTGCCTCACTCACTCTCTCTCTCTCTCTCTCTCTCTCTCTCTCTCTCTCTCTCTCTCTCTCTCTCTCTCTCTCTCTCTCTCTCTCTCTCTCTCTCTCTCATACAGGAAAATAGCAGGAGAGATAAAAAATAAGTAAGAAAGTGGAAAATAATTCTCGAAAACTGAAGAAAATGGTGAAAAACAGATGAAACGAGAGAGAGAAAGAGCGAGGGAAAAGAGAGAGAAAATAAGATAATCTATTTTGACGAAGAGGAAAGAAGAAAAAAAAAAAAATTAAGGTGAAATAAAGTGAACAAAAATAGATAGAAAGAAAATAAAGCAAATAAAAAAAACATGATGATATAATAAGACGATATATATATAGAACACAAACCCAAGAAAATGAATGAAGAAAAAGAAGAAAAATAGAAAAGTAGAAAACAACTCAAAAAAATATTTACTCATTAATGAAAAAAAAATGAAAACATTGAAAAAAAATTAAATTATACAATACGTGGAAGAATCTCATTATAAGTACGATGATAACTTTTTCTTTTATACATTATTATCATTACTGAAAGCGAGAGAGAGAGAGAGAGAGAAAGCGAGAGAGAGAGAGAGAGAGAGAGAGAGAGAGAGAGAGAGAGAGAGAGAGAGAGAGAGAGAGAGAGAGAGAGAGAGAGAGAGAGAGAGAGAGAGGTAGTGCAGGTGTGTGGTGGGTAAACTAACACCTGAACCAATCTTTACTGGAGAGAAACAAAGATTACCAAGAACGTGAGGCTGCTGTAGGATGCTGTCTGGCTGTCTGTCTGTCTGTCTGTCTGTCTGTCTGTCTGTCTGTCTGTCTGTTTGTCTGTCTACCTGTGTCTGTCTGTTTAATGTTGTCTGTCTGTCTGTCTGTCTGTCTGTCTGTCTGTCTGTCTGTCTGTCTACCTGTATGTCTGTCTGTTTAATTGTCTGTCTGTCTGTCTACCTGTATGTCTGTCTGTTTAATTGTCTGTCTGTCTGTCTGTCTGTCTACCTGTATGTCTGTCTGTTTAATTGTCT
>JAPQNM010000012.1:2989045-2991545 GCA_029783475.1 Metacarcinus magister | reverse complement strand
TAGTCAATTTCCATTAATAACAATAATAACAACAACAACAACTTACTACTACTACGTCCTTCCACCTGTAGTAAATATATAATAGTTTCCTCCACTTCTTTCACCTCCACCTAGTCTTCCTCCCTCCCCTCCCCTCTCCTCCCTCCCTGGTTGCTCTCCCTCCCTCCCACCCCATAACCCCCCCCTTCCCTCCCTCCCACTTGACATAATCGATGGAAACAATTGAGTTCATGTCCTCGAGGCAGCTACGAGAAGTTGTTCCAAGGTCGAGACTTACTTAACCTCACTTCCCAATTGTTTTGTTTTTTCCCTTGATTAATTCCGTATAGATTTTCGATGCAGAAGGAGGAGGAGGAGGAGGAGGAGGAGGAGGAAGAAGAGGTGGAGGTGGAGGAGGAGGAGGAGGAGGAGGAGAAAGAGAAGGAGTAGGAGGAGGAAGATAAATTATAAGAGACAAGCACCAGAGAAATAAATTAAGAAAAATATTAACATTAGGAAAAAGAAGAAAATGTGTGTGTGTGTGTGTGTGTGTGTGTGTGTGTGTGTGTGTGTGTGTGTGTGTGTGTGTGTGTGTGTGTGTGTGTGCGTGTGTGGGCGTGAAAGAACCGGTCGTTTAAGTAACCATTAGCACATGCCAAAGGGGGACAAGAGAGAGATAGAGAGAGATAGAGATAGAGATAAAGAGATAAAGAGAGAGAGAGAGAGAGAGAGAGAGAGAGAGAGAGAGAGAGAGAGAGAGAGAGAGAGAGAGAGAGAGAGAGAGAGAGAGAGAGAGAGAGAGAGAGAGAGAGAGAGACCCATCCATCAATTCTAATGTAAATATATATACACTTCTACTCCTCTTTGCTTCTTTATGAAAGTTTCCCCTTGTGAGGAGGAAGAGGAGGAGGAGGAGGAGGAGGAGGAACACATAGGAACACATAGGAAGAACAAACAGCAACAGGCCTGCTGGCCCTTACGAGGCTGTTTGTGAGTACACTATCTAGTCTAGAGTGAAGGATACAGGACAGTAAGGGTGAAGGCTTCTCCCCCCAGCCATGGCTGGCAGGGAAAGGAAGGACAACCAAGACCAGACTGTCACTACTGTCACTACCACTACTGCTACCACTACTACTAACCACTACTGTCACTACCACTACTACTACCACTACTGTCACTACCACTACTACTACTACTACTGTCACTACCACTACTGTCACTACCACTGCTGTCACTACCACTACTGTCACTACCACTACTTCCTGGCAAGCGATGTCAGGCCACTAGCGACGTCTTTTGAATCGACATTTCGTAAGTTAGGTACATCAGGATGAACTTACTCAAAGTTTGCTACGTTAACGGATAGTATTTTAGTTGTGGATTGGCTTCTAAATATTTGTCAAGTCTATTTTTGAACGTAGTAATTGTTTTACTGTCGACGACATTGGCGGGCAGGGAGTTCCAAACGTTAACGATCCGATTGAAAAAGAAGTGCTTGGCTTTGTTTGATGTGAATCTTTTACCAGTAATCTTAAAAGAATGATGTCTTCTTGTTATATTATATCAATCAAAAGTAATGTAATCTTCTGTATTGATATTATCGAATCCTTTGATTATCTTGAACATTTCAATGAAATCCCCTCGCATCCTTCGTTTCGGTGGTAATGGCAGGTTAAACATAACTTATTGCCAGTATTAACCCTTACACTGCCGAGGTCTTTTCTAAGTGTTCGATTTATAGATTTTAAAAAAAATTATGATTTTATTCAAATTTTTCTTATTAATGATAAAAATAAATATTAATGATAAAAATAAATAATAATGATAAAAATAAATAATAATGATAAAAATAAATATCAATGATAAAAATAAATATTAATGATACAAATAAATATTAATGATACAAATAAATAATAATGATACAAATAAATAATAATGATAAAAATAAATAATAATGATAAAAAATATATATTAATGATAAAAATAAATATTAATGATATAAATAAATATTAATGATAAAAATAAATATTAATGATAAAAAATAAATATTAATGATAAAAATAAATATTAATATAAATAAATAATAATGATAAAAAATAAATAATGATAAAAAATAAATATTAATGATAAAAATAAATATTAATGATAAAAATAAATAATAATGATAAAAATAAATATTAATGATAAAATAAATATTAATGATAAAAATAAATATTAATGATAAAAATAAATATTAATGATAAAAATAAATATTAATGATAAAAATAAATATTAATGATAAAAATAAATATTAATGATAAAAATAAATATTAATGATAAAAATAAATATTAATGATAAAAATAAATATTAATGATAAAAATAAATATTAATGATAAAAATAGGAGGAGGAGGAGGAGGAGGAGGAGGAGGAGGAGGAGGGGGTGGGGAGGAGGAGAAGGTGATTGCTGGTTTTCTAGTGATTGACATTGCGTGCGTTTGTGTGTGCGTGTGCGCGCGCGTGTGTGTGTGTGTGTGTGTGTG
>JAPQNM010000012.1:2984045-2986545 GCA_029783475.1 Metacarcinus magister | reverse complement strand
AAAAATATATATAAATGATAAAAATATATATTAATGATAAAAATAAATATTAATGATAAAAATAAATATTAATGATAAAAATATATATTAATGATAAAAATATATATTAATGATAAAAATATATATTAATGATAAAAATAAATATTAGTGATAAAAATATATATTAATGATAAAAATATATATTAATGATAAAAATATATATTAATGATAATAAATATATATTAATGATAAAAATATATATTAATGATAAAAATATATATTAATGATAAAAAATAAATATTAATGATAAAAATAAATATTAATGATAAAAATATATATTAATGATAAAAATAAATATTTATGATAAAAATATATATTAATGATAAAAATATATATTAATGATATAAATAAATATTAATGATAAAAATATATATTAATGATAAATATATATATTAATGATAAAAATAAATATTAATGATAAAAATATATATTAATGATAAAAATATATATTAATGATAAAAATATATATTGATGATAAAAATATATATTAATGATAAAAATAAATATTAATGATAAAAATAAATATTAATGATAAAAATAAATATTAATGATAAAAATAAATATTAATGATAAAAATAAATATTAATGATAAAAATATATATTAATGATAAAAATATATATTAATGATAAAAATAAATATTAATGATAAAAATAAATATTAATGATAAAAATATATATTAATGATAAAAATAAATATTAATGATAAAAATAAATATTAATGATAAAAATATATATTAATGATAAAAATAAATATTAATGATAAAAATATGTATTAATGATAAAAATATATATTAATGATAAAATTATATATTAATGATAAAAAATAAATATTAATGATAAAAATAAATATTAATGATAAAAATATATATTAATGATAAAAATAAATATTAATGATAAAAATAAATATTAATGATAAAAATAAATATTAATGATAAAAATAATTATTAATGATAAAAATAAATAATAATGATAAAAATAAATAATAATGATAAAAATATATATTAATGATAAAAATATATATTAATGATAAAAATAAATATTAATGATAAAAATAAATATTAATGATAAAAATATATATTAATGATAAAAATATATATTAATGATAAAAAATAAATATTAATGATAAAAATATATATTAATGATAAAAATATATATTAATGATAAAAATAAATATTAATGATAAAAATATATATTTATGATAAAAATAAATATTAATGATAAAAATATATATTAATGATAAAAATATATATTAATGATAAAAATATATATTAATGATAAAAATATATATTAATGATAAAAATATATATTAATGATAAAAATAAATATTAATGATAAAAATATATATTAATGATTAAAATAATATTAATGATAAAAATAAATATTAATGATTAAAATATATATTAATGATAAAAATATATATTAATGATAAAAATATATATTAATGATAAAAATAAATATTAATGATAAAAATATATATTAATGATAGAAATAAATATTGGTGATAAAAAATAAATATTAATGATAAAAATACATATTAGTGATAAAAATAAATATTAATGATAAAAATAAATATTAATGATAAAAATAATTATTAATGATAAAAATAAATATTAATGATAAAAATAAATATTAATGATAAAACTAAATAACAATGATAAAAATAAATATTAATGATAAAAATAAATATTAATGATAAAAATTAATATTAATGATAAAAATAAATATTAATGATAAAAATAAATATTAATGATAAAAATAAATATTAATGATAAAAATAAATATTAATGATAAAAATAAATATTAATGATAAAAATAAATATTAATGATAAAAATAATTAATAATGATAAAAATAATTAATAATGATAAAAATAAATATTAATGATAAAAATAAGGAGGAGGAGGAGGAGGAGGAGGAGGAGGAGGAGGGAAATATACAAGGGAATATACAAGGGAACACAAACAGCAACAGACCCTAGGGTCCCTGCGAAGGCTGTTTGATATAACTACTCTACACTAACTACTTGAATTAGAGAAAGGATAGTACAGTATAAATAAATAAATAAATAAATAAAAATAAATAAATAAATATATATAAATAAATATAAATATATATAAATATATATAAATAAATAAATATAAATAAATAAATATAAATAAATAAATATAAATAAATATAAATAAATATATATAAAAAATAAACATTAATATTTATTTTTATCATTAATATTTATTTTTATCATTAATATTTATTTTTATCATTAATATTTATTTTTTATCATTAATATATATTTTTATCATTAATATATATTTTTATCATTAATATTTAATTTTATCATTAATATTTATTTTTATCATTAATATATATTTTTATCATTAATATATATTTTTATCATTAATATTTATTTTTATCATTAATATTTATTTTTATCATTAATATTTATTTTTATCATTAATATTTAT
>JAPQNM010000012.1:2949045-2976545 GCA_029783475.1 Metacarcinus magister | reverse complement strand
ATTTGGAAGTGAAATTAAAAGTAAGAGAGAAAAACTGCAAAATGAATTACCAAATTAAGTTAATAAATGAATAGATGAATAAATAGATTAATATGTGATAGGATAAATAAATGATAAATTAATAAAATAAATAAAGGAAGTAAAATAGAATCCAATACAAACTTATTCTCTCTCTCTCTCTCTCTCTCTCTCTCTCTCTCTCTCTCTCTCTCTCTCTCTCTCTCTCTCTTATCTTCCGTTTGCCCAGCGTGCTTACGTAAGCCTAAAGGAAAACATTTAAGGAAGGGAACACTTCACTGCAAAGCCTAAAAGAACGTCAATCATAATAATAATAACAATAATAATAATAATAATAATAATAATAATAATAATAATAATAATGATAATAATAATAATAATAATAATAATAATAATAATAATAATAATAATAACAATAATAATAATAATAATAATAATAATAATAATAATAATAATAATAATGATAATAATAATAATAATAATAATAATGATAATAATAATAAAAGTACAAGAGAATTTCGTATTATATGATTTTTAAGTCTCTCTCTCTCTCTCTCTCTCTCTCTCTCTCTCTCTCTCTCTCTCTCTCTCTCTCTCTCTCTCTCTCTCTCTTCTCATCCTGTTTCGTGAATTCTGGACTTAAGGGTTCAATAACTTGCCTAATGATTCTCTCTCTCTCTCTCTCTCTCTCTCTCTCTCTCTCTCTCTCTCTCTCTCTCTCTCTCTCTCTCTCTAAAATGGAAGAAAAAAAATTGTTGCAATGAATTACGATGAATGTGAGATAATGAGAGGAAGAAGAAGTAGGAACACATAGGAACACATAGGAAGAACAAACAACAACAGGCCTGCTGGCCCTTACGAGGCTGTTTGTGAGACTACACTATCTACTCTAGAGTGTAGGATACAGGATAGTAAGGGTGAAGGCTTCTCTCCCCAGCCATGGCTGGCAGGGAAAGGAAGGCCAACCAAGACCATACTGTCACTACCACTACTGCTACCACTACTTCCTGGCAAGCGATGTCAGGTCACTAGCGACGTCTTTTGAATCGACATTTCGTAAATTAGGTACATCAGGATGAACTTACTCAAAGTTTGCTACGTTAACGGATAGTATTTTAGTTGTGGATTGGCTTCTAAATATTTGTCAAGTCTATTTTTGAACGTAGTAATTGTTTTACTGTCGACGATATTGGCGGGCAGGGAGTTCCAAACATTAACGATCCGATTGAAAAAGAAGTGCTTGGCTTCGTTTGATGTGAATCTTTTACCAGTAATCTTAAAAGAATGACGTCGTCTTGTTATATTTGATCGATCAAAAGTAATGTAATCTTCTACATTGATATTATCGAATCCTTTGATTATCTTGAACATTTCAATTAAATCCCCTCGCATCCTTCGTTTTTCTAGGCTGAATAAGTTTAGTTCTTTAAGTCTTTCTTCATAAGGTTTATTTTTCAGCCTTGGAATCATTTTTGTTATTCTTCGCTGGACTCTTTCCAGTTTGTCAATGTCCTTTCTGTAATATGGGGACCAAAACTGTACGCAATACTCAAGATGGGGTCGTACTAGTGAATTATGCAGTTTTAATATGACTTTTTCTGATTTATTTTCGAAAGTACGCCCAATAAAGCCGACCAATCTGTTAGCAGTTTTAACTACCTCTGAACAATGTTGACTGGGTTTTAAATCGTTTGATATTGTGATTCCCAGATCTTTTTCTTTATTTACTGTAGAAAGTGATTTACCATTCATTGAGTACTGAACGTGATCATTATTTCTTCCGATGTGTAGTACCTTGCATTTTTCAACGTTAAATTTCATTTGCCATTTATTGGCCCAAGACGTTAGTCGATCTAGGTCTGATTGTAAGACTTCTCTGTCAATTGTCGTAGTTACTTTGCTGAGAATTTTCGTATCGTCAGCGAATTTCGATATTTTGCAAGTGATCCCATCATCTATGTCATTAACATATATCAAAAATAAGACAGGACCAAGCACTGAGCCTTGTGGTACGCCACTTTTAACGTTTAACCATTGAGAGGAGACACCGTTTAAGACTACTCTCTGCTTACGTTCAGAGAGCCAGTCCAGAAGCCAATTGTAAATGCTACCAGAGATACCATGAGTCATTAGTTTATTAAGCAATCGTTGATGAGGTACTTTATCAAAAGCCTTTTGAAAATCCAGATATATGACATCTACTGCTCTGCTTTCATCGTACGCGTCAAAAACATTGTGGAAGAAGTCTAATAAGTTAGTTAAGCATGAACGTTTATTACGAAAACCATGTTGTGATGGTTTTATTATATCGTTGTCTTCAAGGAATTTCACCACATTGTCACGAATGATTGTCTCCATTAATTTACATACAACTGATGTCAGACTGATTGGCCTATAATTTCCGGGTTGTGACTTGTCCCCCTTTTTGAAGATTGGTGTTACATTTGCACGTTTCCAATCTGATGGAACTTTACCATCTCTTAAGGATTTATTGAATAAGATTGTAAGCGGTTTACTGATCTGGTGCTTGACCTCTTTCAAGATTCTTGGGGAAATTTTATCTGGTCCAGGGGTTTTGTTTGTTTTCATCTTATTGATTTTTTGCAAAACGTCATTTTCTACTATGAGTATATCATTTAAGAAGTTTACGGTCCCTCTAATCTCAAGTGGCTGAAACGATGAACAATCCTCTTCTGTAAATACGGATGCAAAAAAGTTATTAAGGATTGTAGCCATTTCGTTTTCGTCATTTGTGTGATTTCCATGTCCTTTAGTAAGTGGACCGATATTGCAGGTAAGGGCTTTTTTACTCTTAACAAAACTATAAAATTCTTTAGGATTTGATTTACATGATTCCGCTATATATTCTTCCAGGTTTTTCTTGCTACGCTTTATCAATCTCTTAGTATCGCGACGAATTCTGTCAAACTCTACTTTATCATCTTGGCTTTTAGTTAATATGTACTTATTGTACGCATGTTTTTTGAGAGTGAGGCTGTTTTTTATCTCTTCGTTCCACCATTTTGGTTTGTTCTTCCTTGCTGAACGTCTGTATCGATACGGTACACATACGCTTATAACTTCATTCAGTTTTGTGGTAAAGGCCTCCCATGACTTATCAATATCTGACTCTGACAACAGTTCACTCCAGTCAGTGTCTTCTAGAATTGATCGCATTCTGATGAAATTCGCCCTTTGATAATTTGGTACCTTCTCCTTACTGTCTTTTACTTTTATTTCCTTAATTTTCAAATTGAACGTGATTATTCGATGGTCACTAGAACTGAAAACTGGGCCGACATTTACGTTACTGACTAAATCTTTACTTGTTGAAAGAATGAGATCAAGGGTATTTAAGTCTCGCGTCGGTTCGTGAACGTGTTGATGTAATTCGCTCTCTAATAAGTTCGTGTACAGGTCGTGTCCTGTATGAGATCGTAACGGATTTCCCCATCTCGTTACTGGCAAATTAAAATCACCCATAATAATTGTCTCGCATTGACTAATTGTTTCGGAGATTGATTCGAATAGGAGGAGGAGGAGGAGGAGGAGGAGGAGGAAGAGGAAGAGGAAGAGGAGGAAGAAGAGGAAGAGGAGGATGAGTGAGGTTTATAGGAAGCAACACGAGAGGAAGGAAGAAAAGAAAGAAGGAAGAGAGAGAGAGAGAGAGAGAGAGAGAGAGAGAGAGAGAGAGAGAGAGAGAGAGAGAGAGAGAGAGAGAGAGAGAGAGAGAGGCAGTGAAGCATATAAAGACAGACTCAAAATTGCTTCGTCATGCTATTTTCCCCTCCTCTTCCACCCCCCCTTCCCCTTCTCCTCCTCTTTCCATACCTCCTTCCTCTCTCTCTCCTTTATCAACCCCTCTTCCTCCTCCTCCTTCTTCTCCTTCTGTCTCCTTTGTTCTCTTTTACCTCCAGTCCTTCATCTCCTCTTCCTTCTCCTTTCTCTCTCTCTCTCTCTCTCTCTCTCTCTCTCTCTCTCTCTCTCTCTCTCTCTCTCTCTCTCTCTCTCTTCCTCTTCCTTCTCATCTCCGCCTCTTCTTCCTTCCTCTTCCTCTTCCTCTTGCTTGAAAACTTCCCTCTTTCTTCCAATCTCTCCTCCTCTTTCCCCTCACTCTCTCCATCCCCCCCTCCCCCTCTCTCTCCCCTTCCCCTTCACCTCCTCCCACCTCCACTCTCCTTTCCCCCCCCCATTCCTCCCCTCCCCCCCTTCCCCTTTGCCCTCACCCCCACCCCAACCCACAAAGGTGACTCACTCCCCTCCTGTGACCTCTTGCCCTAAATGAGAGTGGGTCTTCCCCTCCTCCTCCTCCTCTTCCTCTTCGTCTTCTCCTCTGCCCATTCCTCCTCCTCCTCCTCCTACTCCTTTTCTCCCCTCCTCCTCTTCCTTCTATGTCCTACCAATCTTGCTACCTTACCCTCCTCCTCCTCCTCCTCCTCCTCCTCTTCTTCTTCTTCCTCCTCCTCCTTCAACCACGTAACGTCTATTGTATTGTTTTTGTTATTGTTGTTGTTGTTGTTGCTATTGGTGTTGTTGTTGAAGGCTTGAGTCACGCTTTCACTCTCTCTCTCTCTCTCTCTCTCTCTCTCTCTCTCTCTCTCTCTCTCTCTCTCTCTCTCTCTCTCTCTCTCTTTACACACGTAGTTGGAAATCCGAAATCCCTTGCTCTTACACCTCTCATTCCATCTCTCTCTCTCTCTCTCTCTCTCTCTCTCTCTCTCTCTCTCTCTCTCTCTCTCGGCAAGTATAAATCATCCCTGCATTACCTACTGTCAAGGGTGTGCGTGGGTAGAAGAGAAATCGTGTGCGTGTGTGTGCGTGTGTGTGAGTGTGTGTGTGTGTAGTTATGTAGGTCCAGTCGTATGTGGGTGTAGGCTAAGGTGTAGGTGTGTGTGTGTGGGTGTAGGTTAAGGTGTGTATGTGTGTGTGTGTGTGTGTGTGTGTGTGTGTGTGTGTGTGTGTGTGTGTGTGTGTGTGTGTGTGTGTAGGCCTAGTCGTGTGTGGGTGGGTACAAGTTGTTTATATTTACTGTTAGTTGAAGGTTTATTTAAGGTGTGTTTGCTGGTTACTATTTCTTTATTATTATTATTATTATTATTATTATTATTATTATTATTATTATTATTATTATTATTATTACTATTATTATTATTATTATTATAAGTGCTGCTATAAAAAGTACTTTCTCTTCTTATTCGTGAAGTTGCATATGTAATGTCTCTCTCTCTCTCTCTCTCTCTCTCTCTCTCTCTCTCTCTCATATATATTTAAAAAAAAAGTTAATTTCCCCTTTTTTCTTTCTCTACATCTTAATCACGTTTCCCATTTTCTCTCTCGTGTATGTATGTATGTATGTATGTATGTATGTGTGTATGTATGTAGTGTACCTCGTTTTCTGTTGTTTAATGTTTCCTTCCTTCCTTCCTTCCTTCTTATTTCTTTCTTTTCCTTCATTTTGCTGATTCATTTCCACGTCGCTAACACACTTCCACCTCGTTTTTTATTTTTATTTTAGATATATATATATTTTTTTCGTTTGTAAATTCAACTGTGACTCAATTTTTTTTTTTAGTCGTGTGTATAAAAAAGTTTTCGTTCAGGAATGTGTGTCTCTCTCTCTCTCTCTCTCTCTCTCTCTCTCTCTCTCTCTCTCTCTCTCTCTCTCTCTCTCTCTCTCTCGCTCCTGTTCTTTGATTAAATTCTTTAGTTAACTTATGGTATGTCTGATTCTTTCTCTCTCCTTCCTTCTCTTTCTCTCTCTCTCTCTCTCTCTCTCTCTCTCTCTCTCTCTCTCTCTCTCTCTCTCTCTCTCTCTCTCTCTCTCTCTCTCTCTCTCTCTCTCTCTGCCCTTAGTAACAAGACCGAATTAGGAGGAAAATTTGCTAAACTTTTGCATATGAATAGAAATTAGAAGCGAGACAGACAGACAGACAGACAGACAGACAGACAGACAGACAGACAGACAGACAGACAGTTAGACAGACAAACAGAAAAACAGACAGACAGACAGACAGATATAAAGACACACAGACAAACAGACAGATAGAAGGAAAAAAGAGGAGGAAAAAGGAAGGAGGAAAAAAAAAAACTTGAAAAAAGATTAAAGAAGACGAGTTAGTCTTTTCGTTAAGAACTAACAAGAGGAGGAGGAGGAGGAGGAGGAGGAGGAGGAGGAGGAGGAGGAGGAGAGACTTAATGGAGAGACATAAAAACGAAAAAAAAATGAAGACACTTTGCTCTTTAAAGTATTGTGTTAAGGAGGAAGAAGAGGAAGAGGAAGAGGAGGAGGAGGAGGAAGAGGAGGAGGAAGAGGAAGAGGAGGAGGAGGAGGAAGAACACATAGGAACACATAGGAAGAACAAACAGCAACAGGCCTGCTGGCCCTTACGAGGCTGTTTGTGAGTACACTATCTACTCTAGAGTGAAGGATACAGGATAGTAAGGGTGAAGGCTTCTCTCCCCAGCCATGGCTGGCAGGGAAAGGAAGGCCAACCAAGACCAGACTGTCACTACTGTCACTGCCACTACTGCTACCACTACTTCCTGGCAAGCGATGTCAGGCCACTAGCGACGTCTTTTGAATCGACATTTCGTAAGTTAGGTACATCAGGATGAACTTACTCAAAGTTTGCTACGTTAACGGATAGTATTTTAGTTGTGGATTGGCTTCTAAATATTTGTCAAGTCTATTTTTGAACGTAGTAATTGTTTTACTGTCGACGACATTGGCGGGCAGGGAGTTCCAAACGTTAACGATCCGATTGAAAAAGAAGTGCTTGGCTTTGTTTGATGTGAATCTTTTACCAGTAATCTTAAAAGAATGACGTCTTCTTGTTATATTTGATCGATCAAAAGTAATGTAATCTTCTGCATTGATATTATCGAATCCTTTGATTATCTTGAACATTTCAATTAAATCCCCTCGCATCCTTCGTTTTTCTAGGCTGAATAAGTTTAGTTCTTTAAGTCTTTCTTCATAAGGTTTATTTTTCAGCCTTGGAATCATTTTTGTTATTCTTCGCTGGACTCTTTCCAGTTTGTCAATGTCCTTTCTGTAATATGGGGACCAAAACTGTACGCAATACTCAAGATGGGGTCGTACTAGTGAATTATGCAGTTTTAATATGACTTTTTCTGATTTATTTTCGAAAGTACGCCCAATAAAGCCGACCAATCTGTTAGCAGTTTTAACTACCTCTGAACAATGTTGACTGGGCTTTAAATCGTTTGATATTGTGATTCCCAGATCTTTTTCTTTATTTACTGTAGAAAGTGGTTTACCATTCATTGAGTACTGAACGTGATCATTATTTCTTCCGATGTGTAGTACCTTGCATTTTTCTACGTTAAATTTCATTTGCCATTTATTGGCCCAAGACGTTAGTCGATCTAGGTCTGATTGTAAGACTTCTCTGTCAATTGTCGTAGTTACTTTGCTGAGAATTTTCGTATCGTCAGCGAATTTCAATATTTTGCAAGTGATCCCATCATCTATGTCATTAACATATATCAAGAATAAGACAGGACCAAGCACTGAACCTTGTGGTACGCCACTTTTTACGTTTAACCATTGAGAGGAGACACCGTTTAAGACTACTCTCTGCTTACGTTCAGAGAGCCAGTCCAGAAGCCAATTGTAAATGCTACCAGAGATACCGTGAGTCATTAGTTTATTAAGCAATCGTTGATGAGGTACTTTATCAAAGGCCTTTTGAAAATCCAGATATATGACATCTACTGCTCTGCTTTCATCGTACGCGTCAAAAACATTGTGGAGGAGGAGGAGGAGGAGGAGGAGGAGGTTAAAAAATAGATAGAGATAGATAGATAAACAGACAGACGTTAACAAAACACACACACACACACACATACACACACTGACTGACTGACTGACTAAATATATAAGTGAATGAACTAATCAATTAATCAATTAGTAAATTAGTAAATAAACAAAAAATGCAATACTAAAATACACAGTACATTTCTTTTAGGAAAGTAATTGAAAAGTCATATGAGTAAACAGACTTTTCTTGTCATTATAATTCTTCCTTTGCGTGTATAGTATTCCTTAAGTCCTCTAGGGATATCATAAGGTCCTTCCAAGTGGGTTTAATCTTCACGTGTTTGTCTACGTGTGTTGGAGATCCCACGTTGGATTCGTCGTCACTTTCACTTGCTGGTGAGCCTTGTAATTGCTTGCTAGTATGGGCATCTTTCAGCCATTCAAGTCTTTGTAGTTCATATAGGCACTGGTCGTGGTGCCATTCCAATTCCTGGTGGCGAGTCTCGAGTGTCTGATGCTCGAGTCGCTGCGTCGCTGCAGTCACCTTCCACTGATCTGAGATACTCTGGACCATAGTGGCAGCTTCATCCATGGTGTTCTGGACCAAGTTCAACCGTCTGTTCAAGTTGACACCCCGGTCCAGTTCCTTCTTTAGCTCTGTTGCCAAAGCTTCCTTCTCCTTCAGAACAACCCGAAGGTCGTCCTTGTTGTTCTTCAGCAGACCTTGCAGTGCTGCGTGCTGTTGACGCACACTGCTAAGCTCTGACACAACCTTCGTGTGGTCATTAACCACAAGGTCATGATTTTTCTTCAACCCCTGCCAGTCTGCCAGCAAGATTTTATGGTCCTGCAGCAGACCGTAGTGGTCTTCCAGTAGGACCTGGTGGTCCCTATTCAAAAGATCTTTATTCTTCTTCAAGACCTTACGGCCTGACAGCAAGACTTTAAGGTCCTCGAACAGACCGTAGTGGTCTTCCAGTAGGACCCGCTGGTCCTTAACCAAAAGGTCATACTCTTCTTTTAAGACCTGGTGGTCTGACAATATGACCTTACAGTTCTCCACCACACTAACGTGGTGTACCGCAAGAACCTTTAACATCCTACTCACATTAGTGTGGTCTTCCAGTAGGACCTGGTGGTCCCTAACCACAGCAGTGTGGTTGTCCTTCAAGGCCTTCTTGTCTGCCACAGTGACCAGGTGGTCCTTCGCCAAAGCGTCGTGGTCAGATAAAAGGACCTTGTAGTCCATATAAACAGCATTGAAGCTGTCCTTCAAGACCCTGCGGTCTGACAATAGAACCTTATGGTCCTTTAACAGACCATAGTGGTCTTTCAGCAAGACCTCGTGGTCATTAACCACAAGGTCATGTTTATCCTTCAGAACCTTGTGGTCATTAACCACAAGGTCATGTTCTTTCTTCAGTGCCAAGTGGTCATTAACCACAGCAACATGATTAGCCGCAAGGACGTTGAAGTCCTTCTGCAACTCCTCAAGGGCATCGGACTGCAGGTCGCGCACAGTGAGCACGCCCTTCAGCGCCTGACGCTCCTTGAGGAGCTCGTCCTTAGCCATGCGGACAATGTCCACAAGGCGGGCTACCCCCTCTGCGAAGGGGAGCTTGTCCAGCAGGGGATCGCTGCGGCTGAGGGCCGACAGCTCCTGCATGTCATCGTTGCCCTGGTGGGGGCCGGGCAGGGTGGTGCACGCCGCCAACAACGGCAGCGTGCACCATCGCACTATTAACATTTTGAATCCTAATTTCATAGTGAATCAAAACTTAATTCTGAGAATGTTCAATGAAATGCAAAAGTGCGGGAAGCTAAGAGTGAAGATGAGGTGAAGGTCCTTGGTGTATCATCACCATCACCACTTGTAAAGGGGAGGAGGAAGAGGAAGAGGAGGAGGAATGAGGGAAAAAATGGCACACCTTCAACGTCATTTATGTAGGTGTGTGTGTGTGTGTGTGTGTGTGTGTGTGTGTGTGTGTGTGTGTGTGCGCATGTAATTGACACACACCAAGGACAAAGTAATTGTGACTGATGATGTGTGTGTGTGTGTGTGTGTGTGTGTGTGTGTGTGTGTGTCTGTGTGTGTGTGTGTGTGTGTGTGTGTTCGGGTGTTTCGAAGCGTTCCGAACCAAGTGAAGCGAAACAAAGAAAAAAATATGTCGCAAGAAAATAATAAAATAACTCTCAAAAACAAACATTATCGTACTAGTAGTAGTAGTAGCAGTAATAGTAGTAGTAGTATAAACACAAAGAGGAGGAGTAGGAGGAGAAGGAGGAGGAGGAGAAGGAGGAGGAGGAGAAGAAGGAAGAGGAGGAGTTGGAGGAGGAGGAGGAGAAAGAGGAGGAGGAGGAGGAGGAGGAGGAGGAGGACAGAATCTTTCACAATATGATACAGATTCACAATAAATATTCTGATCTTCTTCCCTAAATTGAGACTTGAAATTTATAGATGACAACTACAAGTACAGAACAAGATCCTGTCTCTCTCTCTCTCTCTCTCTCTCTCTCTCTCTCTCTCTCTCTCTCTCTCTCTCTCTCTCTCTCTCTCTCTCTCTCTCTCTCTCTCAAAAAGATAGACAGGTTACAAAATATCGGAAGAGATTTTGTGTTGAAATCTGAGTCAGCAATTGCAGTGCTGAGCGAGAGAGAGAGAGAGAGAGAGAGAGAGAGAGAGAGAGAGAGAGAGAGAGAGAGAGAGAGAGAGAGAGAGAGAGAGAGAGAGAGAGAGACGGATACTAACATGCGTGGGGATCAAAGCATGTACACACACAAAAACACAAACACA
This sequence comes from Metacarcinus magister, assembly GCA_029783475.1. Taxonomy (NCBI): domain Eukaryota; kingdom Metazoa; phylum Arthropoda; class Malacostraca; order Decapoda; family Cancridae; genus Metacarcinus; species Metacarcinus magister. The sequence continues at coordinate 2,965,950 of JAPQNM010000012.1, read as the reverse complement.
CACACACACACACACACACACACACACACACACACACACACACATCTCCCGCGCACAAACAAACTGCGTGGAGCCAAAAAAATTCTTGTTCTCTTCCTCTCCTCTTCTCCCTCTTCTTCCTCTTCCTCCTCCTCCTCCTCCTCCTCTTCCTCTTTGAGTCAATAATCGTTGCCTCTTTGATAACTTATTTCATTATCATTATTTTTGTTACTATTATTATTATTATTATTATTATTATTATTATTATTATTATTATTATTATTATTATTATTCGTTTATCATTGTTATATTTCTTTGTATTTCTTCTCTTCTCTTTCATTTACAAAGACGGACACACACACACACACACACACACACACACACACAGAATCACATGCACGGAACATACAAAGGAAGAGAAACAAAATAGACAAACAAAAAAATGAGGTTGAGGATGCACGCGTTGCCTTGCTATTGATACTGAAAAAAAAAAATAATAATAATGATGATAATGATAATAACAATTGTTTGCATCAGTAACTACAAACAATTTATGATCTAAACTCTATTCAAACTCTCTCTCACTCTCTCTCTCTCTCTCTCTCTCTCTCTCTCTCTCTCTCTCTCTCTCTCTCTCTCTCTCTCTCTCTCTCTTTTTTATTTTTTTTTCATTTAAACTCTTATAGATTCATTTGCCCAAAGGTAAACTTTCGTGTTCTGCCTATCTCTCTCTCTCTCTCTCTCTCTCTCTCTCTCTCTCTCTCTCTCTCTCTCCTCTCTCTCTCTCTCTCTCTTTCTCTCTCTCTCTCTCTCTCTCTCTCTCTCTCTCTCTCTCTCTCTCTCTCTCTCTCTCTCTCTCTCTCTCTCTCTCTCTCTCTCTACAGTCCACCTACTTTCCCAAGACCTTGTACATTATAATGAGAGAGAGAGAGAGAGAGAGAGAGAGAGAGAGAGAGAGAGAGAGAGAGAGAGAGAGAGAGAGAGAGAGAGAGAGAGAGAGAGAGAGATATCAATAAAAAATCTCACTAATAGCTTGTTTTTAAGAGTCAAAATCACCTTTTTTTCAATGCTTTCTTGCCTTTAACTTTTTTTTTCACTTTTCACATAACATTTTGAATGAATTTTTTTTCCATTTAAAATATTTCCATTGTATTTGAATCTAATTTTATCAATATATTTTCTTCTCTCTCTCTAACAAACTATTTCTTTTGGTTATATGAACGAAAAAAAAAAGAAGAAAATAAATGCATGCAAACAAATATAAAATGATAAATACAATAAAAAAAAAACAATAAATAAATCCTTGCTTACTATTTATAATTTCGTTCAGTTCAGAGAGAAAATAAATGTAGAAATAAATTAGAGATACATATTCCCTTTTTCTCTCTCTCTAATATTGTGTTTAAATTATTTTTATTATTTATGTATATATTTAGAGAGAGGAAGGAGGGAAGGGAAACTACATAAACAATGACTATGTTTTCCTTTCTTAAATTATCATAAATGCAAAGAAGATTATTATTATGAAACCAAATAGTGCGAGGGAGAGAGAGAGAGAGAGAGAGAGAGAGAGAGAGAGAGAGAGAGAGAGAGAGAGAGAGAGAGAGAGAGAGAGAGAGAGAGAGAGCACAAACAAACTGCGTGGAGCCAAAACATCTTCCTCTCTTCTTCTTCATTTACAAAGACGGATACACACACACACACACACACACACACATACACACACACGCCCCCCCCACACACAGACACACAGGAAAGGCCACAGGTATCCAAAAACCCAAACAAAGACAGTACACATGCACGCACGCACACGCACACGCACGCACGCACACACACACACAAACTGGATAGAACCAGATAATTAGAGGACACCAAACCACATACTTGGAAACTACAAAGGAAGAGAAAGAAAAAGAAAAGGAAAAGAAGGACGAGGATGTGAGTTTCCTTACTAGTGATAATACAAAACAAAAATAGTTATAGTAATGATAATAATAATGATGATGACGATGATAATAATAACAATAGTTTGCATCAGTCATTACAAACAATTTATTATCTAAACTCTATTCCAACACTAATTATGAGTTATGGGGTGTATCTCTCTCTCTCTCTCTCTCTCTCTCTCTCTCTCTCTCTCTCTCTCTCTCTCTCTCTCTCTCTCTCTCTCTCTCTCTTACTTACCCATTCCCCTCTGACTCATCTGTGAGAGTTAACCAGAATTGATAATGCAAGAGTAGGGATGTTAAAATTCTCTCTCTCTCTCTCTCTCTCTCTCTCTCTCTCTCTACAGTCCACCTACTTTCCCAAGTCCTTGCAAATTTTAATGAGAGAGGGAGGGAGGGAGGGAAAGTGAGGGAGGGAAAGAGAGAGAGAGAGAGAGAGAGAGAGAGAGAGAGAGAGAGAGAGAGAGAGAGAGAGAGAGAGAGAGAGAGAGAGAGAGAGAGAGAGAGAGAGAAAAAAAAAGAAAGAGAGAAGGAGTTTCCCTTGTATTAGCATCTCATCATTAAGTCTCACAGCATCAGCATTTGTGTGTGCGTGTGTGTATGTACGTGCATGTGTATGTGTGTGTGTGTATGTGTGTGTGAGTGTCTGTGTGTGTGTGAGTGTCTGTGTGTGTGTGTGAGTGAGTGTCTGTGTGTGTGTATGTGTGTGTGTGGTCGCGTTTGTGATCTTCATTCATGTATACTTCACTTCGAAATGCAATGAGATAAAAGAAACGTATACATTAACGTACACACACACACACGCACACACACACACACAGTCACTCCCTCCACAAACTTTTACTTTACCTGACGAGGAAAGAATAGGGAGGAGGAGGAGGAGGAGGAGGAGGAGGAACAGAGATCAATCACCTTTTCAAACACCGTTCAGTCTAAAACACCATTTCCGGTAAAACAACCAATTACCGGAAGTGTTTTATCTAATTACCTGAGAAATGACAATCACCTCACCTGTCACGTCATCCGGAGAGCGACGCAACCTTCCCCCTTGACGTCCTGGACAACACTAATAAGTTTCTAAAGTGCGTGTTGTTGAAATTAGTTTATATCCACGTGGTGTAAGTGAAGGGAGAGATGACGCGCACTACCTCCCCTTACGACCGTCTGCTCACTACTGGAGTCCGGGTGGGAGAGGGAGTGAAGGCAGGTAGGAGGAATTTGTTGCTAGATTTTGCAACTCTTCCCATTTTAACTTGTTTTTTATATAGTTTAGAGGCGGGTCTCGATCCCTCGCTGCCATTAGGAAGTTGTATTAATGTAGCAAGTTTCTTTATATAGTGTTTGGATTCCTGTAGGTGTGTGGTGTATGTTTATATTTAGTAAAACGTGATTGTATTGTGAGGAGGGAAAAAAATATGTTAAATGGTATCGAGGTTTGGATTAGTTCTTTAACTTTATTTTTATTCCTATGCGTGTCTTTTTTCTTCTATTATTATTTTTTATAGTGTTTTTTATATATATTTTTACTTCCCTTCTCTTCAAGCTACGTTTAAAGTTCTATATTTAGTATTGTGTAAATAGAATGACTCACTCTCTCTCTCTCTCTCTCTCTCTCTCTCTCTCTCTCTCTCTCTCTCTCTCTCTCTCTCTCTCTCGTGCCAGTGCGTTCAAGATACCCATTTATGTTCCTTGAGTTTGGTATTTCCAGGTACAAGCCCTCTCTCTCTCTCTCTCTCTCTCTCTCTCTCTCTCTCTCTCTCTCTCTCTCTCTCTATCGACTGTCATATGTTTTTTTCAAGCGTTTATGATGCGACGCAGGAACTATTAGAGAAGCGATTAGGAATATATAATTAAATGGTTCAATTAGCGTCAATAGTTTCAAATTAGAGAGAGAGAGAGAGGAAAAAAAAAGAGAGAGGGAAAAAAAAAGATAGTAATTAATTCCAATATGAAAGGATTTAATCGCATGAAGAAGTGAGTTGAATCGTCGACTTGATTGGTAAATAATAATATAATAATGATACGGTTTATGTTGCAGAGTTTCCATGAAGGATAAAAATGAAGGTGAATATTATTGATTGAGACGAATTTTTTTTTACCTAAGAAATTAATGTTTTTTATTATAAGTTAAGAAAAAAAATATGTATCGGTCTTGAAAATCTGGTTCTAGGATCGTTAAGTTTGGGTTGTTAAGTGATTAAGTAATATTTAAGTAATTGTTTTGTTGTCAAGTGTAATTTATCGTAACTTGTGAGGATTGACTGTGATTAATTAGTTGTTTTTGTGAATATTAAGGTTCCTAATGACACTTTTTTTTCCTCCTCTTCTAGTATAATTTTTTTTCCCTCTTCTTGTATCGTCTTAACTTTTGAAAAACTAAATTAAAATGTGAATGAAATATTGTAAATCTTAAATCAACACTTAAAAGTCAGTTATGTTAATATATAAATAAAAAAAATAATATAATAATAAATGAATAAACAAGAAAAAACGAAAAATAAATATAATAAAAAATAAAAGAAATAAATACAAATAAAAAACAAAAACTGGAACCCTGACTTTTAAGAATATTTCAAATGAATGAGTTTGCCATTAAATAATAAAAAAATATGTGACAACAGGTAACGTAAGGAAATATTCAAGATTCCACGAGTACAAAGACCGAGTGGAAGGTCAGGATGGAAGGTCAAGTTGGAAGGTCAAGCTGGAAGGTCACGTGTCTTTGTGTTGAGATGTTAATGTTTTGTTCATTCATGACATTTATTTTGAACGTGAAGTAAACATTAATTAAAGTGGAAATTAGTTATAGTAGAATTAACCTTATTTTTTATATCATTATGACTTGTTTATATTATCATTGTTACTACTACTCTTACTACTACTACTACTACTGCTACTACTACTACTACTACTACTACTACTACTACTACTACTGCTACTGTTACTACTACTACTACTACTACTAATAATAATAATGATACGATTACTACTACTACTACTGCTATTACTGGTACTAGTGGTATTATTATTATTATTATTACTATTATTATCTTTATTATTATTATTATTATTATTACTACTGTTATAAGGACGTATCTACCGGAATTTCCAGGATCACGTCATTGCTCCACTTTCTCTCTCTCTCTCTCTCTCTCTCTCTCTCTCTCTCTCTCTCTCTCTCTCTCTCTCTCTCTCTCTCTCTCTCTCTCTCTCTCTCCATGCTCACTATAAAAAAAAAATAGAAAAAATTGACGGTAAAATTCCAAGTCAAAAATTAGTTGGGTATAAAAAAGTGGAGGTGTAAAATATATTCATAGAAATTGCTACAGAAAATAAAATGCTTTAAAAACGAGTAAAGAGTTTGTACTGCGTAGGATGAAGACAAAATAAAATGGTAATAAAAGTAATAAATGGAACTGGATAATTATATATGGTAAAAAAAAATATATATATATAATAAAAAAAAAAAAATGTAAAAATCTGATATCTGAATAAATAATGAAATACGTAAAATTAGTAATATAAAACTTTTCTAGTAACAAAATTATAACTAGAAAATTCAAAATACATATAAAAAAAGACATAATAATAATAACAATAAAAATCTTATCAACCATTAAAATCCAGGGAAATAACAAATAAAAAATGAAACCCAAAAATTAGGATCAATATTTTTTTATTATCATGAAGCCACAAAATATCAAATTCCTGTTATTTTTGTTGTTATTCATTTATACATAATCGGTTGTGAGGAGGAGGTAATGAATAATACATTGTCAATACAGTTCAGTCTGGCTCATAATACTTCGAGTGTTCTTAGTGGTGATGTGAGTTCAAAAATATATATAAAAATGACCTTGAAAGCTGGTCACTAATAATATAAATAACATTGAAGTAATGATAATAATAATAATAATAATAATGATACTATAATTACGTAGTTTCATTATCGTCTAATTGATTATTTCTTTAAAATATGAATTAATACTTTTTTCATTTACAAATCACGTTACATAATTTTTTTTTATATGTAATTATGGTGAATTATTGTATTAAAAAAAAATATTACTACAATTGATAAACGTTCATGGATAATAATAGTAATAATAATAATAATAATAATAATAATAATAATAGTAATAATAATAATAATAGTATTAATAATAATAATAATAATAATAATAATCTACGTTTGAGCTGTTTCAATTATCACAATCATTACCTTCATCATTATTTGTTTTATATATACACAAAACAAGAGAAAACACAAATAATAAATACAAATTGGTCTTCAATTAACATATCAACTAAAACACAAACAAACAAACAAACAAACAAACAAACACACCTTTTACAAAATATATCAATACTCATCACTACTTTGAGGCTAAAAAAAAACTACTTTGAGAAATACATTATTTTTTTCGCTCATAAATATTTTCTTTATTTTTATATCTTCATTTTCACTTCATTTGGTAAACTCTGGATTTGCTTTGTATAGATGTGTATGCATACTCTATATATGTATACAAATAATACAAATATACTCTTCTTATGCTTGCAAGTGCACATCAGAGGTTTGAGGGAGGGAGGGGGGGAGGGAAGGGAGGGAGGGAGGGAAGTAGGGAGGGGAGGGGGGATTTAATGGGTAAAGGGGGAAGGGGGGCATGTAATGGATAATGGTTAATGGGGGGGGGAGGTGTGTGAAGGTATTTTGTCGACATTTATATACATACTTTCAAAATATATATATCCAATATAAGTTATATTCATCTTTTCGTCTAATGATAAAATTTCTTCTTACAAACTACAGGTTATAATAATGAATGAATGAGAGAGAGAGAGAGAGAGAGAGAGAGAGAGAGAGAGAGAGAGAGAGAGAGAGAGAGAGAGAGAGAGAGAGAGAGAGAGAGAGAGAGAGAGAGAGAGAGAGAGAGAGAGAGAGAGAGAGAGAATAATGTGAGAATATATGAAATCAATGTATGTGATAGAATGAAAATATTTAGATTTTCGAAATATACATATATAAAAAAATCTTAAATTCTTCCAAGGCAAAGTTATGATTAATATTCAATACCATCAATGTAATCCGAACAGCCTTCGCCACCATCCTCATCAACATTCAATAGACTATAAGTAATATAATTTCAACTTCCTTATGAATCAACACCTATTGTTTTTGTTTTCCCTTTCGTAAAATTTAAATAGATATAACTTTTAAATCAACATCGATTATATGCTTCTTTTTTTTTCTATATACACACAGTCAACATTATTTTATTTATTGTTATTATTATATACATTTCTTTATTTCTGTAATACACGCTTGAATTTCTTTTAAGTATATATATTTTTTAAGCATATTTTTAAACATTTCAAATTCAAACAAATGAATAACGTTATATATATCATCAATTTATACGCATTTATTATTATCACGACATATTTGGCATTAAGTAGATAATAAAAACGATGAATATACAAACTTTACAGAGTATTCTTTTTCTTTGGCTAGCAATTCGAAGAAAAAAAAATTATGAAAGTTAAAAAAATCATGTAGTTTGTAGTTTATAAAGCCTGCAACATTGACATCACATTCATCACACTCTGTTGGGTCTTCTACTCCGGCGATTGTCAGATTAATAACTGCACCTCAAACAGAATTACCACTAACACGATACACAAACGCTCAATCAATGCAATTTGGTCCACTTTACTATTTTTCAATTCTAACATTCGAAAAATATAGTGGAATGTTGGATACTTTCTTTGTATCGAAAAGGAGAGCTCGAAGCCTTGGTTATGAAGCAGTTTCGGTTTCAAGAGTCAAATCGAATTGAATAGTGGAAGTAATCGATTCCAAATACGAAAAAAAAGTTGATTTTGTTCTTGATGATATGAACTTGGATGGGAAATAGAGAGATAAGATAAGACACCGTAATCTATGAAATTTAAAGCTCCGAAACTTTAATAAAACAATAGTAACTTCAATTGAAAAAGTTAATATATAATCGGAATTCTCAAAATGTATAAATTCAACACGAAGGAAGATCACATTCTCATCACCAACGTTTTTAAGAAAGTCTCAAAGTTCCATGAAATTGTAAAGTTTCGAAAATATCTGACACATCTTCACTTTTAGAAAACATTAAGGCATCCTATTCCACAGCATAGGACGCGAGCGGCTATTGGCTACGGGGCTCCTTCTCTCAGCCAATAGGGAAGCAGTGTGAAGTGGCCTGACGTATAAAACAAGTGAAGTTCAACTAGTCGTGAAAATCAAATTAACAAAGAGGTATTTAACCCCATCTAATAGCCAATAGCCGCTGAAAATAGACATCAAGTAGACATTTCTATTGATTCCTGACTAGTCCATCCCTAATATGTTACTATTTTTCCACGTAGACACAGACAGACATCGACACACATGGCTCACGACACCCAACGGAAAGAAAACGGGGGAAAGGAAAAAGGAATGTTCATAAAACGACATCATGACATCTAAACATTAAGAGGACGAAGACTTTTGCTTCATAGATTGTCTTTAAAAAAAAAAAAGTGATATGAGTGACGCTTTACCGATATGACTGAAAAATAGATGTGTACAAAAATCTGAAACTATTATTTGAAAACTTGTAAGATGTATGTAGTGTAGTGGTACGATATTTCTACATAAAGGCTCGTTTCATGTTGATTCGAACCCCCAAAACAAGACAGCTTCGGATGGTTGAAGAGTCATAAGGAGCTGGAAAAAGGCATTAGTGTTTCCTGTTTAGACTGCCTGAACCTTCACCTGGCGGAGTGACTCGGAAGTGACGAATGACCCTGGGTTCGAATCTATCTTTTTTTTTTTGTTCTGTGTATTTTTTCTTCTTCTTTCTGTTATCTTTTCTTAATGACTCCCGTTTAATTAAGTGCACTTGAAGGTCGACTCGCGTGAAAATATTTGGAACGCGTAAGTAAATGAAAATGGAAAGAATGAAAGTTTAAAAAATAGATAGAGTGAGAGATAAGATAATTAATCAAACAGGAAGGATAAGATACAAAAAACAACAACAACACATCATTAAATAACGAATTAATGACTTAGGAATGAAAGCTGAAAAATTAAACGTAAGAAATAAATAAAATGTGATGAAGATAATCAAACAGGAAAAATAAGATACAAGAAAACTTCCAGGTAAAAAATACAAACTATTAAATTACTTACGAATAAAACTAGTAAACCTTTGTGAGCGAGTACAAAACAAACAAGCACAAAAACAAACAAACACAAACACAAACCAAAAACTACAAATAGCAATAAGTTTAAATAAACAGGACAGGTATGAGACAGGTGAATGCATTGTTAGCTAGCCAGGTAAGCCTCAGACAACCCTCTTTATATACGGCGTTTTAATGGACTTGTCTATACATTTATAAGTGTTTCAGAACTATTTTGGATTCGACTAGGCAGAAATTGGTAGATTCTTGACTCTCATTATTTACACACATTTTGGAATTATTTTTAACGTGTGAATATAAGGAGGAAAAGGAGGAAGAAGAGGAGGAAAAGGAGGAGAAGAGGAAGAAGAGGAGGAGGTGGAAGAAAAAGGGGATGTATTAAGCACCCACATTGATTGATAGAAAATTTTGCATGTTGTTTAATTTATTTTTACATATACCTAAGTACGTTTTTCAAAAGATTCGAGATATATGATTTGAAAATATTGAATGATCATTAAAAAAACGTTATTACTATTATATTTCTCTTACTTTTCTTTTTTCTCTTTAGTTTTCGTTATTTTCATTGATACAGATAGAAAGAAAAATCAGCAATATTGTATTATGCGTAATTATCCTTTCTTTGTTTTTTTTTTAATGTATTTTATTGCTTGATTTTTATTTATCTCAGATTCTCTTTAAATCATTTCACATGTATTAAAAAAAACAAAAAACATACTTAATGAACTTCGAATTTGGTGATATTTTCCATTTTTGATTTTTTTTCTCTCACTTGACGCGTGAATTAATGAATTTTTGATGCATGATTAAAAAGTTTGTCCAGATATATACAGCAAGTGTTGGCACCTAACATATTCTCTCTCTCTCTCTCTCTCTCTCTCTCTCTCTCTCTCTCTCTCTCTCTCTCTCTCTCTCTCTCTCTCTCGCTAGTTGAATAATTGGAATAATGAAGAAAATTATATAAGGAAAGAGTGAGAGCAAGGAAAGGAAGAAATAGATGAAATAAGAGAAAAAGGGAAGAAAGGAAGGAAGGAAGGAAGGAAGGAAGGAAGGAAGGAAGGAAGACAAAGAAGGAAAGAAGGAAAACAAGGAGATATTTAAGAAACAGTAGAAGAAGCAACACAATATAAAAAAAAAACACATGAAACATACATACATTTTTTGCTGTTGCTAAATTACTTGAAAAAAAAGAAAAGAAATATAAACTCAATCTAACCGAATCGGAAAAAAGATTCATTCGCAATTTCGAACCATCAGTGAAACGTAAACGAATCCTGTCATCAACATTCAATATATGAGAGCGAGAGCGAGAGCGAGAGAGAGAGAGAGAGAGAGAGAGAGAGAGAGAGAGAGAGAGAGAGAGAGAGAGAGAGAGAGAGAGAGAGAAGCAAGACAGAAAAAAAAAAATAACATTACACTCTTTTTTCCCCTTACTAACACACGTATCAATACTAATTCATAATATTACTATTTTTTTTTCTTAATATGTAAATATACGATATACATATACTTTATCTTATACATTTAGGAAATATACACGTAGAAAAAGTTATAGAAAATATGTCCTCTATACACCAGGGCGCAAGAGGAGGCAGGTTAAGTTAAGGATCAAGAACGTGGGCATAGAAAACGGGCGTAAAGTGTATACAGATTACCGCGCCATTCAAATCTAAACCTACGAGTATACTTATCATTACTAATCCCTTACTTATAGCGCTTCTCCAGCCACTTATAATACTCGGTAACTCTTCACAAAATACCGAAAATTAGTCAGAAATATTATATACTTTCTTTTTCGGATGGAGTGAGGTGTCTAAAGGTGTCTATATGAAGTTTGATGGAAGGGTTAGTTAGAGGTTTGAGGGAGATCGCAAAATAGACGTTATTTTTTTTTCTTCTTCAATTCGCTATGCTATGTTATCGTTTTGTGAAATGGATAAATGTCGTTTTCTTGCTTTTTCTTTTTTTTTTTCTTCACATTGATAAGGCTAACTACAGGAAATTGATACATAGCTAATATATACTACGCGTTTTGTACACTTGAGAGAAGAAAGCATGAATAAATATGTGAATAAATATATATATAATTAAGTGGTTCAGCTTCCTTGCCGCGATGTATCAACTTTGTAAATATATAAATAATTGAGGCAAGCATAATTATATATTAAAAAATGACTTTGTGAATAGCAAGCAAAATGTCATTATTATTATTATTATGTTAAGCTGAAAATACTATTATGGGAGTACTTTGAAGAATACTGCACGTTTCAATTAATAATAATAATGATAATAATGATAATAATAATATATGCACACACACACACACACACACACACACACACACACACACACACACACACACACACACACACACACAGACGAATATATATAAGTATAATTCCAATGAAGAATCGCTGGCGTAGTATATTTCCATAATAATAATAACATTATAATAACAATAATAATAATAATAATACCAATTACCAAAAGATGATGAAATAGATTGCATATTTAAACACAAACACAAACACACACACACACACACACACACACACACACACACACACACACACACACACACACACCTAATTCTGCACACACTTTGACATAAAAAGAGAAAGAAAAGGAGGAGGAGGAGGAGGAGGAGGATAAAAAGCTAGAAAAAAAAAGAAATATATCCCATTTTCAATTCCCTTTAAAGCCCAAACTCTAGTAATAGCTTCCATTTGGTCCGCGTTTTATGGGTAACTAACATAAAATAAATAAAAATTAAAATATTCCCTGTTTGTTTTTGTCTATAACTGTCTATCTTTCATGTCTGTCTTCATATCATTCCACACACCCACACACACACACACACACACACACACACACACACACACACACACACACATACACACACACGCTAATGCATAGGTACAACCCCACCTTAATTGGGCTCGTAGTTAGAACAAAGGTATGCAACAGGTAGAACAGACAGGTAAGCATATACACCTGTTTAAGGGTAGATGATTATGTATGATTCCTGTGTGTGTGTGTGTGTGTGTGTGTGTGTGTGTGTGTGTGTGTGTGTGTGTGTGTGTGTGTGTGTGTGTGTGTGTGTGTGATTTTCTTATACAATGTCCGTGCATATGAATAATTAATCAAGTATTTTAATGGTGGTGATGTTAGTGGTGATGGTGGTGGTGGTGATGGTGATGATAGTGAACATTAGAAGCAAAATGGTGATGATAAACAAAGACACTGTAATATTATGTACACACACACACACATACACACACCCATACACACACACACAAGGCGAACCAAAATTGGGTATACACACATGTATACTTTCATGAATACTGTAACAGATCTCACTGAAATATATTGAAATGGAAACACACACACACACACACAAGCTAACCACACAGAGCAAACAAACAAACAATGAAACAAACAAGAGCTTTAAAACCCTCGTTATATGACTTCCAAACACCACAAGGGAAGGAGTGAGTAAGTGAGTAAGTGAGTGAGTGAGTGAGTGAGTGAGTGAGTGAGTGAGTGAGTGAGTGAGTGAGTGAGTGAGAGTGAGACAGCGAGACAAACACGACTAAACATGAGTGAAGGGATGATTTGATGGGAAGGCAACGAGACAGTGAAAGGGAGGAGGAGGAGGAAGAGGAAGAGGAAGAGGAGGAGGAGGAGGAGGAGGGAGAGGAAGAGGAGGAGGCACTAACAGGCACTCCTTGACATTACATTGGCGCAGAGAATAAAAACCATCTGTCTTAAGCTCAAAATAGACACATTCAAAACCGAGTCTCATTACCACCCCTTACACCCCTCACTTGACGGGGGGGTGGTGGTGGTGGTGTGGTGGGGAGTGGTGGTGCTGGTGGGCGTGGGAGTGGGAGTGGAAGAGGTGGGGTCGTCCTAGGTGGTGATGGTGGTGGTGGTGGAGTAAACTTCCACCAGAATCCACGGTTAAGGAGTTAGTTCTATCTCTTGGTTTTTGGTGCGTGTGGAGGTGGTGGAGGTGATGTGTGGGGGAGCTGCTGGCGTTCGGGGGTCCACTTAACCCTGGGGAGGAGCTGGGGGATGGGGGGCAGCCGGGGAAGGGTGTAGGGGGCGATGGGTGATGGGTGGGCGACGCCGTGCAAGACCTACTCCCATACCGCTGGTCAGCCACCCTCAGATGCATCCCAGTTCGACTCCCGCTGCCTTCTCCTACCCCATCCGCCACGCCCATCTCATCCCCGGCGCCCAGGACAGGTGGGTGGATGGGCGTGGAGGGCGTAGGGCAGCGTCGTTCACAGGTAGTTGTTCCAGTGAGGCATCGGAAAGGTATGCGATATATCCTAAATGGTTTCACGGCGTCTCGATCCATTACTGTTAGGAGGAGGAGGAGGAGGAGGAGGAGGAGGAGGAGGAGGAGGAGGAGGAGGAGGAGGAGGAGGAGGAGGAGGAGGAGGAAGAGAGGGCCATGTTGAGGTAGTGGTTAAGGAATGGGAGGGGAAGGGGTGAAAAGAGAGATGTTAATTCATTAGTTTTTGTTAGGAAATGGGAAGGAAAAAGATGTTTGTGGTTATATAAATGTTGAAGTTAATGAGATGTAATTTGTGGGTTAATTATACGGTTAGTTAATAAATGTTAGTAATCTATAAACCAGATGTAATTATAAAAACCAGGTGTTAATAATAATAAAGAAAATAACAGGTGTGACTATGTTGTTGTGTCCTGAATTAATTACTACCACTTACCTTTCACTTACACACACCTATCTTAACCTAACACTTCCTCTCTTACCCATACACACTAAAACCACCCTTCCCTTTCCCCTCACATACAAAATCACCCTTCCATTCCCCTCCCACACACACTTAACCCCCTACATTCTCCCCTTACTTCTCATCCTCATAAAATTCCCTTTTTTCCCTCCTTTTCCCTTTACTCAACCTCCCACATTTTCCTCTTACCTCCCATCCTCATCAAACAAATTCCCCTTTTCCTCTCTTTTCCCCTTACCTGTGTGCTCTTTGCCGTGAGGGGAGGGAGGAGGGGAGAGGCTCGGATCCCTCTCTAGACGATCCACCTTCACTCTCTCTCTCTTCATCGTAAAGGACTCCGGGGCGGTGGTGGCGAAGAAGATGTCACTCTGTAAACAAGGTAAAGGTGAGTGTCGAGTGAGAGGTTGGAAGGAAAATCAAAAAAGTGTGTTGTTCTTTGTTAATTTCAAGGGTTAGTGAGGAAGATATTAAGAGGTTGTAGTGAGAAACGTGACAAAAAGAAACACACCCACACCTACACACACACACACACACACACACCCACACTTACCTTTGACGTAATGAAAGCCAGTCTAGGCATCACCATGGTCTGCACGAGGTTTCCATTAATGATAAGTCGTATTTCAATGCTGTCCTGAGTAAAGGCAAGTATGTAGGGGAAGGCACACACTGTAAAGGGAAAAAAGGGAGAAAAAGGGTACTATAGGTTTATATAATGCACTCTATATATATTCACAACCTCCCTATCACCCTGCCACACACACCCTGCCTGTTAAGCTGCAATACACACCCTCCCTGTCATCTTACACCTATCCTTACATCCTAACACACATACCCTGCCACCCACACCCTATACCCTGCCATCTACACCTTCACCCTGCCTCACACACCCTATACCCTGCCTCACACACCCTTCACCCTGCCAGACACACCTTCACCCTGCCAGACACACCTTTCACCCTGCCATACACACCCTTCACCCTGCCAGACACACCTTCACCCTGCCATACACACCTTCTTCACCCTGCCAGTGCACAGTTCTACTCACCAATCGCTTCGGGTACTGAGTTCCAGTGAAAATCAAACTCATTAGAACATTCCTCTGACAGCTTCTGGAAGTGACACGTGTCTGGAAAAGGAGAAAAAAAAGAAGAGGGTAAAAAATGTTGTAAAGTAATATCCACTTTAAATGAACTTGAGAGTAATGTTTAATTTTTTTTTTATTTGGGAAAGTTTTCTTGTTTTTTCTGGATTGATATTTTTGAATGTTTTTTTTGTTTGTGTTTATTATTTATTTATTGACTTTTTTTTTTTTTTTATTATTTGGTTTATTAATACATATTTTTTTTGTAGTAGAAAGTGTCAATGTAAATTATATTAGTAAGTGTTATGAATAGATAAAAGTTAACATCACTAAAAGTATATAAATCACACAACATCACCACACACACACACACACACACACACACACACACACACACACACACACACACACACACACACACACACTCACTGTTGTAGCAGAGGAGCAGCTCCGCCTCATCATCCTCATAAATGTCAAGGGCGGCCACCAGGTTGACCTTCGAAGCCTCCACATGGTGTAGCTTCGTGACCTCACCTGACCTCTCGCTCACCAAGTCCCACTGATGCTTGTAACCTGGGTGGGGAAGGTGGTGTTAGTGTTATAGTGACTCTCTCTCTCTCTCTCTCTCTCTCTCTCTCTCGTAAGATTAATGTGAGGGAATGAAAAAAAAAGGTCAAAGATACAGAAATTAAAGTAAAAGGAAGATACAGAATAAGAAAATAATATAAATGAAAGGAAAAGAAAATGTAATGAAAGCGAAGGAGAATATATATAAATAACTGATAAAAGATACGAGAAGAAAAACTGCAAATAAAAAATAGTACAAGAAAAAACGAGAGAAGAAAAATAAGAAAGAAATGAAAGATTAGAAAACTGAAAAGGTTAAAAAGTAAGAGACAGTGAGAGAGAGAGTGAGAGAGGGAAAAAAATCTAGTAATTAAATAAAGGTGAGAGGACGATAGACACAGGTAGATGGAGGAAGGGTTAGATACACCTGTGCAGATCTTGTTAGGTTAGGTTAGGTTAGGTTAGGTTAAGTTAGGTAAGGTGAGGTTAAGTTAGGTTAGGTTAAGTTATGTTAGGTTAAATTAGGTTAGGTTAAGTTAGGTGAGGTTAAGTTAGGTTAGGTTAGGTTATACACACCTATGCAGATCTTGTTGTCAGTGAGTCCTCCAGCTGACGAGACGAGAGGAGAGTCTACGAGGGTGATGATAGATGGGGACTCATTGATGGACACCTCCTGTAACAACATTATAAGGAGGAAAGATGTTAATAGGTGCTCTCTTTCTCTCTCTCTTTCTCTTTCTCTCTCTCTCTCTCTCTCTCTCTCTCTCTCTCTCTCTCTCTCTCTCTCTCTCTCTCTCTCTCGCACACCTCATACTTTAACATCTCTTCTTTAGGTTACAATCTAAACACGAATTCAGATGTATATTCACCTCTTAACACCTGTCTATGTATACAATTACACCTCCCACACACACACACACACACACACACACATACACACACACACACACCTCAACACAACCTTTCTAAACAACCTCACCCACACACACACCTACACACACACACACACCCACCCCTCACCCACACCTCAACACACCTTTCTAGACATCTTCACCCCTTCCATACCCTCACCACAACCTTCCAAACATCCTCACCCCTTCCACACCTCCCCCCAAACCCCTACACACCCGCAGGAACAGGAAGCCCTCTACAGTATCAGTATCCGAGGCCGGGCACCACGCTGTCCACGCCGCTGAGTGCCGCCACTGGAGGATCAGCAGCTTCTTGCCTACAGCCACAACCTGAAGGGAAAACATCAACTCTTACTCCTCCTCATAAAAAAAGAAAAATCAACTTATTCTTCCTCATAAAAAAAGAAATATCAACACTCATTTTTCCT
>JAPQNM010000012.1:2931545-2944045 GCA_029783475.1 Metacarcinus magister | reverse complement strand
ACTGACATTCTTTCCTTCCTTCTAATTAGAAACAACACACACACACACACACACACACACACACACACACACACACACACACACACACAGGTAAATAAGTACAAGATATGTGTGTTGTATCATGCCAATACAGGTGTTAATTAACTAAGGTGACAGGCAGGTACACAAACACACACACAAACAGGCATGATATAAACAGGTAAACACAGGTATATAGTAGCTTGGCCAGAGAGACAGACATACAGACACACAGACAGTGAGGGGAGCTGAGCGTGAGTGAGGGGAGGTGGGTGAGGGGAGACATACCCTTGCGTGGAGAGCTGTGCTGGACGAGGGTGATCCATTTGACCCTTCGGTGGACTGAAGAGTGAGGGGAGGTGAGGGGAGGTGAGGGGAAGGGGAGAGAAAAGGGGAGAGAAAAGATACCCAACTGAGAGATAGAAGTAGTAGTAGTAGTAGACAGCTCACAATTAAAAAGTTAAATACATACACATGAGGGACAGAATATGTACACATACACGCACACACAATGGCCCTCACAAACCATACATAGACATAAGTTTGTAAACATGGTAAAGAAAACGGAGATGGAGGTGAAAAATGAAAGGGGAGTCTCCATCAAATGCAAGTTGTTTTTTTTTGTTTTGTTTTTTTGGTTGACGACACACAATGCTCAAAGTTGCAGAGTTGATAGATTAGGTCACAGGGACGTATTGTTACAGGTTGCAAGCATGTCACCTGCAATGAGGACGTAACTACAGGTGACTCAGTAAGTAGGTAAGACAAGAAGACAATATTGCAACACAAGACAGGGAGAAAATGTAATGTTTTGGTCGCGTTAAATATTGTAGGAATAACTATAATAATAATAATAATAATAATGATGATAATGATAGTAATAATAATAGTAATGATGATGATAAATGTGGTAGTTAATAATCATACATTACTAAGGTTTTAATTAATGCAAGATAATAATGCTGAAATGTTATTGATTAGAAAAAAAAACTACAAATTATTCTCATCTCAAAAAAAGATGAAGAAAATTTATACACCTTTCACAAAATTTTTCCCCCAAAAATCTACATGAAAAACACTTGAATCTACAGAAATTACATCATAAGTCTAACGAAGAAGTATAATAATAACAATAATAACAATACGTAATACATCAGCTTAAGGAGAGATGAAAAAATTACACAAAAAAATTACTCTACTTATAAAACATTAATTAATACACTTGCTGAAAGAGATATATATAGAGAAAGATGAAAAAAGAAAGAATTATAAGTAAGAGGTAAGCTATCACCACAATATATATATACACCCAAGATTTACCACTTAGAAGACGCAAAGAAAACGGGAGATACACACACGTAAGCGGTAACTATATATAACAAAAAAAAAACCACCTTCCTGTTTGATATGCAGACACGGCGGTGGAGGAGAGAATAATTCCCTTCTTGGCACGGAGGAGGAGGAGGAGGAGGAAGAAGAAGAAGAGGAGGAGGAGGAGGAGAAAAGGATGAGATACTTAAGGAAGAAAAGGATAAAAGAAAGAAAAGAAAAAAGAAAAGAACTCTTATTTTCTTCTTAAACTCGCATCGACACAGATTCTTAAGCACTTTCTCCACACTCAAAAACTTCTTCCTCGTCCTCCTCCTCCTTCTTCTCGTGCCTCTCCATCTTCCTCCTCCTCCTCCTCCTCCCCCTCCCCCTCCTCCTCTTCCTCCTCTTACCGTCCGTTTGAAGAGGCCCGTAGTGGCTAGCGAGGTGGGTGCATCGCCTTTCACAATGGTATCCAATTTAAGTGCTTGGCCAAATCTTACGAACTCCACCTGAAAAATAGAAAATAAACCTCATTAAAGGGGTAATTAGAGACACAGGTAATTAGCAGAACAGGTAAGTATGATACACCTGTTTATGTTAATTGTTGAAAGGTTATTAGTGTGGGATTTGTGTTTTTTTATTGTGTATATCACCTGTTAATTAGTGGTACATTAGTGTGTGTTGACCTGCTTACGACACCTGCTGATTGGTAATTAATACACTACACAGGTATATATATTTTTTTCCACCTTACACAATCTAAAAAAATATAAATAAAATACACCAAAAGTACTTAAGAGAGAGAAAAAAAAATACAGTTCAAACATTTATTCACCAAAGAATGAGGCAAAAAAATACTTACTCATTCACTCACTCACTCACTCACTCACTGCCGCCTCACCACTCTTAAGGCTCCAGGGACTCATTAAACAATTAGGAAACTCACACTTAAAGGGGAGACTAAACTAATTACCATATTTAGGCTCTCATTAAGTATCACTAGCGACCGTCTGTAACTCATTAAACATAATTACTCACTACCTCATTCATCCCTTGTTTCCCTCATACTTCCCTCATTAAATTCCACCTCATAATCACCACACAAGGTAAAAAAACAACCCATAATAACCTCACTCATTAATTACTCATCCCTCCTTGTTAATTAGTAGTATGTCTTCCTTAATCCTCCTAAGGGTGTCAAGTCGTAACCACCTCCCAGTCTAATTAGTCAGCATTTAACACTAATTACAACTTGATAAAGAAATCCGTCGCTGCTGGAATATAAAACTCACCTTAATCTAGGGTGAGGGGAGACGAGGGTCCGTAATGAGTCTAAAGTTTTTTTTTATTTTTATTTTTTTTATTATTATTATTATTATTTTAGTTTGAGGGGAAAGGAGGGTAATGGCGTCTGGACTTAACTTCATGTATTATTATATCATAGTTTGTGGTATACGTACTGTTGTATTATTTCTTCTCAACCTCATTTTCTTCTTTGAGCTTTAATAAAAAAAAAAATAGTAATGTTTTTCTTCAGATTTAAGCTTAAATTTCTCTAATATGATATGTTGTTACGTAAATTTATCCTTCAAGTTCAGTTTTTACATCAGACTGAAGCGATTTTGAAGCTTATTTCCACACCTGTCTAAATTAAAAGCTTATATTCACACACCTGTCTAAATTAAAGGCCTATTTACACACCTGTCTAAATTAAAGGCCTATTTACACACCTGTCTAAATTAAAGGCCTATTTACACACCTGTCTAAATCAAAAGCTTATTCACACACCTGTTTACATTACAAACTGCTTACATTCAGGTGTGGATATCAATGCAAAGACACCTGCTACCTGGCCTTCCTCCTCCTCACCTGTTGTTGATTAATTAGAATGGCAGGTAAAAACAATTAACCTTGCAACGAGAACACCTGTTACCTGCATATCATTAACAGGTGAGCTGCCACGATCATCTCTTGCAAAGGAAGTGAGAAAATAACCTTTACTTTACATCATTTTCTTTACCTGTCTTTACCTGACAATCCTAATGAGCTCAGGTGTGTGTCTAAAGCAGGTGAGCGCAGGTGAGTCATGCATAGGTGGAATGAATATCTGGTTTATACGAAGGTGGAAGTCGCAGGTGAGACGACTAATTAGCTCCAGGTGCACAGGTAAAATTTCTCACGTTAATTAACTTGTCATTGCTCATAATCACTCGTCCAAATTTTTTTTTCTTCTCTCTCTCTCTCTAATAAGTAATATTAGCTTAGAGGGTGGATAAAAATTAGGAAAACTACAACAACAGCAACAATAGTGGAGATGGAGAGATATTATCCACATATTCTGGTGGTTAATTGATCATATTAGTCTTGTTTACCAGAGAGGAGGAGGAGGAGGTGGTTAAGGCGACGGTGTATTGATCGAAGCACCCAGGTTCGAACCCCACTAGTCAGGAAAAACACTTGTAAATGCTATAACGTAGATATCTTAACATATAGCCTTAATTATGATGATACGAAAGGTAGTAATGATCTTAAATACATTACATATTGACCTTAAATTATATATCAACACACATGAATATATAGAACACTTCCAGCAACACAGGATTTATATGCAACACTTCAACACAAATGCTTTAATAAAAAATGGATAAATGGATATATAAAAAAAAGTTGTAAAAAGTGAAATCCAGTTATTATTGTGAATTGGTGTTGTTGCACTTTTTGCCTAAATCTGTGTAATGCCCAAACACAAGACCTAATCTGTGTTAATCACGCGGGAAGTAATTAGTAAGTATTGATTGGGGATAACACACACACACACACACACACACACACACACACACACACACACACACACACAGCCCGGAAAAAGAAAAATTAAGTACGACAAAAAAACTAGATGAACATTTTTAAAGGTGGAGAGAGAGAGAGAACAAAAAAAAAGTTAATGATATATATAAAAAAATAAGAATCAAAACAGCGAGGAAATGCACTGAAAATGTACGTTGAAATAACACGAAAAGAAGATAATGAACACACCGCCAACGCGTGTACACATAAACATCATAAAAAAAAAACGCACACACACACACGCACACGTACACAAACACAAAATTAAAGCAAAAACACACATGAATATTTACAGCAAAGTACAAAGAGAAAGAAAGAAAAACAAAACAGCAACAAACTTAGACAAACAGACAGACAGACAGACAGACAGCTACAGCATTACTAAGCAGAGACACAAGACACTAACTTCACACAAACAAACAAACAAACAAACTCAGTGTGTAACTAGCGATGTTGACTGGATACTGGCAAGGGGAGAGAGGGAGGGAGGGGAGAATGGAGAGAGGAGAGAGATGGGGGAGCGAGAGGGGAGAGAAAGAGGGGAAGAGAAAGTAAAAAATGTGAGTTTGTGCCATTTTGGTGGTGGACGAAGGAAGATGGAGGGGAAAGGAGGGGAAAAGAGGGGGATAGAGAGGGGATAGGGAGGAGAAAGGAAGGGGAAAGGGAGGATAAAGGAAGGGGAAGTGAAGGATTGAGAGTTCAAATAGAGGGGAAAGGAGGGTGAATTAAGTTACTGGAGACAAACTTGACTGGCAAATAAAAGTGAAGTGAAAGAGATTTTATAGAAGAACTGTGGATGAAAAGAACAAAAATAGACAAGGATAAAAAGGAGAGAGAGAGAGAAAAAAAAGGTAAGGTAAGGTAAGGTAAGGGAAGGTAAGATAAGGTAAGGTAAGGTAAGGTAAGGCAAGGCAAGGTAAGGCAAGGCAAGGAAAGGCAAGGTAAGGTAAGGTTAGGTAAGGCCACACAGGTGAGTTAGACAGGGCGTCACCTTACCTGTCTAGCTTCTTCCTTCCGGCGTGATGAGCGAGGTGGGTCCGGAAGCACGTCACTAAACGCCCTTCGGTTCAACATCGTCTGCAGGAAAAGGTAAACAAGTACAGGTAAACAAGGTGAAAAAAGGAAACAGGTACAGGTAAACAAGTGAAAAAAGTAAACAAAGTAAATAAAAAATAAAATAAATAAATAAATAGAGTACAAAAAATGCATAAACCACACACACACGTACACACACACACACACACATACACGTACACAGATTAGTTTACTTATTTAAAAGGTAATTATTAAAAAAAAGTAATTATCAAAAAAAAGATAATTATATATAAAAAAAAATGTTGATGAAAGTAAAGTGAATCTATAAGTCAGTGATCCAGGTGAGTTAGGATCAGTGCGTCAGGTTAATTAGGTAGAGTGGCAGGTGAGGTGAAAATGAAATCAGGACAACTTTAGGAAAAAACAAGTGTATTGAAATTGATAAACAAATGTGTGTGTGTGTGTGTGTGTGTGTGTGTGTGTGTGTGTGTGTGTGTGTGTGTGTGTGTGTGTGTGTGTGTGTGTGTGTGTGTGTGAATAAGTTAATTAATGTAAAATAAAAAAAGGGATTGAATGAATGAATGATAAAATGATAAAATGAATAAAAATATGAACGAAAAAATAAGATAAACTGAAATAATAGAAGAATGAAAACAAAAAAATTAAAAACAGCCAAAGAAGTAATAAAAACATAAATAAATAAACATATAAATGAATAAATAACGAAATTAATCAACTAAAAAACAAATAAAATAAATAAAATAAAATAAAAAAACTTGAGTCTCAATAACAAGCATAGAAAACGGAGATGAAAACCATTAATTACGTTGAGTCTTGGACATAAATAAACAAACAAACAAACAAACAAACACAGTGTCGAGTTCCTACATTTAAGTACTAAATAACCGTGGCAGAGGTGATTAATAGTTCCAACCTCATTAAAGCGTAGAGAGAAGGCCCTCATTTACATACACACCCACACACACACCCACACCCACACACACACACACACACACAACACACACACACACAGACTCACCCCTCTGCTGTCATTAATGTGCTCCTGAAACAAGTCTTTGATCAGCATATCCAACGTTCGTTCTCTCTTCTGGGAAAACGTTGGAGTGTTAAACGTTGCCTTCTCTCCATTGATTACTGAAAACCAAGCCAGAAACGTTAGAACGAACCTTGTGTGTGTGTGTATGTACGTATGTGTGTCTGTGTACGTGTGTGTGTCTGCAGCCTCCATTGGTTCCCAGGAGAGCGTCTGGAGGGCCAATAACAGCGTTGGACTTCATGAAGGAGCGATATGATTGGTTGATGAAGGTGGAAGGAGAGGAGAAGTGGCGAGCCGATCTCAAGGGCCAATAAGAACTTGCCTTGACAGAAAGATGGAATTTGATTGGCTGCTCAAGGAAAGATATGAGGGAAGGAAAGAGGATGGAAGGAAAGAAGGAATGAAGGAAGGAATGAAGGAAGGAAAGAAGGAGGAAGGACACGGATAGCACGTAAACAAATGGAAATGAAAGAAAAGAGAGAGAGAAAGAGAGGAACTGGAAGCGAATTAGATAAAGGATGAAAGGCATAAATAAGAAGGAAAATAGACGATAAACAAGATAGATAGATAGATAGATAAAGAGAGAGAGAGAGAACAAGGACAAAGAGATAAAAAATGAAAATAATACAAGAGTGAAAGAAAAGAAAAATGAAGAGGACTGGAACGAGTCATTCTTCTTCTTTCATGACAGAAGAAGAGGAGGAGGAGGAGGAGGAGGAGGAGGAGGAGGAGGAGGAGGAGGAGGAGGAGGAGGAGGAGGAGGAGGAGCAAATATCGCCTCCATAGTGGTAATTAGAGACACAACACAACTACTACAAAACTTCCCCTTGGCAAAGAATGGAACTTAAATTGCTGGGTCTCTCTCTCTCTCTCTCTCTCTCTCTCTCTCTCTCTCTCTCTCTCTCTCTCTCTCTCTCTCTCTCTCTCTCTCTCTGTGTATCATTTTTTACTTGCCTCATTGCTACTACTACTACAACCACTACTACTACTACTACTTCTACTACTACTACTACTACTACTACTACTACTACTACTACTACTACTATAATAATAATAATAATAAAAACAATAATACACAATAAACAAAACAAAATAAGGACAAAATTGCTCTAGAGGACACACATAGACACACACACACACACACACACACACACACACACACACACACACACACACACACACACGTCCGCCTGGCTACTGACAGCAATTCACACCCGTTTCCTGTCAGCAGATGTTCTCAAGGAGGAGGAGGAGGAGGAGGAGGAGGAGGAGGAGGAGGAGGAGGAGGAGGAGGAGGAGGAGGAGGAGGAGATGAGTAAGAGGACGTGGCGGAATAGGAATGGAGGAGCTAGAGGAAGAGAAGAGGATGAGTAAGAAGAGGAGGAAGAGGAAAAGAAAGAAGGAAGGAGAGGAAGAGAAGGAAATGGAACAATGACTTGTTATATGTTTTTCTTTATCATTTAACTTTAATAAATATAAATAATAATAATTCAGAAGACAAAATATCCGGCAGAAAATAAAAAATAAAATCATTAGACACCAAATTTTCCTGAAAAAAAAAAAACGAAACACCAGATTTTCCTGAAAAAAAAAAATAATGAAACGCCAGATTTTCCTGAAAAAAAAAATAATGAAACACCAGATTTTCCGGAATAAAAAATAAAAATCAGGCAACACCAAATTTTCCTGGATAAAAAAACCAAAACCAAAAATTAGTCTATACAAATCCCAACTTACACTTAACAAGGAGGAATTCTCTAAACTCCTCGTGGTTGTAGAAGACGGGGGGGCAGGGGAGGGAAGGTCCGAAGAGGGGCACAGTCTCCTCCGAGTACACGTGGAGGCGGTAAGCATCCTCTTCTTGTACAAAGGAGACGAGGGCGAACACGTCTGGCAGCGGGGGTTAAGGAGGTGGTGGTGGTGGTGGTGGTGGTGGTGGTGGTGGTGGTGGTGGTGGTGGTGGTGGTGGTGGTGGTGGTTGGAAAAACACATCGTACAGTGTTTATTTTGTTAATTTCGTGTTTTTTTTGCGTTTGTGTGTGTGTTGAGTGTGATTAATTGTCTTGTACTGTCTCTCTCTCTCTCTCTCTCTCTCTCTCTCTCTCTCTCTCTCTCTCTCTCTCTCTCTCTCTCTCTCTCTCTCTCTCTCTCTCTCTCTCTCTCTCTCTATAGTAGGATATTACTAACCTACTTTTCTACTTGAAGAAAATAATATAATAAAACTTCCTTAGAGAGAGAGAGAGAGAGAGAGAGAGAGAGAGAGAGAGAGAGAGAGAGAGAGAGAGAGAGAGAGAGAGAGAGAGAGAGAGAGAGAGAGAGAAGAAAATATGATAAAACAAAAAAGTCAAATTATAACTTGGATAATTCGGTTCCTATGAGTTCGGTCCAAAAAGACGTGATTTTGGCGGGGAAAAAAAAGGCGGGAAAAAAAAGGAGGGAAAAAAAGAGATTAATAAAAAAAAAAAGATGGAGAATATTGTACTTTTTATGTTTTTATTTTTTTTTATATATTTTTGAGAGACTAATTATCATATGTGAATGTCAAATGAGAGAGAGAGAGAGAGAAAAAAAAACAAGAAAGGAGAGAGAGAGAAAAAAATATATATGAAAAAAAATGAAATGAAAAACAAAAGAAAGAAAAAAAAACATGATTATTCCCCATCCACACACACACACACACCACACACACACACCACACACCCCGAATCCCCCCCAAACCCCCCCAAACACTAAACACACCCACCCATACATCCCCCCTCACCCCCCACCCTCCCCAACACCCTCCCCAACCCCCCAACACCCCCCAGCTAGTAAGGATACGTGTAAACTGTGACTTAATGAAGGAGGGGGAGAATCCTGCCATGTCCTCGGGCGCCCCATCCAAGAAGACGATGTTGACGATGTCGTTGCCGATGTGTCGTTTTCTTTCAACCTGCGGGAAAGAGAGAAAGAGAAAACGGAGATGTTGTCAATAATAATAATAAAATAGTTAAGAAAAAAAGTAAAAAAAAAATTGTCAAAAAGTACAAAAAAAATGTATAAAATTGATATAGACATATATACCTAGAGAGAGAGAGAGAGAGAGAGAGAGAGAGAGAGAGAGAGAGAGAGAGAGAGAGAGAGAGAGAGAGAGAGAGAGAGAGAGAGAGAGTCACAACTAGGCTTTAACTTTATTTTCCCATTTTCCTCAACTTCTCTCTCCCGCCCCCCTTCCCCCCCCTCCCCCCCCTTTGGGCCTCATTATTTTGGGGGCTGGTCCATGTTGGGAGGCGGGGGAGGACCGCAGGCGAATCCATTTGGCAAGAATAGGGGAAGACGCCTCTGTGTTCTCAAAGGAAGGAAGGAAGGAAGGAAGGAAGGAAGGAAGGAAGGAAGGAGGGAGGGAAGGAAGGAAGGAGGGGAAGGTTGCAGGGTCAGTCCATTACGGGAAGAGGGGAGGAAAGGGGGAATAAAAAGTAAGGAAAGTCTATTTTTTATAAGTATTCAATGGGTGAGTCCATGTCTATGTTAATGGGGGAGTACACTTGCTTTAGGTGAAGGAAAATAAATGACTGTAAATGAATAAATGTTAGTTATTCATGCAGTGGGTTAGTCCATTCTATAATACCGGGGGAGACCTGTTGAAACTAGACATGGAGAATGGGTGATGGTCGTGGGTGAGTCCATTTTAGATAAGATAGGGGAGTCCACATAGAAAAAATTTGATATACAGAAAGAAAACAAGAAAAAATAATGAGGTTGTTTTAGATTTTTAAGTACATTGAATATTTATTGATGAGAGAGAGAGAGAGAGAGAGAGAGAGAGAGAGAGAGAGAGAGAGAGAGAGAGAGAGAGAGAGAGAGAGAGAGAGAGAGAGTTAGCTACATTTACCTCGTTACCATGATGAAGCAATTTATTCATTAACACAAAGTAACTAATAACACAGAGAGAAAAAAAGGGAATTAATGAATAAATGAATGAGTGAATGAAGGAAGTAAGAAAGAAAAAAAAAGAAAGAAAAGAAAGAAAGAAAAAAGAAATTACATCAATTCAACAACACAAAAAAGAAGAACAGTACTTAACACACACACACACACACACACACACACACACACACACACACACACACACACACACACACACACACACACACACTACAAAACCCACACACAAACACACACAAAAAGGTCTTATTTTCACTCCACACAAGAGAGAGGGACAGAGAGAGAAAAAAAAGAGTACAGAATAAAAAGAGAGAGAAAGAGCGAGAGAGAAAAAAGAAAACATTTGTGTAACCCAAGATATCCTGTTTGTGGGCTGAACCTTACACTGTTACACTGAGCTGCAACTCCCTCCCTTACCTTCTCTTACTCTCCCTTACCCTCCCTTACCCTCACTTACCCTCACTCTTCCCCTCTTCCCCCTCTCTCCCCTCCCTGTATCTCCCTTACCCTCCCTTTTCCACTCTTCACTCCCTCCCTTCTCCCTCACCCTCCTTTCCTTCCTGCCCTCTCTCTCCCTGTTCCCGTCTTCACTTCAGAGGCGGATCCTGAACCTCTTTGACTGTTGGGCGGGGGATGGCGGGGGGGGGGATGGAGGGCGGGTCACCATGAAAGAAAAAGCATAAATTATCAACGAAGATAATCGGTTGGTTGACATTGTTGACCTCAAGTAAGTTTTCAAGTAAGTTTTCTACTGATACTCGGTTCTCGGTCATGCTGAACACGAATCTGGAATTAGTTTTGTCATTACTATAATATTTGGATTTTCCATTTTGTGGCCCGTAAATTCCACCAGAATTGAGGTCGCAAACGTTTTCCCCATTTTACTACGTATATATTAGTCCTGCAGACAAGTTGTATATAATTAAAGTTATGGAGTTTGATAATGTATATCTCATACTGTCATTATTTTTCCAATAACTCTAATACTTATGAAGAAAATTAAATGTTTGTGAAATAAATTAATCCATAATACTTTACACTCCTACATCTACAATTATATTCCAATTCTATTTTGCTATAGCTTAATGGAACGGGCGTTTCCTGCTCTTTCTTTTATAATATAGACGTTTTTTACGTAAACATCATACATTTCAAGTTATTTCAAAATATATGATTTATGTCAAACACTCTAAGGGTGTACCCTACAAAATTTCATGAAAATTTCCACACCTCCGAATCTAATGAAAATTGTTACAATGAGGTTTTCGGTCATGCTGAACACGAATCTGGACTTATTTTTCTGATTACTATAATATCAAACTGTATTTCACCCTTGCTTGCCTAATAACATTAATGAAATAACCATTATTTAACTTTACTGGCTGATGCTGGTCTCATATGACAAAAATACATAGAGATGACCTATCCTAAATCTACACAATATAACGTGTATAAATTATTTGGTTTCATTATATTGAACTGTTAGCGAATTAAAACTGATTAGAGCTGATTACCCTTCCTTTCCTATTCCTTCCCTCCCTTACCCACTCTTCCCACCCTCTTCCTTCGCCCTCCCTTTACACTCTTTTCCCTTCACCCTCTCTCTCTCCCCTCACTCCCCTCTCTCAATGGATGCAACTTGGCTGGTGGTGGTGGTGGTGGTGGTGGTGGTGGTGGTGGTGGTGGTGGTGGTGGTGGTGGTGGTGGTGGTGGTGGTGGTGTGTAATAGTGAACAACACAAGTTTTCAGACATCGATAATGTTATCAGGGAAGATGCAGCAGGAGGAGGAGGAAGAGGAGGAGGAGGAGGAGGAGGAGGAGGAGGAGGAGGAGGAGGAGGAGGAGGAGGGAATGTGAGGTAGAGGATGTGGTTGAAATAAAAAAGAGAGAGAGAGAGAGAGAGAGAGAGAGAGAGAGAGAGAGAGAGAGAGAGAGAGAGAGAGAGAGAGAGAGAGAGAGAGAGAGAGAGAGAGAGAGAGAGAGAGAGAAACCCAAGACAGTCTCTCCCTCGCGATTATTAACAAACTTCAAGGTTCAGCTGCTGCCTGAAATCTCTCACATTTCATTTTCCTTGATCGGAGGAGGAGGAGGAGGAGGAGGAGGAGGAGGAGGAGGAGGAGGAGGAGGAGGAGGAGGAGGAGGAGGAGGAGGAGGAGGAGGAGGAGGTAGTGGTGGTAGAGGAGGAGAAAGGAAGATATGAGATGCAAGAGACGGAAGAGGAGGAGGAGGAGGAGGAGGAGGAGGAGGAGGAGGAGGAGGAGGAGGAGGAGGAGGAGGAGGAAGGAGAGAAAAGGGATTGGGTGAA
>JAPQNM010000012.1:2914310-2926445 GCA_029783475.1 Metacarcinus magister | reverse complement strand
ATTGTGTTGGAATATGTTTGTCCATTTTCCTAAGTTATTATTAGTGTTACGAGGCCCATGTTACAGATACAAAGTTGTAAAGCTTCAGGAGTTCTCTATCGACTAGTATCATCAGTTTTACAATTACTCCCATAGTGTTTGAGAAATATTAGATTTTGTGATAAAAATTAATGATTTACATATATATTATTTCTCAGTTATTTATAAGCCAATTATATTCTACCATAGCTCAAAAGAACGGGCGTCTCATGCTCTATCTTTATTATAATGTACCAATTTTACCTAAACCTCATACTTTTTGAGTTATTGCAAAAAACATGATTTCTGAAAAAAAAATCTAAGGTGGTACCCTTGAAAATTTCACAAAAAATTTTCACGACTTCAGAATTTGATGAAAATTGTTACATAGAAGTTCAAGTCATCACGAACACGAATCTGTCATCAGTTTTATAATTAGTATAATATTAAACACTATTTCAGCTTAATTGTGTATAATGATAAGGAAAATAACCATTATTTCACATTACTGGCTCATGCTGGTTCTCTCTCCTCTCTCTCTTCTCTCTCTCTCTCTCTCTTCTCTCTTTCTCTCTCCTCTCTCTCTCTCTCCCTCCAAATTTGACGTAAACCTCATACTTTTTGAGTTATTGCAAAACACATGATTTCTTTTAAAAAATCGAATATAATAATAATATTTATTTTTTATCATTATATTTATTTTTATCATTAATATTTATTTTTATCATTAATATTTATTTTTATCATTAATATTATTTTTATCATTAATATTTATTTTTATCATTAATATTTATTTTTATCATTAATATATATTTTTATCATTAATATTTATTTTTATCATTAATATATATTTTTATCATTAATATTTATTTTTATCATTAATATTTATTTTATCATTAATATATATTTTTATCATTAATATTATTTTTATCATTAATATATATTTTTATCATTAATATATATTTTTATCATTAATATTTATTTTTATCATTAATATTTATTTTATCATTAATATATATTTTTATCATTAATATATATTTTTATCATTAATATATATTTTTATCATTAATATATATTTTTATCATTAATATATATTTTTATCATTAATATTTATTTTTATCATTAATATTTATTTTTTATCATTAATATATATTTTTATCATTAATATTATTTTTATCATTAATATTTATTTTTATCATTAATATTATTTTTATCATTAATATATATTTTTATCATTAATATATATTTTTATCATTAATATATTTTTATCATTAATATTTATTTTTATCATTAATATATATTTTTATCATTAATATTTATTTTTATCATTAATATTTATTTTTATCATTAATATATATTTTTATCATTAATATATATTTTTATCATTAATATTTATTTTATCATTAATATTATTTTTATCATTAATATATATTTTTATCATTAATATTTATTTTTATCATTAATATATATTTTTATCATTAATATTTATTTTTATCATTAATATATATTTTTATCATTAATATTATTTTTATCATTAATATATATTTTTATCATTAATATTTATTTTTATCATTAATATTATTTTTATCATTAATATTATTTTTATCATTAATATATATTTTTATCATTAATATTTATTTTTATCATTAATATTATTTTTATCATTAATATATATTTTTATCATTAATATATATTTTTATCATTAATATTTATTTTTATCATTAATATATATTTTTATCATTAATATATATTTTTATCATTAATATTTATTTTTATCATTAATATATATTTTTATCATTAATATATATTTTTATCATTAATATTATTTTTATCATTAATATTTATTTTTATCATTAATATTTATTTTTATCATTAATATTATTTTTATCATTAATATATATTTTTATCATTAATATTATTTTTATCATTAATATTTATTTTTATCATTAATATTATTTTTATCATTAATATATATTTTTATCATTAATATATATTTTTATCATTAATATTTATTTTTATCATTAATATTTATTTTTATCATTAATATATATTTTTATCATTAATATATATTTTTATCATTAATATATATTTTTATCATTAATATTTATTTTTATCATTAATATATATTTTTATCATTAATATATATTTTTATCATTAATATTTATTTTTATCATTAATATATATTTTTATCATTAATATTATTTTTATCATTAATATTTATTTTTATCATTAATATTATTTTTATCATTAATATATATTTTTATCATTAATATTTATTTTTATCATTAATATATATTTTTATCATTAATATTTATTTTTATCATTAATATATATTTTTATCATTAATATTTATTTTTATCATTAATATTATTTTTATCATTAATATATATTTTTATCATTAATATATATTTTTATCATTAATATTTATTTTTATCATTAATATATATTTTTATCATTAATATATATTTTTATCATTAATATTTATTTTTATCATTAATATTTATTTTTATCATTAATATTTATTTTTATCATTAATATATATTTTTATCATTAATATATATTTTTATCATTAATATATATTTTTATCATTAATATATATTTTTATCATTAATATTTATTTTTATCATTAATATTTATTTTTATCATTAATATTTATTTTTATCATTAATATATATTTTTATCATTAATATATATTTTTATCATTAATATTTATTTTATCATTAATATTTATTTTTATCATTAATATATATTTTTATCATTAATATTATTTTTATCATTAATATATATTTTTATCATTAATATATATTTTTATCATTAATATTTATTTTTATCATTAATATTTATTTTTATCATTAATATTATTTTTATCATTAATATATATTTTTATCATTAATATTTATTTTTATCATTAATATTTATTTTTATCATTAATATTTATTTTTATCATTAATATTATTTTTATCATTAATATTTATTTTTATCATTAATATATATTTTTATCATTAATATATATTTTTATCATTAATATTTATTTTTATCATTAATATTTATTTTTATCATTAATATATATTTTTATCATTAATATTTATTTTTATCATTAATATTTATTTTTATCATTAATATTTATTTTTATCATTAATATTTATTTTTATCATTAATATTTATTTTTATCATTAATATTTATTTTTATCATTAATATATATTTTTATCATTAATATTTATTTTTATCATTAATATTATTTTTATCATTAATATTATTTTTATCATTAATATTTATTTTTATCATTAATATTTATTTTTATCATTAATAGTTATTTTTATCATTAATATTTATTTTTATCATTAATATTTATTTTTATCATTAATATTTATTTTTATCATTAATATTTATTTTTATCATTAATATATTTTTATCATTAATATATATTTTTATCATTAATATTTATTTTTATCATTAATATATATTTTTATCATTAATATTATTTTTATCATTAATATTTATTTTTATCATTAATATTATTTTTATCATTAATATTTATTTTTATCATTAATATATATTTTTATCATTAATATTTATTTTTATCATTAATATATATTTTTATCATTAATATATATTTTTATCATTAATATTTATTTTTATCATTAATATTTATTTTTATCATTAATATTATTTTTATCATTAATATTTATTTTTATCATTAATATTTATTTTTATCATTAATATTTATTTTTATCATTAATATTTATTTTTATCATTAATATTTATTTTTATCATTAATATATATTTTTATCATTAATATTTATTTTTATCATTAATATTTATTTTTATCATTAATATTTATTTTTATCATTAATATTTATTTTTATCATTAATATTTATTTTTATCATTAATATTTATTTTTATCATTAATATTTATTTTTATCATTAATATTTATTTTTATCATTAATATTTATTTTTATCATTAATATTTATTTTTATCATTAATATTTATTTTTATCATTAATATATATTTTTATCATTAATATATATTTTTATCATTAATATTATTTTTATCATTAATATTTATTTTTATCATTAATATTTATTTTTATCATTAATATTATTTTTATCATTAATATTTATTTTTATCATTAATATATATTTTTATCATTAATATTATTTTTATCATTAATATTTATTTTTATCATTAATATATATTTTTATCATTAATATATATTTTTATCATTAATATTTATTTTTATCATTAATATATATTTTTATCATTAATATTTATTTTTATCATTAATATTTATTTTTATCATTAATATTTATTTTTATCATTAATATTTATTTTTATCATTAATATTTATTTTTATCATTAATATTTATTTTTATCATTAATATTTATTTTTATCATTAATATTATTTTTATCATTAATATTTATTTTTATCATTAATATTTATTTTTATCATTAATATTTATTTTTATCATTAATATTTATTTTTATCATTAATATTATTTTTATCATTAATATTATTTTTATCATTAATATTTATTTTTATCATTAATATTATTTTTATCATTAATATTATTTTTATCATTAATATATATTTTTATCATTAATATATATTTTTATCATTAATATTTATTTTTATCATTAATATTTATTTTTATCATTAATATATATTTTTATCATTAATATTTATTTTTATCATTAATATTTATTTTTATCATTAATATATATTTTTATCATTAATATATATTTTTATCATTAATATATATTTTTATCATTAATATAGATTTTATCATTAATATTATTTTTATCATTAATATTTATTTTTATCATTAATATATATTTTTATCATTAATATTATTTTTATCATTAATATTTATTTTTATCATTAATATTTATTTTATCATTAATATATATTTTTATCATTAATATTTATTTTTATCATTAATATATATTTTTATCATTAATATTATTTTTATCATTAATATTTATTTTATCATTAATATATATTTTTATCATTAATATTATTTTTATCATTAATATTTATTTTTATCATTAATATTTATTTTTATCATTAATATTTATTTTTATCATTAATATTTATTTTTATCATTAATATTTATTTTATCATTAATATTTATTTTTATCATTAATATTATTTTTATCATTAATATTATTTTTATCATTAATATTTATTTTTATCATTAATATTTATTTTTATCATTAATATTATTTTTATCATTAATATATATTTTTATCATTAATATTTATTTTTATCATTAATATATATTTTTATCATTAATATTTATTTTTATCATTAATATTATTTTTATCATTAATATTTATTTTTATCATTAATATTTATTTTTATCATTAATATATATTTTTATCATTAATATATATTTTTATCATTAATATTATTTTTATCATTAATATTTATTTTTATCATTAATATATATTTTTATCATTAATATTATTTTTATCATTAATATTTATTTTTATCATTAATATTTATTTTTATCATTAATATATATTTTTATCATTAATATATTTTTATCATTAATATTATTTTTATCATTAATATTTATTTTTATCATTAATATTATTTTTATCATTAATATATATTTTTATCATTAATATTTATTTTTATCATTAATATTTATTTTTATCATTAATATATATTTTTATCATTAATATTTATTTTTATCATTAATATTATTTTTATCATTAATATTATTTTTATCATTAATATTATTTTTATCATTAATATTTATTTTTATCATTAATATTATTTTTATCATTAATATATATTTTTATCATTAATATTTATTTTTATCATTAATATTTATTTTTATCATTAATATTTATTTTTATCATTAATATATATTTTTATCATTAATATTTATTTTTATCATTAATATATATTTTTATCATTAATATTTATTTTTATCATTAATATTATTTTTATCATTAATATTTATTTTTATCATTAATATTTATTTTTATCATTAATATTTATTTTTATCATTAATATTTATTTTTATCATTAATATATATTTTATCATTAATATTTATTTTATCATTAATATATATTTTTATCATTAATATTTATTTTTATCATTAATATTTATTTTTATCATTAATATATATTTTTATCATTAATATATATTTTTATCATTAATATTTATTTTTATCATTAATATTTATTTTATCATTAATATTTATTTTTATCATTAATATTTATTTTTATCATTAATATATATTTTTATCATTAATATTATTTTTATCATTAATATTTATTTTTATCATTAATATTTATTTTTATCATTAATATTTATTTTTATCATTAATATTATTTTTATCATTAATATTATTTTTATCATTAATATTATTTTATCATTAATATATATTTTTATCATTAATATTATTTTTATCATTAATATTTATTTTTATCATTAATATTTATTTTTATATATTATTTTATCATAATTTATTTTTATCATTAATATTTATTTTTATCATTAATATTTATTTTTATCATTAATATATATTTTTATCATTAATATATATTTTTATCATTAATATTATTTTTATCATTAATATTTATTTTATCATTATATTATTTTTATCATTAATATTATTTTTATCATTAATATATATTTTTATCATTAATATTATTTTTATCATTAATATTTATTTTTATCATTAATATTTATTTTTATCATTAATATTTATTTTTATCATTAATATTTATTTTTATCATTAATATATATTTTTATCATTAATATTTATTTTTATCATTAATATTTATTTTTATCATTAATTTATTTTTATCATTATTATATTTTTATCATTAATATTTATTTTTATCATTAATATTTATTTTTATCATTAATATTTATTTTTATCATTAATATTATTTTTATCATTAATATTTATTTTTATCATAATATTATTTTTATCATTAATATTTATTTTTATCATTAATATTATTTTTATCATTAATATTATTTTTTTATCATTAATATTATTTTTTATCATTAATATAATTTTTTATCATTAATATTATTTTTATCATTAATATTTATTTTTATCATTAATATTTATTTTTATCATTAATATTTATTTTTATCATTAATATTATTTTTATCATTAATATTATTTTATCATTAATATTATTTTTATCATTAATATTTATTTTTATCATTAATATTTATTTTTATCATTAATATTATTTTATCATTAATATTTATTTTATCATTAATATTTATTTTTATCATTAATATTTATTTTTATCATTAATATTTATTTTTATCATTAATATTTATTTTTATCATTAATATTTATTTTTATCATTAATATTTATTTTATCATTAATATTTATTTTTATCATTAATATTTATTTTTATCATTAATATTTATTTTTATCATTATATTTATTTTTATCATTAATATTTATTTTTATCATTAATATTTATTTTTATCATTAATATTATTTTTATCATTAATATTTATTTTTATCATTAATATTTATTTTTATCATTAATATTTATTTTTATCATTAATATTTATTTTTATCATTAATATTTATTTTTATCATTATATTATTTTTATCATTATATTATTTTTATCATTATATTTATTTTTATCATTAATATTTATTTTTATCATTAATATTTATTTTTATCATTAATATTTATTTTTATCATTAATATTTATTTTTATCATTAATATTTATTTTTATCATTAATATTTATTTTTATCATTAATATTTATTTTATCATTAATATTTATTTTTATCATTATATATTTATTTTTATCATTAATATTTATTTTTATCATTATTTATTTTTACATTAATATTTATTTTTATCATTAATAAGAAAAATTTGAATAAAATCATAATTTTTTTAAAAATCTATAAATCGAACACTTAGAAAAGACCTCGGCAGTGTAAGGGTTAATACTGGCAATAAGTTATGTTTAACCTGCCATTACCACCGAAACGAAGGATGCGAGGGGATTTCATTGAAATGTTCAAGATAATCAAAGGATTCGATAATATCAATACAGAAGATTACATTACTTTTGATTGATCAAATATAACAAGAAGACATCATTCTTTTAAGATTACTGGTAAAAGATTCACATCAAACAAAGCCAAGCACTTCTTTTTCAATCGGATCGTTAACGCCCGCCAATGTCGTCGACAGTAAAACAATTACTACGTTCAAAAATAGACTTGACAAATATTTAGAAGCCAATCCACAACTAAAATACTATCCGTTAACGTAGCAAACTTTGAGTAAGTTCATCCTGATGTACCTAACTTACGAAATGTCGATTCAAAAGACGTCGCTAGTGGCCTGACATCGCTTGCCAGGAAGTAGTGGTAGGCAGTAGTGGTAGTGACAGTAGTGACAGTCTGGTCTTGGTTGGCCTTCCTTTCCTGCCAGCCATGGCTGGGGAGAGAAGCTCACCCTTACTATCCTGTATCCTCACTCTAGACTAGATAGTGTACTCACAACAGCCCTCGTAAGGGCCAGCAGGCCTGTTGCTGGTTGTGTTCTTCCTATGTGTTCTATGTGTAGTGTTCCCCTCCTCCTCCTCCTCCTCATCTGGTCAGCGTGGACAATGTGACTTATGCGCGGGTCGCTTCTTCCTGCTTTCTACTTCCAGATCTTGCTCATGTCCCTCCCTTCGCTCCTCTGCCTCTCTCTCTCTCGATCCCTTCTCTACTACATCCTCTCTCTCTCTCTCTGCCTCGTCGTCCGCGTCTCTCTCTCAGCTCTCTCTCCCATCCTCTCATCTCTCTCTCCTCTTCACCGGTGCTTAGAGGTGAGATTTAAGAGCGGGATGAAAAATAAACACCGCACCTGCCTCTCCTCGCCTCCTCTCTCCCTCTCCTCCTCCTCACTCCTCCTTATCCTTCCCTCCTCTCCCTTCGTCAGCGTCTCAGCATAAAACTGTCTAGCGCGCAGCATAGGGAAGATGTGTGAGGGAGACACACACACCACAGCACACAAACACACACAGCAGACAGACAGATCGATAGATACACACACAGACACAGACATACATACATAACAACATACAGGTAAAAACATACAGGTAAGACAATAAAAAAGATTAAAAGACAGTGAACAGGTAAGGTTGTTGCCCGCTAATTAACCTTGAATATTTACTGTAAGCATATTCTCTCTCTCCTCTCTCTCTCTCTCTCTCTCTCTCTCTCTCTCTCTTCTCGGTGATCACTCTTTAGCCCTCACTCCAATAATACCCATTATCACCACGACACCCTAACCTCCTCCTCCTCCTCCTCCTCCTTTTTCTCCTCCTGTCACCTTCGCAGGGACAACAGGGTATACTTTTTAGGGTATCTCTCTCTCTCCTCTCTCTCCTCTCTCTCTCTCTCTATCTCTCTCTGCAAAATCATATAATGCAAAACGATTGATAAGACACGCCCTCAACCTCTTTCTTCCTCTCCTACTGATCTACTACCTCTACCTTAACCTCTAACCTCTCTCTCTCTCTACTCCTCTCCTCTCTCTCCTCTCTCTCTCTCTCTCTCTCTCCTCTCTCTCTCCTCTCTCTCTATCTATCTTGTTCTTTCTTTCTTTCTTTGTTTCTTCTTTCTCTCCTCCTCCTCCTCCACGACTGTGACCTTGAAGGAGGAACTCAAGGGTCGTCATTACCCGGAAGGCACACACCACAACCACACGCACACACACACCACACACACACACACTACACACACACACACACACACACACAACACACACACACACACACCACTATGCCCTTCCGACATGCTTAATATTACAAACCCTGACACTCACACTCAAAACACACACACACACCACACACACACCACACACACACAAGGTTATATATTCAGCTCATGTACAAAAAAAAAAGTTCTCAGTCTTACATAAATACATACATACAACACACAATACACACACACACGCACCATACATAACATACATACATCACCAAAGACCATCAGAACAGTAATATACATAAATGTTTACGAATTGCTGGAGATTACAATCGGTAACACACACGCAAACATACACATACACACATTACACACAACACACACACACACACACCACACACACCACACAACACCACGCCAAGGTCAACCTTAGCAAAACTTGAAGCTCTAACGAGGTCATCCACCAGAACACACAGAACACACCACACCACCACACACACACACACACACCAAATATGCGTTTTCCCTCGGTCTTAAGAGCCTAAAATTGGACATTGTGGGCGTGGGTGTGTGCTATGGAGGGAGAGGAGAGAAGGGGGAAGAAGAGGAAGAAGGGGAAGAAAGAAAGGAGGGGAAGGAAGATAAGGAAATAAAAGAAGGGAGGAAAGGGAGATAATAATTACACATCACCATCACCATCATCATACATCAGCCAAAAGTAAATATTAAAGTGAGAGAGTGAGTGAGAGAAGAATGAGTTAGTGTGGTCCTCAATGACCTTGTAGATGTCCCCTTCACCCTCACCCCCTCCCCCTCCTAGTCTCCCTTCTCCCCTTCCTCCCTTCCACTCGTCTCCCCTCTGAGTCATTCCAGCCGGCAGACGTTGTAGGCGACCACCCCTCCTCAGGGAACACGTCCTTTCATTCCCTCACTCCCTTACCCTCACATAATATTAATACTTCCTCCCTTTCCTCACTTCCCCCTTCCATTGGTATATTGTCTCCCTTCCCCTTCCCTTCCCTTCCTTCTCTCCCTTCCCCCAAACTGGTATCTTTTGTCTCACCTCCCTCCCCTCCCTTCCTTCCCTCACGGGTATATTGTCTCCCCTTCCCTTCCTTCCCCTTCTTTCCTCCTCTTACTTTCCCTCATCTTCCCTTCCTCATAATATTCTTCCTCTTCCGTTAGTAATTACTAGTTAAATCTACCTCCCCCTTCACCTCCTTCCCTCACATTTACAACCTCAACACTTTATCTTTTTTTTTTTCTCCTCTCTCTCTTCCTCTCTCTCTCTCTGCTTCAATACTACTAACCAACCACTTGTCCTCCCTCTACCTCCCCCAAATGACAAACACTTCATCAGCTTCCCTGCTTCTCCTCTCCCCTAATATCAAACACCACAATCACCTTTACTCCCCCCTCCCCTCCCCCCCCTTTCCCCTCACCCACACCACACTATATACACACCTTAATTAACAAAAGCGTGCACCTGTGATATCGAAAAAAATTATAAATACAGGTGTGTGTGTGGTGTGTGTGTGTGTGAAAGGAGGTGAAGGGTGATAATGTAAGAAAAGGGAAAGGAAAAGAGTGAGCAAAAAGAGGACAGTAATAAGAAGGAAGAGGGAAGGAGAGAGAAGGGGGAAGAAGAAAGAAGGGAAGGGGGGAAGAGGAAAGAGGAAAGACGGGGAGGGGAGAAGAAGGGGAAAGACCAGAAGAGGGAAAAGGGAAAAAAAAAAAAAAACAACAAGAGGAAACAACAGATTGAGTAAGAGGAGTGAGGGGAAAAAAAGCCACCAAATAAAAACAGGATGGGACAGGTGAGAAGGTGAGTGACGTAACGAGAAGAGAGAGAAACACAAACCAAAAAATGACGGGATTAAGGCGTGTCTAGCAAAGCCAAAAAAAAGGTTGATGTATCAATTTCTCTCTCTCTCTCTTCTCTCTCTCTCTCATCTCTTCTCTCTCTCTCTTCCTCTTCTCTAGCCACTACAAGGTCGATCTGATACTACATTACCTCCTCCTCCTCCTCCAACAAACCACTAATTACACTAAATATTTTGTGACCCTAACACACGCACACACACACACACACACACAACACACACACCACACACATTGTTATTTTTCTTCTCTTTGCTTTTACTTTCTCTCTCATATCCTCTCTCTCTTTCCTTTCCTCTTATTTCCCTCCTAACCCGTCTCACTCTTCTCTCTCTCTCTCTCTCTCTAGCCTTGTAGGACTTCTTCCCCATCCTTCACGCCCCTGGAATGTCCTGGGGAGGGCCAAGGAGGGAGGCAGCGGAGCGTGCAACAGTTTTCCCCTCGCCCACACACACACACACACACACACACGACACACAGACACACACACACACACACACACCACGCCGACACACGCAC
>JAPQNM010000012.1:2904310-2906810 GCA_029783475.1 Metacarcinus magister | reverse complement strand
CCGAAAAGACATTAGCCTAGTAGTTATTATTATCTATTATTATTATTATTATTAGTAGTAGTAGTAGTAGTAGTAGTTAGTAGTAGTAGTAGTAGTAATAGTAGTAACCTTTAGAACAGATTCCCAGATGAAATATAACACAGTCGTAGGTCTAGCTCCAGGCATCAGTTGAAGGCTTTACCTGTACGTTCTATATAGCCACACCTTTATACTCTATGGCACAGGTAAAGGGTAGACAGACGGACTAAAGGTTACCAGCCACTATTAACTTTTAACAGTCTAGACACTTTGATATGTTTTCATAACTAAAATATATACACCACCACCACCACCACCACTACAACTACTGCTACTACTACTACTACCTCTACTTCTACTACTTCATCTACATAAGGTTAGGTTGGAGATGACACTCAAATTAACTCACTTCACTCATTATTCATCACATGCTCAGTGCTCTCCTCCACCTCCTCTTCCTCCTTTGTACTCCTCCTCTTCTTCCTCCTTACCTCACACTCATTCTATTCACTCTACCCTCCTCCTCCTGCTCCTTCTCTTCCTCTTTACACTACTCTCAAGCTCCTCTTTGCATACACTTTACTGTACTTCTCCTTCCAACACACACACACACACACACACACACACACACACACACACTAAAGGGCACAAAAGGGTCTAGTTTAGTTCACCCGGAAGGCAGAAGTCTCTCTGTACGTTGACCAATTACGTGT
Organism: Metacarcinus magister; assembly: GCA_029783475.1. Lineage (NCBI taxonomy): Eukaryota > Metazoa > Arthropoda > Malacostraca > Decapoda > Cancridae > Metacarcinus > Metacarcinus magister. Next base: position 2,906,079 of record JAPQNM010000012.1, on the reverse strand, counting down.
TGAAGCGGCAGAACCACATCAAAAGGACAAAGAGAGAGAGAGAGAGAGAGAGAGAGAGAGAGAGAGAGAGAGAGAGAGAGAGAGAGAGAGAGAGAGTGTTCTTTTTCTATGCTATCTATTATTATCTGGTTTTCCTTTCAACATACTACAATGAGAGTTTGGTTTTGCTCTCTCTCTCTCTCTCTCTCTCTCTCTCTCTCTCTCTCTCTCTCTCTCTCTCTCTCTCTCTCTCTCTGTGGCTATGACAACAAACCTTTAAGCCACCACGAAGGTCACACACACCACATACACATCGCACACACACACACACACACACACACACACACACACACACACACACACGATATATGTGAGTCTGGATAAACGTTTCAGACAAAGAGGAAAAGTACTCTCTACATTTCATCCTCCTCCTCCTCCTCCTCTTCTTCCTCTTTCCGTAACTCTAACACTCGATCTTTTTGGACTCTCTCTCTCTCTCTCTCTCCTCTCTCTCTCTCTCTCTCTCTCCTCTCTCTCTCTCTCTCTCTCTCTCTCTCTTGGTTCCATCCTTCCATTCTTAATCCAAAACTCATCTCCACTTTGTCATCTCCTCCACTCATCTCCACTTACTGCGTTTCACATCTAACCTCCACTTTTACAACAAACTCCTCATCTCCCGCAGCCTCTCATCTTCTCCTTCCAAAAGTTCCTCTAAGAAGTTATGGATCCATCTCCTCCTCCTCCTCCTCCTCCTCTTCTTCTTCTTCCTTCTTCCCTCCTCCTTGTCACAGTCCTCAACACGTCAAACTTCCTCCCCTCCTCCTCCTCCTCCTCCTCCTCTTCCTTCCAATAATGTTTCTACAACCTCCTCATCTCCACGTTCTCCCTATAATCTCCTTCCTCCCTCCCTCTCATCTCCTCCTCCTCCTCCTCCTCTTCCATCTCCACCTCCACCTCAACCCTTCTCCTCCTCCTCCTCTTAACAATAACGTGTTGCATCGCCTTTCCTCCTCCTCCTCCTCCTCCTCCTCCTCCTCCTCCCCCACAATAAGGTGTCACATAGCCTTCATTATGGGCACTAAACTTTCCGTAATCACCCAAGGCGCCTTTACCTCCTCCTCCTCCTCCTCCTCCTCCTTTTCTCTCTTCTAACCTCCAATCCTCCTCCTCCTCCTCCTCCGCCTTCCATTCAGCTTTCCTTCTCTCCATTTCTTTCACTCACCTCCTCCTCCTTTAGGTTCTTAACGCCACGCCTCAGCTTAAAGACATTGCTTGAAGAGAGGAGGAGGAGGAGGAGGAGGAGGAGGAGGAGGAGGAGGAGGAGGAGGAGGAGGAGGAGGAGGAAGGAAGGGGTTTGTCTTGGCACGTCAAATTATCGGCCGATGACTCCCGATATCAGACCAGCTTGAGAAGGAAGAGGAAGAGGAGGAGGAGGAGGAGGAGGAGGAGAGGAGGAGGAGGAGGAGGAGGAGGAGGAGGAGGAGAGGAGGAGGAGGAGGAGGAGAGAAGTGGCAGGAGTGACTTTTTATCGTGCTAAACACCATAAAATACTAATACAAATAATAATAATAATAATAATGAATAGAAGAAGAAAAAAGAAAGAAAGAAAGAAAGAAGAAAGCTGCAAATTCGTGCAATAACAAACAAAAGCATGAAAGCCGCGAAGCCCTTACCCACAGCCCGGAGGAGGAGGAGGAGGAGGAGGAGGAGGAGGAGGAGGAGGAGGAGGAGGAGGAGGAGGAGGAGAGATGGCATTATACATACAGGCGTGTTTACTGTGTATGTTGCAG
>JAPQNM010000012.1:2899310-2901810 GCA_029783475.1 Metacarcinus magister | reverse complement strand
TCAGGCTCAAAGGGACACGTAAGTAACTGTTGCATGACTCTCTCTCTTTTTCTCTATTTTCTTTAATTTTTGTTTTCTTCTCTCTCTCTATCACTCATTCAGTATCAAAGAAAAGTGATTAAAAATAATGACAACACCAGATTAAAGATAATTAGAGCGAGGAATTTACACACACACACACACATTGAGGAAGAGAAAAGAGAAAAGAGAGAAACAAGGTAATTAAAGAGAAAACTATAGATCAAGAAAGAAAGAAAGAAAGCGAGAAAAAAAGAGAAAGCAAAATAAAGAAAAAAAATATATAAAGTAAAGCAAAATAGAAACAGCGAAGAGGAGTGAAAAAAAATTAAAGAGAAAATGTGAGTGAGAGAGAGAAGTAAAAGGAAATAAGAGAAAGAAAAAGGAAAGAAAGAAAAAGAAAGAAGAAAAGATAAATAAGAAGCAGAGAGAGAGAGAGAGAGAGAGAGAGAGAGAGAGAGAGAGAGAGAGAGAGAGAGAGAGAGAGAGAGAGAGAGAGAGAGAGAGAGAGAGAGAGAGAGAGAGAGAGAATAAATGTTTCCTTTTTCACCATTAAAACATACATTACCTCCCTATAGCAATAAATTATACTGCATTATTTATATTTAATTGTATAATATTAATTGTTATACATTATCCTTGTCGTTCTAATTCACATTATGTATTATTATGTTTCAAGGTTTAAATACAAAATAAAAGACTGATAGATACATAGGAAATAAGGAAGGAAAGGAAGAAAGAGAGAGAAAGAGAGAGAGAGAGGGAAAGAATCAGGGGAATAAACAAGATTAGATGGAAAGGGAAGAGGGAGAGAGAATAAATATCTTCCACTTACGCAATCCCCAATGGAAAGAGAGAGAGAGAGAGAGAGAGAGAGAGAGAGAGAGAGAGAGAGAGAGAGAGAGAGAGAGAGAGAGAGAGAGAGAGAGAGAGAGAGGTATAAATACAGGAAATGTTATAAAAGAACAAGAAGAGGAAGAACAGGAGGAGGAGGAGGAGGAGGAGGAGGAGACAATATTGACCAACTGGCCGCTAGACACAATATCAAGCCAGCTGACTATGCCTCACCTCCTCCTCCTCCTCCTCCTCTTCCTACAATTCCAAATCTTCACTATCTCTCCCTCCATGTGTAACACCCTAAGTCTTCCTCCTCCTCCTCCTCCTCCTCCAGTATCCTCCTTCCCTCTGTGGGTGGTGAGGGGATAGAAAGGGAGGAGGAAGGGGGTAGATTTCCATTTCAGGAGGAGGAGGAGAGGAGGAGGAGGAGGAGGAGAGGAGGAGGAGGAGGAAGATGGAGAACAGCAGCAGGTGATCAAGACGTGACTGTATTGGGTAGACAGTAAGAATAAGATGTGGAATACTAGACCACCACCACACCACCACTACTATTACTACTACTACTACTACTACTAACTACTATACTACTACTACTATTACTATTACCACTACCATTACTACTACTAACTTTACTTCCATAACCACTCTCTCTCTCCTCCTCCTCCTCCTCCTCCACTTCCCTAAGGTTGCTAGACACCACACACCACCACCACCACCACAGAATAACAGTCTCACTCTCACCAGGGAACACAGTTGTATTTCCAAGTGAGTGAGAGAGAGAGAGAGAGAGAGAGAGAGAGAGAGAGAGAGAGAGAGAGAGAGAGAGAGAGAGAGAGAGAGAGAGAGAGAATGCCTCCCTCCCAAAAATGCAAGCTTCTCAAAAACTCTCTCTCTCTCTCTCTCTCTCTCTCTCTCTCTCTCTCTCTCTCTCTCTCTCTCTCTCTCATAATAGCAAGCACAGGCTGTCACTAAACCGTCAACCCCAACCCTGCCATCCATCACCCCGAGGAGGAGGAGGAGGAGGAGGAGGAGGAGGAGGAGATGGTAAAAGTGAAGAAGAAAAAGAAGAGGAAGAACGAGAAGATGAGCATCTGGCGTCATTGTATAACTTAACAAGGAGGAGGAGGAGGAGGAGGAGGAGGAGGAGGAGGAGGAGGAGGAGGAGGAGGAGGAGGAGGAGGAGGAGGTATGTATACACTTCATTTTCAAACTTGTGACGAAACTTACGACGATGTGAGTGTATGTGAGTGTGTGTGTGTGTGTGTGTGTGTGTGTGTGTGTGTGTGTGTGTGTAGTAGAAGTAGAGGGAAAAATTTTAACTTATGTAATTCTCTCTCTCTCTCTCTCCTACCCCCACTAATCTCTCCCCTCACCTGACCCACCTGTCGCCACGCTAATTAACAGTAATAAAGCTCACTCTACCTTTACTCTTGCGGCTAATTAATCACCTGTCCACACACACACACACACACACACACACACACACACACACACACACACACACACACACACAAGGAAGGAAGGAAAGAAGAACAAATGTAAGAAATAAAAATAAAAGAAAGAATGAAGAAAAAAAGTAAAATAGAATGAAGGAAAGAAAAGAAAATATGGAAGGAAGGAAGGAAAGAAGGAAGGAAGGAAGGAA
>JAPQNM010000012.1:2884310-2891810 GCA_029783475.1 Metacarcinus magister | reverse complement strand
GGGTCCAAGGTTACCTCCCTAAAACGCACTCCTCCTCCTCCTCCTCCTTTCTATTTTAATCCTTCCTATGATTATAATGATGATGATGATGACGATACTACACAATTATTACAATATTATGAACGTTATAGAAGAGGAAGAACGAGAGGAGGAAGAGGAAGAGGAGGAGGAGGAGGAGGAGTACAAAGGAAGAACAGACAGCAAGAGTCCTACTGTACCTAACGAGGCTGTCCATGCGGCTACTCTACTTGATAGAGACAAAAGGACACCAAGGAGGAGGAGGAGGAGGAGGAGGATGCCAAACGAGAAGTAGAGAAAGAGGAAGTAAAATAGGAAGGAGAGATATTAAGGAAATAGACCGGAGAGAAAGAGAGAGAGAGAGAGAGAGAGAGAGAGAGAGAGAGAGAGAGAGAGAGAGAGAGAGAGAGAGAGAGCAGATATTATTCTGATATATTAGTTAAAGGTTTTATATGTAATATAAAAATCTTATCATATCCGGTTTATTAATGAAAATCAATCATTGCATTTTTTCTTTTATTCATCAACAATAAATACACAAATGAAAACTACATAACTACATTTGGTGACGCAACATTTACACCTTTAAGTTTGGGGTCAAAACATTAATTTCCAGGTGAGTGTAATGAGTGGCCTGATTGGTGCAAGGTAACACGTGTTCACTAGTCACGTTACAATCTGCTGCTGGTGACGAGGCTCAAGGTGTGCCATTGAACACTTGTATATTTCCTTAAGACTGTTCGTTGTGTGTCCGCCACGCCTGGATCATGTTCTTGACCTGGCCGTGGCAACACTTGACCTTGTCCAGCGTGCCTTGGAAGACCATCTTGCCACTTTTAAGGTCGTGCGCAACGTCCAGCTGGTGGTGATGGCGGAGGATGACGAGGAAGCGGTCGTTGTCACCCAGTAATTGTTGTTGGCACTTCTGAGGCATCCTAAGGGTCCAGCGAACGTCTCGGTGTTCTGGAGCCTCACTCTTGTTTGCAGAAACCTCACTCTTATTTCCAGATGCTTCACTCTTGTTTCCAGAAGCTTCACTCTTGTTTCCAGAAGCTTCACTCTTGTTTCCAGAAGCTTCACTCTTGTTTCCAGAAGCTTCACTCTTGTTTCCAGAAGCTTCACTCTTGTTTCCAGAAGCCTCACTCTTCTTTCCAGAAGCTTCACTCTTCTTTCCAGAAGCCTCACTCTTCTTTCCAGAAGCTTCACTCTTCTTTCCAGAAGCCTCACTCTTCTTTCCAGAAGCTTCACTCTTCTTTCCAGAAGCTTCACTCTTCTTTCCAGAAGCTTCACTCTTCTTTCCAGAAGCTTCACTCTTCTTTCCAGAAGCTTCACTCTTCTTTCCAGAAGCTTCACTCTTCTTTCCAGAAGCTTCACTCTTCTTTCCAGAAGCTTCACTCTTCTTTCCAGAAGCTTCACTCTTCTTTCCAGAAGCCTCACTCTTCTTTCCAGAAGCCTCACTCTTCTTTCCAGAAGCTTCACTCTTCTTTCCAGAAGCTTCACTCTTCTTTCCAGAAGCTTCACTCTTCTTTCCAGAAGCTTCACTCTTCTTTCCAGAAGCCTCACTCTTCTTTCCAGAAGCTTCACTCTTCTTTCCAGAAGCTTCACTCTTCTTTCCAGAAGCTTCACTCTTCTTTCCAGAAGCTTCACTCTTCTTTCCAGAAGCTTCACTCTTCTTTCCAGAAGCTTCACTCTTCTTTCCAGAAGCTTCACTCTTCTTTCCAGAAGCTTCACTCTTCTTTCCAGAAGCTTCACTCTTCTTTCCAGAAGCTTCACTCTTCTTTCCAGAAGCTTCACTCTTCTTTCCAGAAGCTTCACTCTTCTTTCCAGAAGCTTCACTCTTCTTTCCAGAAGCTTCACTCTTCTTTCCAGAAGCTTCACTCTTCTTTCCAGAAGCTTCACTCTTCTTTCCAGAAGCTTCACTCTTGTTTCCAGAAGCTTCACTCTTCTTTCCAGAAGCCTCACTCTTGTTTCCAGAAGCTTCACTCTTGTTTCCAGAAGCTCACTCTTCTTTCCAGAAGCTTCACTCTTCTTTCCAGAAGCTTCACTCTTCTTTCCAGAAGCTTCACTCTTCTTTCCAGAAGCTTCACTCTTCTTTCCAGAAGCCTCACTCTTCTTTCCAGAAGCTTCACTCTTCTTTCCAGAAGCTTCACTCTTCTTTCCAGAAGCCTCACTCTTCTTTCCAGAAGCCTCACTCTTCTTTCCAGAAGCTTCACTCTTCTTTCCAGAAGCCTCACTCTTCTTTCCAGAAGCTTCACTCTTCTTTCCAGAAGCCTCACTCTTCTTTCCAGAAGCCTCACTCTTCTTTCCAGAAGCTTCACTCTTCTTTCCAGAAGCCTCACTCTTCTTTCCAGAAGCTTCACTCTTCTTTCCAGAAGCCTCACTCTTCTTTCCAGAAGCCTCACTCTTCTTTCCAGAAGCCTCACTCTTCTTTCCAGAAGCCTCACTCTTCTTTCCAGAAGCCTCACTCTTCTTTCCAGAAGCCTCACTCTTCTTTCCAGAAGCCTCACTCTTCTTTCCAGAAGCCTCACTCTTCTTTCCAGAAGCCTCACTCTTCTTTCCAGAAGCTTCACTCTTCTTTCCAGAAGCCTCACTCTTGTTTCCAGAAGCCTCACTCTTCTTTCCAGAAGCCTTCACTCTTGTTTCCAGAAGCTTCACTCTTGTTTCCAGAAGCTTCACTCTTGTTTCCATTAACTGCAATCTTATTTCCAGTAGCCTTATTTTGTTTTCAGCAGCCTTTGAATTATTCTCAGTAGATTTTGCCTTGTTTCCAGCAGCCTTTTCCTTGTTTTCAGTAGCCTTTTCCTTGTTTTCAATAGCCTTTTCCTTGTTTTCAATAGCCTTTTCCTTGTTTCCAGCAGCCTTTTCCTTGTTTTCAGCAGCCTTTTCCTTGTTTTCAATAGCCTTTTCTTTGTTTTCAGCAGCCTTTTCCTTGTTTTCAATAGCCTTTTCCTTGTTTTCAGCAGCCTTTTCCTTGTTTTCAATAGCCTTTTCCTTGTTTTCAGCAGCCTTTTCCTTTTTTCAATAGCCTTTTGCCTTGTTTTCAGTAGCCTTTTTCCTTGTTTTCAATAGCCTTTTCTTGTTTTCAGTAGCCTTTTCCTTGTTTTCAATAGCCTTTCCTTGTTTTCCAGTAGCCTTTTCCTTGTTTTCAATAGCCTTTTCCTTGTTTTCCAGTAGCCTTTTCCTTTTTTTCAATAGCTTTTGCCCTGTTTTCAATAGCCTTTGCCTTGTTTTCAATAGCCTTTGCCTTGTTTTCAATAGCCTTTGCCTTGTTTTCAGTAGCCTTTGTCTTGTTTTCAGATAGCCTTTGCTTGTTTTCGGAAGCCTTTGTCTTGTTTTCAGAAGCCTTTGACTTGTTTTCGGAAGCCTTTGTCTTGTTTTCAGAAGCCTTTGACTTGTTTACGGAAGCCTTTGTCTTGTTTTCAGAAGCCTTTGACTTGTTTACGGAAGCCTTTGTCTTGTTTTCAGAAGCCTTTGACTTGTTTACGGAAGCCTTTGTCTTGTTTTCGGTAGACATATTCTTGTTTTCAATAGCGTTTCCCTTGTTTTCGGAAGCGTTTCCCTTGTTTTCAGAAGAGTTTCCCTTGTTTTCAGAACTGTTTCCCTTGTTTTCGGAAGCGTTTCCCTTGTTTTCGGAAGCCTTATTCTTGTTTTCAGAAGCCGTCTTAGTGTTGTCCTCGGCTTCCTTCGTTTCGGTTTTCAACGTAAAAGTTAACGGATAAAAAGAAGACACATCTAACGCAACGTTAATCTTACCGAGGCTTTCGTTATCGTTTTGGAAACACTCAAACAGAGGCTTGAGGTTCACCGCCTTCTTACGGATCGTCTTCTTACCCCACTTCATTTTCAGTCTTGTAAAACAATCGCTATCCAGTTCTCGCATTTTTTCGAAGTCGACGTTCAAACGGCAATTCGGGTATTCGTATATCGAATCGGAAACCTTTACTCGACGTTTAAGGTGAAGACGAACCTTCATCACGGGACAGAAGGATCGCTTCTCGAACCACAACCACGTCTTCACCTGCTCGGCGAGCAGGTGGACGTCCGTCACGGTCTTGTTCGCGGGCAGGCGCACAGAACACGGAATTCTTGTTTTAACAAACATAATTCTTACTATAGATTTGCAGTGCTTGATTCACCACTAAGGACAGAATATAGGGGTAGTGTATAAACGTAGTAGGTCCAAGCTGTGGAAGTATTGAGGCGGGGGTCCAAGCTGTCGCTGTACTGAGGCGCTGATTGGTGGCTGTCAATGTACGGAGGCGCTGATTGGTTGCTGTCGCTGTACTGAGGCGCTGATTGGTTGCTGTCAATGTACTGAGGCGCTGATTGGTTGCTGTCCTTCCTTCATGAAGGTTGCTAGATCCAACCTCTGCCGAAGTAGTAGTGGAACAGCAACTATTTCTACGTTCTATCTGTTTCCAAAGTTTTATCTTTTCTCTCTCTCCTCTTTTGACATAAAATGAAAGAGAGAGAGAGAGAGAGAGAGAGAGAGAGAGAGAGAGAGAGAGAGAGAGAGAGAGAGAGAGAGAGAGAGAGAGAGAGAGAGAGAGAGAGAGAGAGACGCTACAGATTCAGCAGGATATAGGAGGAAGAGGGGGAGGAGGAGAAGGAATCCATTAACTTAGTAACATGTACGCATTCGATCTACACACACACACACCACACACACACACACACACACACACACACACACACTTATAGACACGCACATGCACTTCACCGTCCAATTAATATCTCTCTCTCTCTCTCTCTCTCTCTCTCTCTCTCTCTCTCTCTCTCTCTCTCTCTCTCTCTCTCTCTCTCTCTCTCTCTCTCATTTACATTGTTTAACCTTTTAATCATATTTTCCTCTTCCGTACCCTCCTCCTTCCTTCTTCCTTTTCTCTCTCTTCTCCCTCCCTGGTTCAATACTGCAGCTGACATTCTCCTCTTTCTCCTCCTCCTCCTCCTCCTCCCTTCCTTCCTCTACTTCCTATCAGTTCCTCAAGAAAAGTTAAGATTCACTATTCCCATAACACTATCTCTCTCTCTCTCTCTCTCTCTCTCTCTCTCTCTCTCTCTCTCTCTCTCTCTCTCTCTCTCTCTCCAAGGAAGTAGAAATGAGGATAAATTGAGATCAAAGAGAATATGACAGCATCAACATTATTATTATTATTATCATTATTATCACTATCATCATAATTATTGTTGATATAGTTACCTTTTCCTCTCTTTTCATTTGTTTCCTTTTTTTCCTCTTCTCATTTGCAATATGTTACCCATTATCACACTTATTATTAACATTATTAGGATCATTATAATTATTATCCTTCTTCTCTTACAGACCTTCTTAATTACTGACTCTCGACTCTTTCCTCCTCCTCCTCCTCCTCCTCCTCCTCTCCTCCTCCTCTTCCACTCGTCGTAAAAAGACAAAGAGGAGGTAAGGGTGAAGAGGGAGAAGATGAGGCGGAACCAATGAAAGTTGTCTTAAAACCTACCAAGATGGAGGAGGAGGAGGAGGAGGAGGAGGAGGAGGAGGAGGAGGAGGAGGAGGAAGAGGAGGAATAAATATGGAGACTTCCTCTATCTGACCCAATGACTTCCTGACGAATTGGTTTAAAGGACGAGGACGAAGAGGAGGAGGAGGAGGAGGAGGAGGAGGAGGAGGAGGAGGAGGAGGAAACAACAAATGATGAAAGAGAAATGGCAATGTGATGGAGGGAGTTTGTCGTCAACTCTCTCTCTCTCTCTCTCTCTCTCTCTCTCTCTCTGGTCAGCTGGCGGGGAAGAGGGAAAACAGGATAATGAAATCTGCCAGATATTGAAAATCACTTGATTGAATGGACGTTGCGTGGAGGAGGAGGAGGAGGAGGAGGAGGAGAGGAGGAGGAGGAGGAGGAGGAGGAGGAGGAGGAGGAGAACCCTTTTACCTTTGATTAGCAATTTCTAGATTCCTGTCCCTTAACCCCCCCCCCTCTCTCTCTCTCTCTCTCTTTCGTAATCCCATAAAAGCAATAAACCAGCCTTTCCTTCCCTTCATCTCCTTGTTTCCCTTACCTTATCCTCCTTTTTTCCCCTCACCCACTAATTTCCCCATTCCTTTACACACATACCATTATTATTCACCTTTACCCATCACCTCCCCATCTCCCATTCATTATTTCCTCCCCATTCTAGAGTTCTATCTCCCCTCACTCCCCATTCTAGTCCTTTCTCCCCTCATTCCCTTCTACAGTTTTATCTCTCTCTCTCTCTCTCTCTCTCTCTCTCTCTCTCTCTCTCTCTCTCTCTCTCTCTCTCTCTCTCTCTCTCTCTCTCTCTCTCTCTCCTATTCTAGTTCAAAAAAGGGGAAGGCATGTAAGGAACACAATAGTTTAGGATATCAATACGTACATAACCTAAAAATACCTCCATTGTGTGTGTGTGTGTGTGTGTGTGTGTGTGTGTGTGTGTGTGTGTGTGTGTGTGTGTGTGTGTGTGTGTACCCTTGTCATGCCTTCACCTGCCTGACCTAACTCCATGCATGACCTTCAATTCTCTCTCTCTCTCTCTCTCTCTCTCTCTCTCTCTCTCTCTCTCTCTCTCTCTCTCTCTCTCTCTCTCTCTCTCTCATACCGTTATAAGGCTCTTCTTCCTACTTCTTGTCATACAGTAACCTCCCTTATGCTACTTCCTTCATTCTTTCCCTCTCTTCCTCCTCCTCCTCCTCCTTCTGCTGCTGCCTTCTTCCCCTCTTCCTTCTTCTTCCCAAGGTCACGGTTCCTCCTCCTCCTCCTCCTCCTTCTTCCCTTGGGACTACGGCACTCTATCGATTATACGCTCCTCCTCCTCCTCCTCCTCCTCCTCCTCTTCCTCCTCCTCCTCCTCCCTTAGATCGTGTATAGGAGGTGATGGGAAGGGAAATTTAATGGGGTATTAGAGAGAGTGGGTGAATGGGTGAATGTATGGGTGAATGGATGAATGGGTGAATGGATGAATGGGTGAATGTATGGGTGAATGGGTGAATGTATGGATGAATGGGTGAATGGATGAATGGGTGAATGTATGGGTGAATGTATGGGTGAATGGGTGAATGGGTGAATGGGTGAATGTATGGGTGAATGTATGGGTGAATGGGTGAATGTATGGGTGAATGGATGAATGGGTTGAGTGGAGGATGAAGTTAAGTCATTGAAAGGTTGAGTAATGTAGTGAGTGGATGAGTGGATGTAATAAAAGTAAGTGGATGACGTAAGGAGGAGGAAGAGGAGGAGGAGGAGGAGGAGGAGGATATAGATTCATTTAAATTCCTGAGATGAAAACCAAACCACATTATAAACATTTTCAATCTATCCTTATTTTCTTTTTTTATCTATCGATCCTTTTATTAAGTCATCTATTCTTTTACTAATTCATTTATTCTTTTTCTTCATTCATCTATCCTTTTCTTCATTCACTTATCTATCCATTCATCATAAATTCATAAACAAAGAGGAATCAATAAACAAAACAAAAATAACA
>JAPQNM010000012.1:2834310-2869310 GCA_029783475.1 Metacarcinus magister | reverse complement strand
CCTATTCATCCCTTCCTCATAGTAAATATTAACGGAGTCTTCATCTTAGAATCAACACCAAAGAATAAAATAGGAAGTCTCGTTAAATTTCCTACGTCACATTTTCTGTATAATCTCTCGCTTCATAATTTTTTTCTTACCTATTTCAACGCCAACGCAACATACATTCTTATCAATATAAACTAATTTTCTAAAAGAGGTATGCATCACTTCTAATATAATTGCATTGTGTATGTTCTCTCTTCGCTTTCCCTTTCACATTACGTTCAAATATTTTCTATGGGTACCGGATAACACATTCTTTACCCAATATAAAAAGATTGAAAACTTGCACTAAAAGACAGCAAGCAATCCATCAATCATTAGGGGCATACGCTAAGGGGTGCGTCGCCTTGCCCACCCTCCACTGATCACCCCATGCCAGCCCCCTTCCCATACCAAGTAACTCCCAACAGGAAACATCGACTTGCCCCACCCATGAACTTTGTGGGCGCCCCCTTGGCCGCCTCCACCCCGGGTTATCCCTTACAGAGACAACCCGAGAAGCAGGGTCACCTTCTGGGTACCGTGCCACATGTCCCATATAGCAGGAGTTGACGTGGTGTACTATGGTGGTAATAGGCCTTGATTCAGTCACACGGAGCAGTCGCTGATTTGATACAAAGTCATTTCAGCGATACACAATGATACTGTGAAGGCATTTATTACCAAAGACATTAATTTGCCTCTTCAGGTCAGTGTTTAGTGTTGATGTCTCACAGCCACACAGTAAGGCAAGGACCACCAGCGACTTGAACATTTGAATCTTTGTCCAGAATCTTTATCCAAAACACATCAATCCAATGCAATAATCACCACACACTTTTTTTTTTTGTATTCTTTATAAACATTAATGCAAAAAAAAAAAGGCTTTCAGTTACATTTTGAAGGTGCAACTATTGTAAAAGCCTTGGATGGGAGACATAGATACACATACTACACTAAATAAATTCTTCCTCATTCTCTCTCCCTTGCTCTCCCTCATTCTGCGTAACACTCACCCTCTCGTGCGTGATGTCTCCTCTACCCTCCGTCGCCGCCTCTCACGGTCACGGTCCCTTGATCGGCTGCGGCTGCGGTCTGTGCTGGAACGGTGACGCCTTGAGCGAGGCATCTGTGGGAGCAAGACAGGGGATCAGAACCTGTCACTAAATAATGCAGACTAATCATGTGTTATGGTTTGGTTCATTTACAAAGTTAGGTTCCATATTTATACGGGTCAGCTTTCGTCACCTGATGCTCCAACCTAACCTAACCTAATTTATCTATGGGTGCTAGTAGGACTCTAAGATCTGTAAGCTTTAGGGTCATATTCCCTTCCTAACACCAACCCTAACTCATATTTCTACATAAAGATGCCGGCTGTGAGGTTAACTATACAGGCCCAGTACAAACACGAGCACTATCATTAATACATTTTTTTTCTATCTGTTAAAAAAATAAATAAATAAATAAAAATATATAAATGTTAAACCAATAATAATAAAAAAAATAGCTAAACTAACAAATTTATATCAATACTGAAAAGGTTCTGAGGAGTAAATATGAAATAAGCACTACCCAATCGTAGCCATTGTTAAGAGTGTATAGATAATAACTTCACCAGGAGGGAGGAGGTGCTATGAAGCCTTGTTGGGTGTATCCAGTTACTAAGTTAAGTCAATAACAGACAGGTAGGTGGGACAAGGAGTGTGTGGAGTCACCCTCAGGTAAATCTAATTATGTTTATATTAGATTAACTTCCTCATACTTGGCATAACGTATCAAGTTTTTTATTCCTAAGCTGCGGTTACTGAACAGTCAACTTCAACTCAACTCAACTTAAGTCTTGGTAATCATTATGGTGTGACTGGTAAGGTGTCGTGTATTATTATTATTATTATTATTTTCTTTTTCTACATTAATGAAAAGGGTATCGGCCAAGGGAGGACAAAAATAAGCTAAAAAATTAATAAATAAATAAAAAATCCCGCTTGTGGCCAGACCCTGTAAGTCAAGAGGACAGTAGGAGAAATAGAGGCAAGGAGGTCTAATTTAGCACATCACCCTCACTACACCATCTCACCTCACACACTGTAACCAAGATAACACTACAGGAAACACAGCTGGAGGGGACCACCACCACCTACGACAACTAATAACGCGTCAACACCATCCGGCTCCTGTCAGTAATCATACGAGACTGGACGGGTGTGATGTGGATGTCTGTCTGTCTGTCTGTCTGTCCAGGATGCAACATGTCACCCAACACAATCCAACATACTATAGAACAGAATCTAACACACGTCAACACAACACACACACACACACACACACACACACACACACACACACACACACGAAGGCTCTGTGGGAAAACCCGGTCCACTGTCTATCTTAGCAGCTTAGACAGGCAGCCTCAGAAACAATTGACTGTTGAATAAAGGTTGTATTAAAGAAATTGTTTATATTTTACCCTCTCTTGAATATAATTTTACTGGCTTTGACTGGCTTTGGTCGAGAGATTTTGTTTAGTACCAAGAGAAACAGAATTTACTCGGGTCCTTTTGCATGAATAAGTTAAATCTAGCTTTAAATAATAACTAATAATAATAACTTTAACATTCCTAACCCGATGTGTCTGAAAAGTCTGACATCAGTGACATTAATGTATCGGTGCGGACCACTAACACAGGTCTTACTACATGGCTTCCTATGGTGTGTTTTGGGTATTAAGAGTAAGTAAAGTAAGGCATCCTGTCGGGGAATTCCTACCATAATACCTGTTGCATATATTCAAGTCTTATAACTAACTCAACAAACTAAAATAAATAAATAAACTACATAAATAAGGAAATTAAAAAACAATAATATAAAAAAATTGCTAAACTAACTAAAAGAAAAAAATAATTATATCAATACTGAAAAAAGGTTCACAGGAATAAATATGAAATAAGTCAACTCAGCACAAGGTAATGAATGGTGTACAGCTGTTAAGGGGAAACACACACATACATCTACACACACACAGCAGCTTGGACACTGTTACACCACAACAAGACAATGAACACCTATAACAACCTAATACACGATAGGTTAGGTGTTAGGTGCCTTATGTAGGTCAACTTGCCTTATAAATCCTCCTTATGTTCTTATGTAATGCTTCCAATACAGTAACAAGCAAAGGTTACTGTATCTATCTCTCAAAACAATACATTACTCAAATTATCAAACCCCTGACTGCCTTACGAATCTCCTCTCGGCAATACTACTCCTATTATCTATATAATTTCTACTTTAGTGTGGCTATCATTCACTATGTTTGGTTAAGTTAGATTAGATAGATAAAATGATTGGTGTCATGGAATTAGAACGCATTATTTCTACATCAATAACCTAATATTTACAAAGGGATACAGGGTTATAGTTTCACGTCAAGTAGAACAAAACAATTCGTAGGGTCGTTTGGCGGGAATCGAAGCCTAACCTAATATTGGCGCGGGAAAACTTGTGATGTTATGATAAACAATGCCTTTACTTTTATATTATTTTTCTTATACTTGTCTGCCCCTGTAGGACACCCTATCGCAGACCACGCGGCGACAGGAAGCAGAGGAAGGCAAGCGAGGGTACTGAGACAACACTGTAGACTGTAGACTTTAGATTGTAGACAGCTGAGGTGTTTCTAAGTTAACAAGTATCCCTGTTTTCCCTGTTAACTTTCCCTATCTTAGTTCTTGAAGTGTTAAGCGTCTTGTTAAATTTTATGTTTTTTTCGAGTATTTTGTTTATATTTTTTTTAAAGGATAGTAATTTTTTTTTAAAGTAAATTGTAGACAGCTGAGGTGTTCCTAGGTAAACTATTCTCCCTGTTTACCCGGTTTACCTGCCCTATTATAATGATTGAAATGTTCCACGTCTAATTATTTTGAGTTTTTTCATGTACTCTGTTTATATCTTTTAAAAGGAAAGCGAGGAAATTGTAACTAGATTAGATTGTAGAGATGTCTTTGTAAACATATATTCCAACTTTCCTTGTTAACCATGCGCATATAATTGCTTAATGGTCCAGCGTGGGATTAGTATACATTTCCCGCGTAAACAATCAACGTTACACCGTCCTAGGGTAAGAAAACTTTCCTAAACAAGAAGTGGTGGTCGGCCATCACTGTTCCTTTAGCAGCCCAACACATCGATCGTTATAAACCAATCTTCCCGCCTTCCACCCTCACTCCACCCACACTCCACACCTCCACCCGACTCCACAACAACGGCAACAACTATACTCACGTTCTGTACTCTATATATATGAAGCTTTTCCCAAATAAACTCCAGAGTGAAGGCGGACTCGAGTCTCCTCAAGCACACTGACAACAAGCGTGGCGGCGCTAATGAGGTTGTGTCGAGGCCGCTGATTGGCTGCCGCCTTCTACGTCACAGGTGGTTTTTGTTATATGCATCGTGATTGGTTGTTTTCCTACAGCCTTTATTTTGACCCTTATGGCTTCCTTTTCATTACTCTCACATGTGGTATGGAATTTTGATTAACTGTACAGGTTATGAATACTTATTTTAACCCTCAGAGGACATTGTATTACTTATATAATTATTTGATGTTTCGATCCCCGCGCGAACCTTTGAAGATAGAAAACCACACTGAATCTATACATATTTACTTCTTCTTGAAATAATACATGTATCAAATAGTATTACTTGGTTCCAACAGTTGAAATGGATTATGATGCCACACAGTATTTTTTTATATTTGAATCCTATTTACTTTGTTATCTCAATGAATCAAAATTTCCTTCACCATTGTTTTATTTCCAGTATAAAACAGCTATGAGTTCCTATAGATACACAAAAGGTCCCCCTATTTAAACCTATTAGCTACATATTGATCCTCATACGCATTAACTCAACAATAAAGATGATGTAGGCAATAGTAGCATAATAAATACGTTTGCCAAAATATCAACGCTATATGAACAATCTCACAACTAGGACGGTACAAAATACATCGTTAAACTATATCAATTAATCATTAGTTTATAATATATGATCTAAAATAACAAAATAAGATGTTAAAGTTGATATGGATTCTACTAGTTAACCTAAAACAGCTTGAGGTTAGGTTAGAAAATATATCGTCTGATAATCTAAATACTTTTCTTAAATTCTACTTCATTGAAATTAAACTATTATTATTATCATCATTATATTTAAACCATACTCATGAATCAATACTCAATAATACATATGATGCAAGATAACAAGAAAGACACTTAATATATATAGATTTTACAGGTTAACACATTATCGTGAATGAGAAATACTTATATTCCTTTTTAGGGTTATTATAAAGGGTTACTGTATGGAATTACCTATATACGCAGGTCATTATAACCAGTACATCTCCCTTAAGTCGTAGTATAACTATTGCCCATTAAAAATACTGTACATTGCATATACGACAAAGAAACCATCATTATACTAAGGAAAATGTTGATCGACAGTACGCGATACATTTTGAAAACCTGTAAATAATGAATTAACTCAAGTATAACCAACATGAATTAAATACAAATCCATTAACCATATTTCAACAACTATTTATCCTTCAAGTTAAACACAAAACACTACCTGAAATAAGAGACAGGAAGGTGGAAGTAGTAGTAGCAACAACAGCTGTAGCTACGTTCTATTGCAACATGAAAGGATGACTGCGTGTGTGTGTGTGTGTGTGTGTGTGTGAAATAGTAAATAAAAAAATAAAAAAAGAAAGAGAAAGGAACGAAAGAAAGGAATGATATAATGTGTGTATGTGTGAAATAATAAAATAAAACAGAAAGGAAGGATAGAATGTGTGTGCGTGAGAGAGAGAGAGAGAGAGAGAGTGTGTGTTTGTTTTGTTTTGTGTTGTCAAAAATGGAAGAGCGGATGAGGGAGGCTGGAGAATACCTTTCCCCTCTTCTCCTCCACCTTACCTCTCCACAATGAACTCCACACGGCCTGCTCCACACCTACTCCACCTCTCTGTTGCTCCAGGGGTCAAGTCATGGAGTATTCTTGTGGGTGAGATGATAATGCACGCAACTCACTCCCTTGTTATCAGTTTGCGTGTGTGTGTGTGTGTGTGTGTTAGGTTTTTCAGATTAATGATTAGGCTTTAGAAAGGTGGTTGTTAGGGTGTTAAGGTATTAGGGTCAGATATAAGACGTCATTAATATTTTTGTTAGTGTAGTGTATTGTCAGTCTTTATTTATTTATTTTATACGTGTGTGTGTGTGTGTGTGTGTGTGTTATATTCCTGATAGTATTATCTGGATGATTTTTTTTTATACAAATATACGTCATTACAGTCAATTAATACAGTGAAGAAAAAAAAAAGAAGTTATTGGAAAGTTATACCAAAATGTAGGTTTTTTGATTTAGTTAGTTTGAGTATTATTATTATTATTATTTTTTTTTTATACTTCTTGTGGATGAAGGATGATGTGTTATGGAAGGTTGTAGGCAGCTGGTGAGGTTTTATTAGGGTGATGTGTTAGGTTGAGGTGTTAGGGTGTGTTAGTTAAATTTAATGCTGTTTATTTTTCAGGTATTCTCTCCATAGGAATAGGAGCTTCATATTACAACCCAGGTGAGGATGAACAATTTAAGTCTAGCTCATTAAAGTTTGTCCCTAAATGTATTGCATAGTGAGTGAGTTAATACTGACACATTGGCTGGCTGTCAAAATGCACACTGAAAGGCATAAATTTGTAGAAATATTATGTGTGTGGATAATATGTAAATTAGATTAGAAGAATATTGTTCATGTGATATAAAATGCTGTGTTGTGCTTTTGTTTTCTAGATGAACACATTCTGTTGAAAGCTGGATATCTGGTCGGCTGTCTCATCCTTGGACTCACCTTCCTTGATGACTGGGAGGTAATGGTGGTGTTTGTAGCTGTGGATCAGTGTAATGGGAGGTAATGGTGGTGTTTGTAGCTGTGGATCAGGGTATGGGGGTAATGGTGGTGTTTGTAGCTGTGGATCAGGTGTAATGGGAGGTAATGGTGGTGTTTGTAGCTGTGGATCAGGTGTAAAGGTTATCAATAAACAATATCGTGCGTTAGAGGTGATGGCACAACAGTGTATGGTGTACTTATGAGCCTAGTTGGTTGTCTTCACACCATGTTGATCCTGATGCAATATTAGTAAGGCTATGTGTCTTAAAGCTGTGAAACCAAAAATCTTAAAAGGTTTAGTATATATATACCACAAAAAAATGTCTTTCAGAAAAGGAAGTTATCATGTAATTAAATATAATGTATGAATTCACAGTCAGGAAGTGATGGTGGACAAGAGGAATAAACTAAAGTATAGTATAATATTTCAATTATTTATTACCTAAGACAATTAAAAATACAGCTGTTTGTATTTCTTTGCAGGACTGTGTGTTTGACAAGGCTCAAGGCAAGGTTAGACTGACTCGCTGCAACTGGTGCCAGCGTCTGTTTGGGTCTTGGTTCTCTCACAACAGTTTGGTGCTTGACATGTCCTCCGTCATGGCCGTAAGGGTCCTGCCCACACATGCAAGGTAATATATAGCCCGCTGGCCTTGCATTCGCTTGGTCGGCAGATTGAGTCCCCGCCCGGGCCCGTGATGCTTAAGCTGTTTACTGGGGAGGAACTGCTGTGGTTGGACACCACAGTGGTGCAGCGGTGGTCCACCATGGCTGTGTGGCATAGACCTCTAAACAAAACCTAGTAGTAATACTAGTAGTAAAACAAACAAACATTTTATATTTAATAAGCTTTTGGAATAGTTGGCAGTATTGGCTGTAGAGGTGGAGACAAGAATCCTCCACTGATGGAAACATGGCAGCATATATTAAATAATCATATTCAAAATTCTGTATATTTAAGTTTATAAATAGAAGTAAGAATTAAGTTATGTGTCTGCATCATTAGATACATCAATCAGTTCTATGAAGGTATGTGGTTTCAACTTTGGGTGTGTTCAGTTTATGATCATTATCTGGGTAACATAGCTTTGAAAGCTTACAAGAGAGTAAGACTTGAAAGCAGGTCATATTAACCTTTATTTTGTTATCCGTGTGCCCAGGTTAAGTAAGAATCACCAGGTGGTGTTGATGCTGAGGGCTGGAGGTACAGTGACTGTAGCAGAGACCTGTGAAGGATCCAAAAAGTGAGTACTACTTACCTTCACTGCTTACAAATGAGTTTCTGGAAGAGGTCCTTTCAGGCCTGTGACTCCAGTTCCAAACTCTTGTTCCCATTTCTTCAGATCTCTGAAACAGCTCCCCGCATACTTCCTCATCATATCCACCATTCACTATTTTAAACACCTCTATCATGTCTCCTCTTACCCTTCTGTACGCCAAGGTTGGTAAGTTAAGTTGAATCAATCTTTCCTCATATGACAGGTTCTTCAGTGTTGGTAGTAACTTGGTGGCTCGTCTAAGGACATTTTCAATAATTTCTATATCTTTCTTCTTATAAGGATTCCACACCTGATTTGCATATTCTAGGTGAGGTCTTACCATAGCCGTATATAATGCCTTGAACATTATCTCGTCCAGTTATCAATGTTCTGATAATACCCAGTATTGTGTTAACCTTGTTCACTGCCATTATTTATTTATTTATTTTTTTTTTTAAATGAATGCGTAGGGCACCAGTGTTTGTGCATTACACGCATGTCACTCACACTACCACACATACACACACACACACACACACACACACACAGGAGGTCAGGGTTTCCAGCCTTCCACTCCTGCTGGGATTGCAAGGTCACAAATCATTGGCTTACTCCTGAACCTATTCTACTGCTAAGTGAGCAGGGTTTACTGCTTTTAAGGGAAACGCATTTTGTCTCCACCCGACCTGGGATTTGAACCCAGAACATCTTGGTTGTGAGCCGAGCGTACTAACCATTAGACCAGCGGGCCGGCCTTGTATGCACACATTGAGCCACATGTTACTCATAAACTAATGAATGCATAACCTTTCAGTGATCAAGAGGTGTTAGCCAGCAACATTCAAAGCTTCCTTTCCCTTGATCGTGTTGAGAGTGTGCACAGCCGCTATGACGACTCATCCGACACTGAAGACGATGACTCCTTCATGTTCCATCCGCCAGTAGAGGTAAAGTGGAGTTACGGACGTTGAATGAATTGAGAATGCAATCCATCGGTGCGTGGATTCCTTACATCATAATGAAATGCTGAAATAATGTGGGATTATTGTCTGGATATGTTTTGATCATAACTGGATACTAGAATTACTGACACCAGAAAACCATTGTACCTTTGTCTCGTCACCATAGATATTCATATTTATTCCTCATTATAACAAATTACTGTGAAAATCAGATAGAAATATATTTTGAAGAAACCAAAATAATACAAGATTACTTTACAACAGGTTGAGTGCTTGAAGGGAAGTGGAAACCTGGATTATGAAGACATCAAGATTGACAATGAAAATGTTGCAGATAATGAAGGTGGTGGTGGTGGTGGTGGTGGTGGTGATAGTGACACAAGTGAAGTGTTGTTTGATCTCTAACAGTGGATAAAGTTGATGTACAGTTAGTGTAGAAAGAATACTTAACTTGTCGACTTAATCCCATACATTATTATTCTTGTATGCTTAATTTGTATCCCATTTAATATAGTTTAAAGAAATTCTATGTGAAAAATTACTTAAACCATTGAATTTTAGTCAGACTTTGGTCATATACTTATCATAGTTTTAATTATATATATATATATTTCCCTTTATATAGATTTCTAACAAAATATTGCTTTGCTTTAGATAGATAAAATGTTTTAATAAAATCAAATAAAATGACACGGTGCAAAATATTTTAAGTTACGTATATTACAGGATACGTATTTATTTTTAAGTTTGTAGTATTTTTGCAGTGAGAATGTGCCTCAATGATCTTATTTTGGAGAGTATGCTTACTATGAAAATAAAGTTATATTTGTATTGATTTTTTTAATACTAGTCCTATTATGAAGTGGTTTAACATAGTGATGAGGGGCGTGGGTTTCATAATGACGTTCACAATCTTCCACACATGGTAAAGGCAAAGTGGGGCCACACGCTATATCTGCGGCCGCTCATCTCCCGTCACATCCGCCTTTGAGTCTGTGTTGGAAATTAATCCGTTACCCCGGGACACAGGGCCACGGTGACATCCAAGTTTCCACGGTTTCCCCAGGTACTCATTTATAGAACAACCCGTTTGGGAGGATGAACAGATGGGTGAGCTGTGTGCCGACTGCCCTCATCCACCTCAGGATATTTACTGCCAAGGGTAATGTTATGTTGAGGAGCATGTCAGTTTTGATGGTTCCAATCAGAGTGATTGAGTAGGTCACCTTTGTTAGGAATTATCATACAAACCAAAGCACCATTTACAAAGTATCATCTATTTTTGTGATTTGCTTTTTTTTTACTTTTACATAACAATTTTTGGTTTCTGTACATTACCTAGAGTTCACTTATGAGATTTGTGGTAACCTTTTTTTATGCTCCACTATTTATACAAGAATCCCAGGCTTTGGCATTCACCATTTTCAATATGTTCTTGAGAGACTTGCCTGGCCCACACTCGTATGTTTTGGGGAAATTTACTCCCTGACTCCTTTCATACAGTATATGCATCGTTTGTTCCCACTTAACTGGAGAACATATTTGTTTAGGGAGTTTCTTCTTGACTTGTAATGCATTCTTGTATATTTTCCCATCAACGTTGGAGTGAACGGGAACTAGAGGGTCTTCAACTTTTATTTTCTGAAGCATCTGAAATGAATATGATAATTATTAGTCAACTTAATATTAACTTATTAAACACAAATCTTGACAATCAAAGAGTAAACTTTATTAGTATTCTTGACTTTAAAATGAGTGGTTTAAATAGACTCAACATGCTAAGGTAGCTACAACATGTATCTTTTATATATATATGAACAAGTGAGTGGCACCCTTGGTCTCACCTCCTGCAGGGGAGCAACCGCTGGCTGCATGAGGTCTGTGTGGAAGGCTCCTGATACTGGCAATCTTTTCAAGTGTCGCAGCCGGAAGTCTGACTTATTTGTTTCAATGAAAGACAGAGCCTGTGGGAAAGAATAACATTACAAGTATATGCAGATACAATGTTTCATATTTCATCTATTCCATAAATTCGTCCAAGAACAACAATTCTGTTGCTAAATGTTTTATATTTTTATTGCCAACCAATTCAAACTGGTTTCAGTACAAATCCTGATTGATCATAAGATTTGGTATGAATACTATAACACAACATCAAGTTAAATGAAGCACAATTAAGGATGGATACAGGTGTAGTGACAACACACAACACCAAACACTACATACCCAGGTGAACACACACCCAGAGCTATTATTTCCTCCAGCGAGACCTCGGCTTGAGGTCGAGATTAACGTGACCTCACCTCACCTGACCACCAGGTCAGCGACGTCCCAATATAAGCTACCCACAACACACAGTCAGTCAACCACCAGCTACCACCACACACAAACCAGCAACACCTCCAGAGTAGCGTCGGGGAGCCCCCACGTCGGGGACTCACAGACAACACACATGCTCACCTTACCTGGGCTCTGTCTACTTGTGTACAACCAACGCTGCAGCAATAAACCAACTAGCCACATTCATCTGGTTGTCAACTTTGTTAGTGTACATAACTTCCCAAACCTCTACATTGGTGACCCCGGGAGTGACACACATTGGAATTGACAGGACGGATCCGCCGCCCACGCCACGCTTGCCCACGTCCCAAACATGACGCGCACGCACACCGCCGCCTCACGTGCCTGCGCGGCCTCCTGAAGCCTGTCGCGCCTCTGCCCCTGCGACTGCTCAACCTGCCGCAGTCTCGCAGTCCTGCTGATGAATCCAGGTGCTGAACCTACTGCCGCCACGCAACCGCAGCCTTGCAGCCGCCCCCACCCCCAGCCTGCCGCTGATCAAGGTGCTGACCTACTGCCCGCCCAGCAACCGCAGCCTTGCAGGCCTAGCACCCCCTCAGCTTTGCAGCACGCAGTCGACACTCATGCCGCCAGGAATCACTCCAAGCCGCCTCTCTCCCCACCCAAAAAATAATGTATAAATGTTTCTCTATGTACTATGTAATATTTTTTCTTTGTGGGGGACGGGGGGTGATGTAGTGACAACACACATACAAACACATCATACCCAGGTGCACACACACAGAGCTATAATTCCTCCCTCGAGACCTCGGATGAGGTCAAAGATTAACGTGACCTCACCTCACCTGACCAACCAGGTCCACGACGCTCCAATATAAGCTACCACACACACACGTCAGTCAATGTCAGTTCTACCTGCAGTCTCCACACCACACACAAACCAGGCAAACACCTCTAGAGTAGCGTTTCGGGGAGCCCCACGTGGGGCTCCCAGAAACACACACGCTCACCTATCCCTTGGGCTCTGTCTACCTGTGGTACAACCAACGCGCAGCATATAAACAACTAAGCACATTCGATCTGTCTGTCCAACCTTTTGTGTGTACATAAACCCCCAAACCTCTACACAGGTGACGAAAAATCTCAAAACTCGGTAACTTTAGACCATTTAGTTGTGGTGAGGATAATGAGAGTGCTGCCCCTCACCAAGAAGCAGCCCTCAACCAAGGTAGAACTCGTAACCTTGGAATTAATTTGGAGGGAGCTTACATTGTGATGTGTGTGTGTGTGTGTTTGTGCACTGGACTCGTGATGGTCAGCCATTACCCTCCCCGAAGGAGCTCAGAGCTCATAGAGATGGATCTATGGGTAAGGCTGAGACCTCTCACCCATCACACACCCCCATCCCCTTGCTCAAGGGTGACAGTAACCATGACCTGGCAGTGAAAAATCCTCAGCGATCTGAAAATCATAAAACGAAACTCACCTCATCATTACCTGCTATAACTTTACAGTGTGGGTAAAGATAGCTAGCAATGCGGCAGTCAAGGAGTGGCAGCTGCTTCTGTTGGCAGAACTCCTTCGCTACAGAACAGGCAAAAC
Organism: Metacarcinus magister; assembly: GCA_029783475.1. NCBI lineage: Eukaryota > Metazoa > Arthropoda > Malacostraca > Decapoda > Cancridae > Metacarcinus > Metacarcinus magister. The sequence continues at coordinate 2,856,213 of JAPQNM010000012.1, read as the reverse complement.
CCAACCGGGAGTCAGGGCCGTACATCACAGTCATCATGCCGCTGGACACCAGTTCTGAGGCCAGCTGCATCGCCTCTGCTCGGACCTTCACCAGCTGGATGGCTGTTAAGGGTTCATACAAAACGGGTGTATGAGGCCCATCATACTGAACCCTCACATCCTAGTTCATAGTCATTCTTAGTACTCATTATATACACTTACTCATTCAAACTCACCATCTTCAAAAGTAAATACTCCAGCAAATGTGAGAGCTGTGATCTCCCCCAGACTGAAGCCAGCCACCCCGACACAGTTCTCAAGGCTGCTGGGCCTCTCTTCTTTCATCCTGAAGAATAGCATCAGAGATCATATACCCATTTAATTATAAAATCAAGATCTACATGTATAACATTCCCCAAAAGGGGGTTAGCCGAGACAAGGTGCACATACACACATACACTCTCCTTACTTAGCCCCTAGGCCCCTTAAAAAAAAAAGATTGGTCTCCCCATTACCACTACACAGGCCAGTGGGCTGGAGGTAACTTTTGCGTCAACGCCTGACACCAAAAGCTATTTCACTATATTCTTTATACATAAATACTTATAAACATTAGCTTTATGATGGGGCCAGCCACTGTATTCACTGAGGATCATAAAAGGCGACAAAAAGGGACAGAGAGAGGGGTAAATAATTATATACAAAGAAGTATATGTATATAATGGAAGGCATGTATTAACAAAAGATATTGTGGACTTAACATTCTTTTTCTTGCATTTCATCTCTATGAAAATTACTGAAAATCCAATTATGTGAAAATATATGACAAACACGTGCCTCCGTAATCCCTTGAGCATGCATAGTGCCACTCACTTCTCAACAGCAGCCAGCGAGGTGACAAAGACGGCCGGCTGCTGGTGCACAGTCTTGGTGAGGGTGTTGAGGGGGCCCTCCACACACATCTTGAGCAGGTCATACCCAAGGATGGTTGAGGCGGCTTCATACATTTCTTCCACTCCAGGGTACTTCATGAGATCTTTGCCCATTCCTGTTAATGATAACAATTTTGAATCATGTTGATTGAGGGAAGAAAATGAATGAATTATTGAGCCTTACATTCCATTGGTGTACTGTGTTGGGACTGTAATTGGCAACTCCACATGGAATAAAGTGTGCAAAGTGTGAAGTGTTTGGGTGAGCTGTGCACCGACTGCCCTCGTCTGGGACCGAACTCAAGCCAGCGGATGCATAGTCAGACGTGCTAACCACTGCACTGCTGAGGCACTCCAATGGATTCAGATGATTTTATAATATGATGTACTGAACACAGGGATCTAAGAACATCTCCACTCCCTGTGTATGCAGCTGCAGGGTGTGTGTGTGTGTATGTTTGACTGGCTATGGTTATGGTAGTAGCCTCAGCTGATATGTACACACCTCTGTCCATCCCACACTAGGACATACACCCCTGCTATTTGTATCACTTGCATTAGGAAGATGTAATAGGTGGAAGAGATTACTGCAAGATCATCTATGTTTTTGCTGCACTGTACTCACCTACAAACTGAGTACCTTGTCCGGGAAATAATATAATGGAAGTTTCGTTTGGGTTAACACCTGGCCGCTTCGAATGCCTGGCTTGACTCTGACTGGAAAAAAAGAGACATTGAAGAATATTGTAAAAAGACATTATTGGTAATATAATTTTCAATAAACATTCGCTCATAGTGTTTTGTAGATACATGATATATGGGTGAGTGTAAACAATTATTACTTAACAAACTCCACATTGTTTGCATCCACTTGTAATGGCTGCTGGTGTTCCTTGGGTGTACTTACGCATAGTTACTGTTGTGTGGGTAAGGTCCTTTGGTCCACACGTCATCAGGACTACGTACAGTGTTGTCATACTGGGCAGCGTTGTCAAGCAGCTCTTTGGGAGTCTCATTAATGAACTCTTCTTCTAAGGAGTCATCTTCTGGAGGTGAGTTTTCAGAGTCTTTTCCTGTGTAAAATAATGAACATATTTCAAGCTAAGTGTGTATTGGGCCTTTAAAATTATATGTGTTCCTCTTCATAGTATAGTAATAATAGTAAAGAAAGAACATTTACAAAATAATGACAATACTATATATGTAACACAGTCTTTCAGGAGAAATTACCTGTTAAACCCTTTCTCCTGAAAGGAATACTGGATGTGGAGAACTTAGGACACACAGACCAACACAGGGAGTGGTTACAGTGTGTTCTGGACCGCAGGCTGATGTGCTGCACCAATTGACGCAACATTGTCTGCAACACAACACATTATTACACGGCTTTGTCATCTGGTTACAATTATTACTTAAATAATGAAATAAAAAAGGATGCATCTCTGGAAAAATAGTTGGCACTTAAGCGAGGATAATAGCATTCGATGAAAGTGTTTTTTCCTTGTGTATATTTCACTAACAAAAGCCTATATAAATTAACCTGGGATTCAAGATTATCAATAACAACTTGGACAAAAATCTGCTGCTTAACCAAGCTATACACACTCATGTCGTTGGTCAGAGGAGTGGCAAATGTTATTCAATCTGTACAAGTGTAAATGCATACATATAGAACACAGGAACAATAACAGAGTTCAGACTGGGAGGGCAAGGGATCACAAGTGTAGACCAGGGGAGAGAGAAACTTGGGAGTGTTAACATGCAACACAAAACAAAGGTAGTGTCAATATCTATATCTGTAAGCACTGCCTTGTCAGAATGTCCAATGACTACAACTTTTACTCCTACCATGCTGAGTTAGAAGTTAGTATTGAAAGCTAGTATTATGTATGTACGTATGTTGACTTGAAGTACTTATTGAAGTGGGGCAGAATGTGTTGTTACTTCCTTCCTCCTCCAATAAATGAAGTAAGTAAGTAAATCCTTCAGCACCACGCCGGTGTATAACTAAACCAAAACATTCACTCACTGTCTCACTCTCATACACCTTTCCAACGGCTGATTTTCTTTATTATTATATTCCCTGCACTTATTTTAGCCTTGCTTTTCTGATTCATTATTATTAATTTATTTTTCTACATTATTCTTTTACCTAATTATTTTGCTGTATGTTAGTTTTTATTTATTATTCTAGGTGTCATAATGGGCTTTGAGAACGTCAACAAACAGCCTCCTCCTCCTCTCTCCTTGTCAAGACGCTTCTAATTACTTTCAAATTCCCAAGAACAAGGCTACTAATTACTACTACATACCAAGCAAAATACAACCAGGTAACGTAAGTGTACCTAGAGGATATAAAACCCCTTGAAAATAATAAAAATAAGAGACACTAAGCTTTTCTACCAGCTCCAAGGTTGGTAAGGCTTGTGGTTAAGGTCGTTTAGGTGGCGCCGATGTCTGTGATAGGAGAGGAGGAATGGAACAGTAGCACACAGGACCTACAAGTGATAAGAAGCCAAACAGGTCCAAGAAGAAGAAGAAGAAGAGAAGAAGAACGATACACACACACACACCAGACGACTGTGAAATCAGCCCTAAGAGTGACTGATAGTATTAGGCTCGAACTATATTAAAGGCAATGAGAGGAAAATAGAACCATGCATGAAACTTAGGTAAAATTAGTTTCGTTAATATTAATTTGGCCCGGGGTATGTGTATAGTAAAAAATGTTCAAAATAATTATATTCAAACAGTTGTAAGTCCAGAATAATTAAGGTGTACATTGGCTCAAACTGCAATACTAGTAACTGTTGCATGGTGTTGAAAATGTTAATTACACATAAATCTTCCAGTTAGCTCCCATAATTAGTCAGCAGAGAACATACATAGTTTAAACCTCACACTTAATTACACACCAATGAGTAAGCCTGTGTTTTGATTACTTGTCTTTGATGCCAGGGTGTAATTTATAGCCATTGTATTGTTCTATTATATTACTGCTACAACTATGTTTAACTTTTCTGAACCTAACATAACCCGAGTGCAGTCAGTGTAATTTGTGTCAAAAAAAAAAACTTATCGTCCATTTCGTATCTGGCTGGACTTGGTTTTTCCTCGTTATCTGTAATTTGATATTGTACATTTGGGTAGAATAAGGATTGACACTCATTCAAATGTTCACAGTAAGTATAGTACGAAGAAGCAACATTTGGCTCAGCTTAGCATTGAGTCCCTATTCTTAAGATTTTCCAGTTTTATTTAGCCTGTGTTTAATGTGCTGAGTTTTGTAACGTTGAACAATTGGTGTAAAGGTTAGCCATGAGCGCTGCAGCCGAGGGTCAAACCTGTGATGGGACACACGACAAACAGGACTCATTACCATTCCACCTTGGTCCAAGTGGAGTTTGATTAAAGTTGACTGATCCACTAATAATACTTACTTTTTTTTTTTGTGTGTGTGTGTGTGTGTTTAATACAATTCCAAGATACTTTTCATCTGTGGCGTTGTGTCGTAAATGTATCAGTTCTAAGACACAGCGTACAGCCCTCACCACACTAACGGGCCGGGTGTTTTGGGTTGTGTAGGGTGAATCTAACATTGTATATGTGATACAAATGCCGTGGAAGGAAAAGTGTCGTATAATCGTCTACAACACACAAAACAGTTTCTGGTATCTATGAATAAAGGGCAAAGAATAGAATAATATCATAAGATAATACATACTTGGTGTTTGTGACAACTTTTGTATAAGGATGAGAAACTGAAAGTATCTCAGCTGCAGACACGGAATAAAACAAAATTTATATTTATCTTGTGGTTGTAAGAATTATATGGGTGAGGAAGGGAATGGAATCCTCAATGGGAAGAGCAAGCAATGAAATATACGTAGGCGCCTCAGTGGTGCAGTGGTTAGCACGTCTGACTATAAACCCGCTGGCCCAGGTCTGGTCCCGGACGAGGACAGTCGGCGCACAGCTCACCCAGCTGTTCATTCTATAAATGGGTGCCTAGGGAAACCTGGGGAAGGTAAACTGTGGAAACTTGGATGTCACATTGGCGCTGTGTCCCGGGGATATTGGATTAATTTCCACCACAGGTTCAATGCTAATGTGACGGGAGATGAGCGCCTGCACCTATGCTCACCTACAGCCTGTGTCAACACTTTACCTATATTTTGAAGGATAGATCTACAGATAGATAGATGGAGATACAGATCAGAAAGGGAGAAGTGTCCTTTGTAATTATGTATTGTTTCTTTTTACAGCATTATGGTGACTCAAGACACAGCAGTTGTACCCAAGGTGAATAAACTTAAAATGAAGAAGCTGAAGAAAAAGAAATCAAAGAAAAAGAAAATGAAGGGAGGAATAGAGGTGAGCATGAAACAGATATCAAACTTTAAATATTTCGCTGTTAGCTATATTGAATTTTTACTCATGTATATATCACAGTACATATTTACATTAAAAGGAGTTTGATTCTTTATATTTAATTGGCTTAATGGCAATATAAATCCTCTTTTTATAATTACATACTTTTTAATTTGATAATGAAACAAGAATATTAAGTTTAAGTCTAAATATGTACATATGATATTTCTAATACGTATAGCAATGTTTTGATATCACACAAGCCTTAATAAATGCTTAACTTCACATTATTTTCGCAGAACCCGGACTCTGGAAGTGAGGTGGACAAACTGAACTTGGATGAGAAGGTGTATCCCTTGTCTCACTACATCTCAGACCAGGAGGAACTTGTCAATCAGATGTTCTTGACGTTACGTGGGTCTAAACTGGAGGCAATGCTTCCCCCGGTGCTCAAGGTGCGTGCTAACTAACAAAACAGAGTAAGGGATTAAAAGAAAAAAGAAAAATGATAATAATAAATAAAAGATAAAATGAAAAATCAAATAAAAAGAAAAAAAACATATGCTGTACAGCCTTATGTAAGATTTTCAATTATACATTTAAACACTTATATTGTAGAAATGTTGAGAGTTACTGTTAGAAAGAAAACTATGCAAAGAAATGGTATTGATGTAAGTGTGGCGTCGTTTTCAGAGTATTCCTCCGAAGGATCTCAAGAAGTTGTGTCTTCATGAGCTGCGTGGAATGAGCAAGAAAAGGATATTATGCAGCATCAATGGTAAGTAATCTTCCTCTCCACTATTAAAGGGTTGGATAATAATGATAATAATAATAATAATAATAATAATAATAATAATAATAAAGAAGAATGCACTACTATCAGCCATTAATCACAGCTTATTCCTGTTGTTTTAATACCACATAAGTCGTGTTTGTGATAAGGAAGGAAGGCTTGGTGGTGTTTTAATAGGACTGAATGATGAAACACTAGAAAATTTTGTGGATTAATTATATTGCTTCAATAAACTACATCAAAATCATACACTAATTAGATGGGAGAGGGAGTAAATATGATGGGGATGAATTAAGAGCAAGATTCTATTGTAATCATTTGTTTGTATAGGATAGGAAAGACAAAAATAATACTTCTACATAGGCCAACTTTGATACATTTTTTGCCCATCAGGCCAAGTGATGGAAGGTTCGTCTGGCAGTGAGGATGAGGAGGAAGAAAAGGAAGCTGTTAAGGATGACCCAAAACACACTGAACCTAACTCCAAGTAAGTAAAAATAAAATAATAAATAATAAATAAATAAATAAATTAAGTCAGTGTGGCTTATCTGCATAGTTGTAGCAAAGTAATAATGTTGTAATATATTTTGTGGACAGGTGTTGAATTTGAATGAAACACACACAAGTCATTAATCATTTATTTAGTGGCGTGGATCCTGTGTAAAAAAAAATATATTTGAAACTCTGTCTAAACATTTTACCGCCAGGACTTGTAAACATTGGAGTGTTCTCGGACATTCTCGTTTATGAAGATGACCAAATGTAAAAAAAAAATAGATTATATACAAGAAATAAACTGTCAAACATTAATATAAAAAAACGTAACATATCTTCACAATTAACCAGCGTGCATATGCTATATAAACCTTTACTTTATTATTACAGAGGCGAAAAACGGAAGCCAGGGAGTGAGCAGCCATCCGACGCCTACCTCCAGAAGAAGATCAAAGTGGAGCCTGGCTTGGAGGACGGCACAGGAGGCGGGGAGAGCAAGAGTGTCCTGGAACTCTTGGAACTAGAGATGAGAGCACGCATCATTAAAACCATGCTGGAGAAGGGAGACGAAGGCAAGAAAATAACAGAAGATGCCATTGTAGCCGTCATACAGAGTGCCAAAAAGATAACAGGTGAAGGAGTAGATGCAGGGAGAGGCAGCAAGGAGGTGGTAGGTACAGCAGCCGACCCCAAGGATGATTCACGGGGGAATAAATCAGATAAAGAGGCGGAAGGTGAGGTTGTAGAGGAGAGGAGCAGAGGAAGGAGGAGAGGTGAAGGCAGAAGAAGTGACAGGAGGAGACACCATGATCAAGGACATGAAGGCAAGAAGTCCTCAAGTACAAGGTCACAGAAGAGAGATGGGAGCTATAGTGAGGATGGCAGCCGTGGGAGAAGCTCTAGAAAACAAAGAGAGTCCAATAGCTTTAAGAAACGTGTGGCAAAGAAGAAAATCACCCGCCAAGAATTTGTAGAGAGGATGAAGCGAGCCAAGAAGAACAGGACCTACCGCCAGCGTAAGTGTTCCGAGGACGAAGACAAAACCAAAGACAACGAGAACAGAACGGAAAACACAAAGGAAGACAAGGATGAAAAGACGGAAGACAAAACTGATAAAAAACAAGACACGCCACCTGAAGGGAAGAGCATTGAAGACAAGACAGAAGGTGAGGTCTCTGAGAAGGAGGAAGGTGAGATAGACAGCAATGAAGAGGAGGAAGGAGCGTGTAGTCCAAGTGAAATTTCAAGTGATAGTAAATACTCATCCTCTGGCAGCAGCAGTAGAAGCTGGTCAAGAAGCTGCAGCAGAAGCCACTCCAAAAGTCCTTACAGAGGCAGACAAAGGAGGGACAGAAGGAGGAGTAGGAGTAGAAGCAGGAGAAGGAGGAGGAGTTACTCTCGAAGCTACAGCAGGTCAAGAACTCCCGATAGGAGGCGGAGTAAAGGTGACCAGAGGAGTTTTGAGAGGAAAAGCCGAGAGTCACCCAAGAGTAACAACAAGAAGGACCTCAAGAAAACATCACCAGAGGATATCAGTCCTAGTCGAGAGGAGGATTGGGGACACAAGTGCGATATTGAATTTGTGGATTCCGAAGAGGATTTTGATGACAGTTCTGAAGCCACAAAGAAGGAGTCAGGAGCTCAGAAAACACTCCCAGTAATCCGTACAGAGAGAGCAAGTATCAGTTTCTCCCTCCAGAAGAAGCCAGTTGGTATTGCACAAAATGTTGATCTAGATGACTTGCCATTGAAGAAGAATCCAACGAGTACTATGACTGACAATGTTGATGATGTTGAGACACTTGCTGGTGTTAAACCGACCACAAGGAGTGAAGAAATAGTGATCAGCTCAGATAGTGAAGGAGAGTTACAACCTAAACAAAAGAACGTAACTAAACCTAAGGAAGATGGCAAGAAACAGACTGAACAGCAGCTTCCTACTACCAGTGTCAGTGAGTCTAAGAAAGAAGATCTAAGTTTACAGCCAGATCAGGAAAGTAAAATCAAGCAAACTGGTGATTCTGAGATTAATAATGAAAAAGCTACTGAAGGGATGAATGAAATGAATAATGAAGGCTCAGTAAAGGTAACTAGTCTTCAGGAAACATGCACAGACTTTAAAAATAACGATGAAACTAAAATCACCGGTAATGTAAGCAATAAAAATGATGAAACTGGAAAGGAAAAACAAGCCGTGGAAACTATAGATAAAGTTGATACTGTTGTCACTGTAAATAAAAGTCAGTCTCCAAATGATAGTGAATCTACGGATGACTCGGAAAGTGAAGATTCGGATAGTGATGATACACTAGAAAAAGTAAACACAGACAATAGGGAATATGACAAAAATGAGCAGATCAAGAACATAGATAACTTAAGTACAGACTCTGCCGAAAGAGATAATGTAGACTCGGCAGGAAATTGTAAAGAAAAAGGTATTGATAATTTGGACAAAGAGAAAACACCAACTATTGATAGAGCAGAATCACGCACCTCAAGAGGGAGTTTAGAAGAGGATGATTTAGGAGTAAGAGAACTGCACGTGGACATGGAACAAACCTCAGAGAAAGAAAATAAACAAAATATTGAGGAAGGAATTAATGTAAGAGACAAATCTAGTATTGAGGCATTGGAGGAGGAAGAACACGACCTTGAAGCAGAAACTAAGCATTATAGAGAAGAAAAAGTAGAAATAAAAGCTAGAGATGCTGCTGTGTGCCTTGAAACAGAGGAAAAAAGTGAAATCTTGACTACTAATGATCAGAAAGATGCAGAATTAGATAGCAGAGAAGCTGGTTCTGTATTTGAAAGTCAGACTGAAGAAGAAGAAGAGCAACTTAAGTCCAGTGAAGATGAAAAGGACAATGACAACATAGATGGGAAGGGAATGTATAAGGACAAGACTCCCGTTGAACCCTTCAGAATAGGGACAAGAAGAATCACCCGTAGGCAATTAAAAACCTCTCAGAAGATTGAAATGGTCATGCCGGAGAAATCATGGCTGAAAAGAGACAGAAAGAAAAGAGGAAAGGCAAAGGATTTAATAGGAATAGACAGGAGTAGTACATTAAAAAGTGCACTGTCTGAAGATGCTCATATCCCTGCCCAAGAGAGTGAGGTGGAAGCTGAAACAACTCAGAACGTAAACACACTCGAAGCTGCGGAAAACGAAGACCTACCTATCCACAGTCCAGCGATAATAAGCGACACTGAGAATTCCCAACCAGCCGAGGAACCCATAGGAGATAAGCCTCCATGTCCCTCCCCTAAGCAAGACCAACCTGAAGCTTCCCACACAGAGGAAAAAACACTGAGGAAGAGCGACCATGACACTGAGATCATAGGAGTCATCGAGACCAGCAAGGATACTGGTGATAACTTTGATGACATGGAGCTTGGAGGGTCGAGCTGGAGCATGAGGTGGCTACAGAGCGAGAAGGTTCAAAAGGTAGTGACTAGTAGTAAAATGTTAAGCCGAGTACGCAAGAAAATCCAGAGAAAAGAAAAAGCCACCAAGGTTGTAGTGGCAGAGAAGGTGGAAGAGGCACAGAAACCAACCGAACCAGTTATTTCAGTGATTGGTAGTATTGAAGAGTATGAACGTCTCTTTGGCACCAGGGTAAAGAAAGATGAAGCAGCCGTCGCAGGTGTATCAGAGTCTCAGGATATGGTGGGGGAGGGACAGGTAGCAGGTAGCATCTCACAGGCACAAGATGATATACCTGAGCCCATAGTGAAGGGTAATCCAGTGTTTGGGTCTGATGATGATGGTGAGGATAGTGAAGAAGAAGCTCTCTGGTCCAAGATTATTAAAAAGTAGTGTTTGGTTGGATGTATTGTGTTTATTGAATTGAATTGAGAGGTGTGTGTGTGTGTATGTAATTCTAATTAATTAAAAATGTGTGTATGTGATGTGTATTTAAAATTATTGAAATCATATATTGTTTCATTCACCTTAGCACTAGAAACGCCTAGGAGATCAACATGACTGCTCACTATATGTTCTGCAAGGTAAGTATTTTTGATCACTATTTTGAAGGTTAATGTTTGCCTCGTGATCACCACTTCGTTGGTCAGGCAGTTAAATTTACATCTTTCCGGGGTGGTTACAGTACTACATAGTCTTATCAGTGTCTCCCATTAACCTATGTATTACTTTAGTGACGTGTAAGTGATACAGGTGTGTTACCGTGGCCTTGAAACGTGATCTGTAATTTTACTCCTGCTCCTCGCACCAGCTAATTAAAGTATTGATTTATCTAATATATGTTTTGGTAAACCTGCATAGCTACTGATGTGTGGACTTTGAATATTTTTTGAAGCACCTAACTTTAAAGACTCTGCGAGGTAAATAATGACCAGCACCGCCTGCAGCTTTCACAGATGTGTTGAGTGCACTATGTATATTATGTTTTATATGAAGGCATTTCTATTATAGTGTGCTTAGCTTTTTTATTTGGTGTTATTTTGGGACATTTTATTTAGTTTGTTGTTAGTTGTAGTGTAAGGCTTTAGATATCTTTGTGAAATTTTCTGCATCAAAGAGTGTCCTTACTTAGCTCTTGCCTGTAGTGAAGGCATTTTTTTGGCTTTCCTTATGTGTGGTGAAGATGATAATGCACTGCAGATTAATGAGGAGGAGGAAGAAACATTGTTATAAATTCAGAAATTAGAATTAGTGAAGCAGTAGAACAGATGAAGTCAAATTGAAAACACTTATAGTAGAGGAAGATGAATACATTTATATGATGAAATAATAGTGTATCTAGCTTTTGTATTTTGTATGGTAATTGTTACTAAATACAGTATATATTGGTGTTGGAGTTATGCATTTTCACGAACAAGTATTAAAGTTTGTACCTGCATTTTTTACCGACATAATTTCACATTGATGGCTTTGGAAGAGCTTATGCTTATCTTGCCAACTTAAACCAAACTAAAGATTATCGGGTTTGTGTATCTTATGAAAGTTATGTTGTGTGTTGTAGGCGAACCTTATTTGAGATGAATGACACACACACACACACACACACACTTCAAAAGTAAACATGTGCCTTGAAATCTCAGAACTTTATTAGTCTAAGTTCTTTCAATTTATGCTCAAGTAGTATTGTGAGATGCCAAGAATGTTTGAATTAACAGAAACGACCTTCGTAGCTAAAGCAAAACTAGTAACCATTTATGATTAATCTATCAATGTACTTACTGTATTACTTTGTCATTTATATAGCAGAGGCATTATTCATTTCCCTCCTCTAAGTAATGATGTAACATGGTTAACCGTGTCATAAGGCTTAGTTATGAACTGCTTTGAGCTGTAACAGTCATTACAAGAATATTCGTGGACGTTAAGACTATAGCCGCATTTTTGTCGTCCACGCGCTGGATTGGGTTTCGAAGACAGTCTTGGGCCGATCAGTGGCCACCACAAAAACACTTTTTCTTGACTTGGTGCCGAAATATTATTATCTGGCTTACAAACTTTCCTAAAAACTTTATTAAAAGTAAAACATAGCTACTGTACATTTATTTGAAATTATTTGGCGACATTAATTTCCTTTTTGTTATGGTTGCCGAAATTAATGTCAGCGCCGAAAATAATCCTACACAGTACATAACCAAAACTGAGCTGCATAATCTAGGTGGAGTCTAACTAGCGCTAAATACAACCTCAGAATGACCTCAGAACTTCTATTTGTCACATAACTACCAAAAAAATCCCAGTATCTTTCTATTTATTCATGTCTAACTATAATACACTGTTCCCCGGGGCGCAAGTCACTGCTTACTTGAACTCCCAAAAGTCCCTCTCACTATATGACCTTCCTAAGGTAGTGTCATTTAATGTGTAGTCTACAGACCTATTACCGGTAAAGGTTCGTAAGACGACCTATTCGATATCTCCTTACCTTTAGTATACACTGCAAATTCAACCTCAGAAACTTCTAAAGATCACCTCAAACAGTTATTCCGCTGAATTACAGAAAAAAAATACAATTTATTTTAGTTTACGTTAGGTTTGGTTAGGTTACGTTAGGTTTTGTTTGGTTTGGTTAGGTTACGTTAGGTTTAGTTTGGTTTGGTTAGGTTAGTTTTGGTTAGGCTTATTTAACTGCAGCTCTGGGAAGGTTATGCTAACAAAGTTATCTTATTCAGTAGATTTTTTACATCTTCACCAGAATGGCATGTGGCAACGAGAGAAAATGGCTTGTTTTCTAATTGCCCTTGCTAACATCTACATCTTCATTACTAAACACTGTTGATTCAATGTACTAAACTCGTATCTGGAACACCTGGATACTGACAAATTATAGATCGAAGTGCTTAAAGATACGTTGTCATCCACTATTCATCCGCTATTGGTACGGCCTGTGCCTTATTATTTACCTGGTAAAGCATCTTTTAAGTTATGTTAGGTACGGTTTGGTTCGGTTAGGCTCGGTTATATAAGCTTTTTACCTAAAACTTAGGCACATGCCGTATCTATAAGCGAGCACTATGAGGATACAACATTCGTTAGGTTATGTTTAGATTAGGTTAGGTAATGTTATGTTAGGTACGGTTTGGTTCAGTTATATAAGCTTTTTATATTATATTATACCAAAGTTAGGCACGTGCCGTATCTATAAGCGAGCATTTAAGTACGGCTGCCGTACCTGTAAGCTGTGCTATTATATATAGTACGCCACATACTCATTTCATGACATTACTGGCATTACTTGACTTGGGTTTACCGAAGACGATCTTCGAAACCGTGGACGACAAAAATGCGGCTTATATGTTCCTTACCGGGTAACGTGTCGTGTGTAGGAGTATACGCGGGTTACTGATAGCTATCATATCCTCTTGATGGAGCTTGACACTGCAATAAAAGTACTGCATTACATTTTTTAGTGAAAATAAATAACTTCCATTGTTTTCTGCCTCTATATACCTAATTATAGTGAGCAGCATTTAAGAAGGTCAAAGGAAGGCTATGTACACTACAGCTGGAATCCCTACAAGGCTCTCCCTAACCTTAACACTGATCGCAGGGAAAGTATACCAGCCTCTTCCTAACCAAAGTACCGAATCAGGCTCTGATTACTTCCACGTTATTATTTATGTACTGATTTGTGTGTTAATTAAGGAAGGTGATATAAGGGTGATATAAGTGATGGTGGTGGTGGTGGTGGTGGTCGCTACGGGGCCACGTGCACGGGTTTCAGAAAATAAATAAATTAATATTAAATTAAATTATGTAATAAATTACCTACAACTATTATCTTTTTTTTATATTTTATCAATATATACTAACATTTTATTAAATCATGAACTAAATAATTAATTAAATAAATAAACTAAAATTCACAAGTACGACAATACGTCTTGAGGTACGATTTGTCGCGTCGAATGTCCGCCATTTTGAAAAATAGTTATATATTCAATTTAACCGTTGGAGGAAGTATACGTATACTTCCAAGATTTAATCACCAATTATCGGCGCCATTAAGACATTCACATATTTATTAACACCGCCATTATAATCGTGAGTAATTCGTGATCAGATTGAGTATATAATATGTGTTGTGAATAATGAATTACCGTAATAATGGAAGCAAGGTAAGGTGACCACATTGTGCCATTATGGAAAAGACTCCATGACGACAATTTATCGGTAATTATTTAAATTATTACTTTTATTTGTTATTTTATTTGCTTGGTTTAGAGAACAATTAGTGGAGCATTGCAGGATATATATATATATATATATATATATATATATATATATATATATATATATATATATATATATATATATATATATATATATACTGCTCCTCCCCTCTCTCTGATTATGGTATTAATGTGATTGCTCTTATATTACAGCTGCCGCCATTAGACTCCTACTACTGCTGCTGCTGCTGCTGCTACTACTACTACTACTACTACTACTACTACTACTACTACTACTACTACAAGGGTCGTTGCGTCACAGCCTGGCAGGGGCGTGGAGTCTGTAGCCATTATGCCTCCTGCCCATCCTTGTCTTGGCAGGGGTGGGTGGGGAGGGCAGAGGGCGCGCAGGGATCTCTCCACGCCCCTGTCACGTGTGTGGCGCGGCGCCTCCGCCACCCTACCAGAACATCCACCGAGGGAACGCCGCCCCCTTTGGATTATAAGGTATTTGTGTGTTTCTGTTTGTATGTTTGTTGGTGTGTAGGAAAGAAATTTATAGTAAGGTGATTTTTTTTTTCTTTCGTTTTCCTAATTGTTCGAGAACTTTCCTGATGTAGCTCACTCGTTTTCTCTCGCTCTTTCTCGCTCTTTCTCGTTCTCTCTCCTCTCTCTCCCTCCCTCCCTCCCTCCTCCCTCCCTCCTAACCTAACCTAACATTTTCTTTGTTATATATATGTTATAATATTTTTTACTATGTAGATATCATTTCAAAATAAGATTAATACGGTGTAGATACTTTTTCCTTGTAGATAACAGCCAAAGTAGCAGCCTGTTATCTGTATGTAGTACGTACGACTTCATATTTATATCGATATCGTCCGAGCGGTAGTTAAGCAGAAATACCCATGTTATGTTTGTTGTTTGGGAAGCAGAGTTGATGGTAAAACAGTGGTTATTAATTGAAGCAACGTAATAAGTGTTGAGGTGTAAGCGTGCCTGTGTTTTGTTTACTTGTTGTAGCCTTGCCTTGGGGGAGTAAGGTTAGGTAAGGTTAACTACTATAATCACATAATTATTAATCACTATTCATGTCCTATCACGCATTTGAAAGTCCAGACAAGTAATACAATAAAATGCAATCAGCTGGTGACAGTAACATACACCATAGCGGAAATTTGTAGTGTGAAGGAAATGCAGCTTAGATTAAAGGATACAGTTGTTAACAATGAGTAATATTAAGGTACTTTGATCAATGTAATGTTAAATCAAATACTGGAGTGTGTGTGTTGTTGATTTAGTATCCGTTCGCCTTGAAGGTCAGCTCTTTGACCTTCAAAATGAATCTTCACTTTGAACGAAGTGTAGAATAAATATTTAGTTAGGTGTCATACATTATATTAATTCAGTTATAGATGAATGGTAGTTATTACTTTTCCAACGAGTTCATGTACATTTGAGTGAGCTGGAGCACTACTACTACTACTACTACTACTACTACTACTACTACTACTACTACTACTACTACTAAACAAACACCTTTCAACATTTCTACATTCCTGTTCCACCTTGTATCAATTCCTTGTGCCATGCAGGAGAGTGGAGTGTTGGGTTATGCAGGGGAACATAACCTTTTCTCAAACATGAAGAGCGACATCCAATAAAAACGATGAAAGAAAACTACCTAAAAAAAACCTTTAGAGTTTGACTTATTATCATCCAAAGAAAAAAAGTTTAGAGTTGTCTTTGTTCAGTACGAGACACAAAGACGGTCACAAGGATGGAAGGCTGAAGTTCATGGCCTATATAGTTTACGAAGAGATTTTAGTGATGAGCGAGCAGTTACTATATACCATACCTCCTTGATCATGCGTAGTGGGTGTGTGGTGTATGTAAAGGTGGCACTCTTATCCGTAAATCAAACTATATATATATACTAAGCTCTCTACGGGGAGACAAAAGCTTGCCATCACGAGTCCAGCACATGATCTTAAAAGGGGAAACAGCGAATTCCATCTTCCCGTAAAGCAACTGAAGTGAGCCTCAACCACCTTGTTTTCACACCATCCACACTACCGTTGTTTGCTCTGTGTACGGTATCAACAGGAAATACTTAATTGACCTCATTCTTCTACACCTACGAATACTATATTACTAAGAACCTTGCAGCGTACGTGGCTCTGTACTTACTCTGTCGTAAATGGAATACACAAGTAGAACAATGCATCACGTTGTCCCATTGCTATCATCATCAAATCAGAGCCACTTATTTCACGCTATTAAAGACCTACTTCAGCCTTGTGTGGGCTTAAACTTCTCGTGTTTCTAAATCTTTCACATACCTCACCTTTCACCTCATCCTCATCCTTAACTTAAATAATAGTAAATAGGCACCATAAGGCATCATTACACATCACGTAATACGGACTTAAGAACTTAATTTGTCGAAAATATATAAAGAAAATTACATCTAAATAGGACAGGTTGCATGGAAAACACTTTTACTGAATATTTGAATAGGAACGCTGTGCAATAAAGCAAAATGTAACAGCCAGCTCGGCGAAATGGCTAATTGCTGCCGACCTCCACATCCACCTACACAGGGAAGTAATCTAGTTTGTGTGTGTGTGTGTGTGTGTGTGTGTGTGTGTGTGTGTGTGTGTGTGTGTGTGTGCGTGTGCTGCGTGGATCCTTTGTCTAATCGAACCGCGAGTTATTATTCAGCAGTTATCATCATCACGGTCATTGCAAGGCATCAGCAGTCCCTCCAGTGTACGAGAAAAAAGAGGAAAAAATTGTACGACCTTCATTTGTTTCTCCAATTATGTGTGTGGGTGTGTTTGCTTATTCCGGCTCCGTCTCTCTAACGGTACCTTAATGATTATAGCCTGGAAACTTAATACCTTTCGTCCTATGTTGAAAGTAGTTTATAACGTATAGACAAACAGGTGAAAGAAAGGCTTGAACAATTAAATATTATGTCTTCCGTTAGCGGCTAATATAAACAGCGGTGGACGTAGGAAATATTTGTCAAGTGTAGTTAGGTTAAATGATATGTTATTCTTGACTGTCTTAAATGTTATAAGTGTGGCTTTACTTCCCTCAGGACTAAGATGGAAAGACTAGCTAGTGGTCACGGAAGAACTCATTAAATATAACTTTACACATCATTCCTTAATCTTAATGCTGCTGTAATATGAACACAGTGAGCTACATAACCTACTTAGACGCCTCTCAGCGCTACGATATCAGACTCATTAAAGGAAGACAAAGAAAACGATAATAACATGAACTTAATTATATTCCCCAACGTGATGAATCTGTTTTTAGTTGTTGTATAATGTTTTGATGTATTGTTTCATTTGTCAGTGTTAATTAATCTCACTGCCGGTAATTATCTCGTCTTCAGGGTGTTATTGCTGGTGATTCTAATTGTCTTAACTACCTGTAATCTCATCCATTACCATTCCCACGGAGCTCATGTATAATTTCTTCTGCTCGCTTTTGGCTAGTGAAATCAATACACACCTTCCTTTGACATATGAAAAATGAACACTCTTTTTAAGTATGTTTACGTACACCCATTAAAGTGCAAGGAGTAGTGAGTGGTTGGTTACCCCGGCAAGGAAAAGGTCACTTTATCTTTATACTACTGTGTTTCATATTTCTTACACTAACTTTAAATACATTAACTTAACACTTATCATACGTTCCCAGCTTCTTATGATACACTTTCAAAAGCTAAATTACAAAGGGTTGATTGACTGTATGTGACGGTACTAGCTGGCCAAAACCACACACGGTCTTACATAACATAATATTTTGCTAGTAGAGTAAACCCACGCTTGCGCTAGGCACCGCAGGGGAACGAGGCTGGCGTGCGTAAAGGATTGAAGGCCGTAAGACGTAATGTGGTTCAATCAGGAAAGAATTACTCTACCTTTTTGGAACATTGCACGGGAACACGCACTGGTAAACACTATAATCTCACGTTGTTGACCGTGTTAGCTCCCGTCCCGCGCCACCATCTCGTTTTCTTTACTTTCATCTATAACTCTGCCAAATAGCGTGAGGGTGACTGCTATTCAATACGTGCTTTTGTACTCTCTGTTTGCCTAGCTCTTCACACAGGTACTGGCTCAGGTATGCTGCCATTACCTGCTGGAGACGTGTGCTACCTGAGGCTTCGTACTGTTTGTTGTGTGGATGGATTGAAAGTGTTCTTGAGTAGGTGTTCGTATGTGCTTTTGTTATGCTTTTGTTGAGAGAGAGAGAGAGAGAGAGAGAGAGAGAGAGAGAGAGAGAGAGAGAGAGAGAGAGAGAGAGAGAGAGAGAGAGAGAGAGAGAGAGATAATGAGAGGTGCTTGGTGACTGTCGTTCACCACAAAGACTCTTAGACCAAGTAGGCTTACCACACAATTTACTGATCGATTTAGCAGGTGGTGACCCATGCCGTGACGACCCCCCCCCTCCCCCTCCCACCCAATTAGAGAGAGAGAGAGAGAGAGAGAGAGAGAGAGAGAGAGAGAGAGAGAGAGAGAGAGAGAGAGAGAGAGAGAGAGAGAGAAATAAATGAGCTGCCTTTTGATGAATTAAAAAAGCTCAAAGAAAACGGAGATGAAGTCATATATTTAGCTTGAAGTCACGTTACATTATCCTTTCACTCTCCTTAAACGAAAAATGAAAGAAAATGGGAAGTAACGTGAGCGAACTTCCTGTTATGAGAGAGAGAGAGAGAGAGAGAGAGAGAGAGAGAGAGAGAGAGAGAGAGAGAGAGAGAGAGAGAATAATAATAATAACATATGCTAATCCAGAGACAATAACAGCAACACGGAATTTAGAAGACAAACAAAACACAATAATACGACACGTACATAATGGAATACTACACAAAATTACGCACACACACACACACACACACACACACACACACACACACACACACACACACTGACGCCATATTGCACGGAGACAAATGCACGACCCCCCCCACCCCCTTCCCCTTCCTCCCTCCTTACCCCCCCTCCCTACCTACCTGCCTCACCTGGCCTCCCATGTTAATTAATCCCAGGTATTGTGTCGCGTGGTCAGCATCAAGAGAAAGTCACACGGGTCAGAGGGGAAAGTTTACCTCTGTGTTTATTCAAGTTGACTTCCTCTCTCTCTCTCTCTCTCTCTCTCTCTCTCTCTCTCTCTCTCTCTCTCTCTCTCTCTCTCTCTCTCTTTCTTTCTTTCGTATACCTATTCATATATTCTTCAGTTTCGCAAAGGAGGGAAGAGGAAGAGGAAGAGGAAGAAAAAATACTCTTACATACAAGAAAAATAAAGTTACGTATTCAAGAGAGAGGAAGTTTTTAGAAAGAAAACGACATTTGGAAGCAGGTGGGGAAGGAGGGGGGAGGGAGTGGGGCGTGGGGGGCGTTGGGGGGGGGCGTGGGTGGCAGATGTACGGTAGGACTTCCCTCAACTTCCACCTCCTGCTACGGGCATTCACACAGGAGGACTTCAGACCATTATTATACATGGCTTTGAAGACCTTGTGTGTGTGTGTGTGTGTGTGTGTGTGTGTGTGTGTGTGTGTGTGTGTGTGTGTGTGGGTGAGGGCGAAGGGTGAGAGGGATGCTGGAAGGGGATGAAGGGCCGCCGGAGGGTGTGAGGGGGAAGGTGTGAGGGGGAGGTGTGATGGGGAGGAGGGAAGAGGAGGAGGAGGAGGAAGTCCGGAGAGAGGGCAGGTGAAGGATAGGTTGAGGGTTGATCGCTTAAACTGGGAATCGAACAACTTCCTCCTCCTCCTCCTCCTCCTCCTCCTCCTCCTCCTCCTCCTCCTCCTCCTCTTCCTCCTCCTCTTCCTCCTCCTCCTCATGTTTCGTTGTAGTAGTTAGTGCATACTCAGACTTGTATGTGTGTGTGTGTGTGTGTGTGTGTGTGTGTGTGTGTGTGTGGTGTGTGTGGGTGTGTGTGTCTGTGGGTGTAGGGAGAGAAGTAAGGCTATAGAGGAAGGAAGGAAGGGAGGAAGGAATGGGGGAGAGGGGAGGAAGGAATGGGGGGGGGAGGGATGTAGGATGGGGGGGGGAGAGTAACCTGGGACACGCGCCGAGCTACCTGGCCGGAACACGCACACCTGCTGACCCCCCCTCCCCCCCTCCCCTCCCCTCCCCTCCCCTTCCCTCCCCTCCCCTCCCCTCCCCTCCCCTCCCACGTGTGTGTCCTCGTCAATACCTGGTGCCGGTGGAGGACGCGAGGACAAGTTACAGGGTGGTATAGTGGTGTCATTATTATTGTTATTATTATTGTTATTGTTATTATTATTGTTGTTGTTGTTGTTATTGTTGTTTATTGGTGCTTTATCTGTTTTCATTTCACTTATATTTTTGGTCTGTTAAGATTAGGTTTTTTTTATTTCTTTTGGGTAATATTTTGGTTTCTATGATAATTTCAAAACAGAAAATCTAAATATAAGTAAGACAACTCCTTTGATTCATTCCATTCCTTTTATTTTTATTTTTTTTTTCTTTCCCTCATCATCTTTGTATTACTTATTATTTTTTCCACACCTCGCATTCCAATCTCTTTCTTCCTTTGCAGTTCCGGGACCAGAGTGAGAAGACAGACGTAAAAAAAAGAAGAAGAAGGAAAGCAATCACCACAAGGAAAAGAAGGACAAGAGTGAGTGTTAAAATGACAATCTTTTCCTACACTACAATTTTTTCTTCCCTTTTTTTTCCTTTTTTTCTTATTTTCCTTTTTTTTATATATTTTTTCCCCTTTTTCCCCTTTCTTCCCTCATATATTGTTTTCCCCCTTGTTTACCTTATTCCATTGTTTACTCCTTCGGCTATAGGACTCCACAGGATCTCACTATAGGATGTTAAGCTTCTAGAGGTCATTTTGTGGTTAGATTACTTCCTGGGAGACGTGGAAGGGAAATAGGAGAGAAGGAAGGAAGAAGAAGGGGAAGAGGAAGGGGAAGGGAAATAAGGGAGAAGGGGAAGAGGAAGGGGAAGGGAAATAGGAGGGAAGGAAAGAAGAAGAAGAGGAAGGGGATGGAAAAGGGGGAAGGTATAGAGGTGATAAGGGAAAGGAAGGAAGGAAGGGAGGTAGAAAGAGTAAGAATGAAAACAGGAAGACATGAAAGGAAGGGAAGGTGATGGAAAGGAGGAGGAACACATAGGAACACATAGGAAGAACAAACAGCAACAGGCCTGCTGGCCCTTACGAGGCTGTTTGTGAGTACACTATCTACTCTAGAGTGAAGGATACAGGATAGTAAGGGTGAAGGCTTCTCTCCCCAGCCATGGCTGGCAGGGAAAGGAAGGCCAACCAAGACCAGACTGTCACTACTGTCACTGCCACTGCCACTACTGCTACCACTACTTCCTGGCAAGCGATGTCAGGCCACTAGCGACGTCTTTTGAATCGACATTTCGTAAGTTAGGTACATCAGGATGAACTTACTCAAAGTTTGCTACGTTAACGGATAGTATTTTAGTTGTGGATTGGCTTCTAAATATTTGTCAAGTCTATTTTTGAACGTAGTAATTGTTTTACTGTCGACGACATTGGCGGGCAGGGAGTTCCAAACGTTAACGATCCGATTGAAAAAGAAGTGCTTGGCTTTGTTTGATGTGAATCTTTTACCAGTAATCTTAAAAGAATGACGTCTTCTTGTTATATTTG
>JAPQNM010000012.1:2816810-2829310 GCA_029783475.1 Metacarcinus magister | reverse complement strand
CCCCTCCCCCTCATCCTCCCCCCCCTAATAGCATGTGATTATAGATAGACCATTCTGACTCTCTATATTACCCTGTTTAATTCCAACACCAATCAGGTCATCAAGGTATTATCAGTGATCCCTAAAATGCAAAGAAAACGAGAGTCACCATTCCATTATCTAACCAACCCACTTCTTATTATTATTATTATTTATTTTTCTAACTTGATATGATGTAAGGAACTAATTTTTTGGGGAGGGAGGGAGGGTGGGAGGGAGTCATTGCATAATATACCATGCATAAACTAAGGTGATGTCTGTGATGAATGTATAATGAGTGAGTGAATGATTAATGCGTGAAGATACAACATTAGGTAGGAGTTTGTAGATTAATATTATAAAGTTAGTTCAATGTAAAAAAAACTTAAGTGTGTCCCAATCTATATAGTCTTCAGCCAAATGTTAGTTAGTTAGTTAATCAGTCAGCTGGTCTCGTACACCTCACTCGCACCTATACTGATACTATACACCAATAATAACATACATCAATACATATATACGTCACATCAACGTTTACATCAGTCTTAATCCCTGCAAGAATCACCTACAAGATATTTTAAGTATATACAAGAAATAGAAAAAATAATGATGATGCATACATAAGAAAATAAAACTAGTAATTCTTGACATGCATTTCTGATAACACATTCAAACAAGGCAATGAGTGTGAAGTACAATTTAAGTGTTGAAAAAAGTATTGGTATAAGCAAGTATGTGTTTCTTATACCACCGAAAGTACTAAAGAACTTATGAGTGAAATTTCTTATACTGAAGTGAAGTCCTGAAGAGCTTAAAGGTGAATTGAAACGCATAACAAGTAGTGGATGAGCATTAGTGTCTTGCCCAGGTGAGGTCCAGGTGACAGGTGGCAGGTGATGGACACTGGATACACACACACACACACACACACACACACACACACACACACACACACACACACACACACACACACACACACACACACGTAGGGCTGCACAGGACGTAGAGTTAGCCACAGTACCTTGGGCAGCTGGACTACACCTGGCACCTAAAGTACTCCTGATGGCCACCTTACCTTAACCCTTACACTGCCGTCTACAGCAATTGCTGTAAACAAAATGATTAATTGTAGCGACAAATTGGCAACTACCGGGCATGCAAGCATTAACCACGCCCCTTTTCAAATCAGTCACACCCCATCTGTATATATATATATATATATATATATATATATATATATATTAAATTTTCTTTTTATATAGATATATATATATATATATATATATATATTAAAAAACAAAATTTATATTAGATATATATTTAAATTTTTTTTTTTTATATTATATATATATATATATATATATATATATATATATATATATATTTATAATTTTTATCATCAATGTTTATTTTTATCATCAATGTTTATTTTTATCATCAATATTTATTTTTATCAGTATTTATTTTTATCATCATTATTTATTTATATCATTATTATTTATTTATATTATTATTATTTATTTTTTATCATTATTATTTATTTTTATCATTATTATTTATTTTTATCATTATTATTTATTTTTATCATTATTATTTATTTTTATCATTAATATTTATTTTTTATCATTAATATTTATTTTTATCATTAATATTTATTTTTATCATTAATATTTATTTTTATCATTATTATTTATTTGTATCATTAATATTTATTTTTATCATTAATATTCATTTTTATCATTATTATTCATTTTTTTCATTAATATTTATTTTTATCATTAATATTTATTTTTATCATTAATATTTATTTTTATCATTAATATTTATTTTTATCATTAATATTTATTTTTATCATTAATATTTATTATTATTTATTATTATTTATTTTTATCATTAATATTTATTTTTATCATTAATATTTATTTTTATCATTAATATATATTTTTATCATTAATATATATTTTTATCATTAATATATATTTTTATCATTAATATTTATTATTATAATTATTAATATTTATTTACTCCAACAGCAACACTTCCTTAACATGTATTTTATTAATTTCAAAACCTTTAACTTCAATATAAGTTTTCGTGGATTTGTGATGAAAATGGATTCGTGAAATTTTTGGCCCGAAGATTTCCACCAGAATTTGAGTCCAAAATAGTTTAGTCATTTTACAAGTAAAGTATTAGTCCTACAACAAAAATGTATAGAAACAAAGTTGTTCAGCTTGACAAGTTCTATCTGATGGTGTCATCCGTTTGTAAATTACTCTTTGGGTTTAGGAGAAAAATGTAATTAAGTAGAAGTTTCGTGTAAAATACAAATATATCAATATCTCCATTACTTACATTCCAATTACATTCTAGTAAAGCTCAAAGGAACGGGCGTCTCTTGCTCTATATTTACTATTACGTATGTTTTTTACGTAAACCTCATACTTTTCGAGTTATTTTGAAAAACATGATTTCATGAAAAAAATCTAAGGTGACACCCTTAAAAATTTCTTGAAAAATTTCCACACCTCAGAATTTCATGAAAATTTGTACCTAAAGGTTTTCAGTCAAACTGAACACGAATCTGGACTCAGTTTCATCATTACTATAATATTAAACACTATATACGCATGTGTGATACGCCTAAAACTATTTATTCTCTCTATTTATCTCTCTATCTCTATCGCGCTCTCTCTCTCTCTCTCTCTCTCTCTCTCTCTCTCTCCCTCTCCCTCTCTCCAAACTCCTACAGCAAAATCATAATATTCTCCCCCTCCTCCTCCTCCTCCTCCTCCTCCTCCTTTGTGTCTTCCTTCTTAAATAGTCTTCAGTGGACCAATTAGCGCCAATATTTATTTTTATCATTAATATTTATTTTTATCATTAATATTTATTTTTATCATTAATATTTATTTTTATCATTAATATTTATTTTTATCATTAATATTTATTTTTATCATTAATATTTATTTTTATCATTAATATTTATTTTTATCATTAATATATATTTTTATCATTAATATATATTTTTATCATTAATATTTATTTTCATCATTAATATTTATTTTTATCATTAATATTTATTTTTATCATTAATATTTATTTTTTATCATTAATATATTTTTATCATTAATATATATTTTTATCATTAATATATATTTTTATCATTAATATATATTTTTATCATTAATATTTATTTTTATCATTAATATTTATTTTTTATCATTAATATATATTTTTATCATTAATATATATTTTTATCATTAATATATATTTTTACCATTAATATATATTTTTATCATTAATATATATTTTTATCATTAATATATATTTTTATCATTAATATATATTTTTATAATTAATATTTATTTTTATCATTATTATTTATTTTTATCATTAATATTTATTTTTATCATTAATATTTATTTTTATCACTAATATATATTTTTATCATTAATATATATTTTTATCATTAATATTTATTTTTATCATTAATATATATTTTTATCATTAATATATATTTTTATCATTAATATATATTTGTATCATTAATATATATTTTTATCATTAATATTTATTTTTATCATTATTATTTATTTTTATCATTAATATTTATTTTTATCATTAATATTTATTTTTTATCATTAATATTTATTTTTATCATTAATATTTATTTTTATCATTAATATTGATTTTTATCATTAATATATATTTTTATCATTAATATTTATTTTTATCATTAATATATATTTTTATCGTTAATATTTATTTTTATCATTAATATTTATTTTTTATCATTAATATATATTTTTATCATTAATATATATTTTTATCATTAATATATATATTTATCATTAATATTTATTTTTATCATTAATATATATTTTTATCATTAATATTTATTTTTATCATTAATATTTATTTTTTATCATTAATATATATTTTTATCATTAATATATATTTTTATCATTAATATATATTTTTATCATTAATATTTATTTTTATCATTATTATTTATTTTTATCATTAATATTTATTTTTATCATTAATATTTATTTTTATCATTAATATATATTTTTATCATTAATATTTATTTTTATCATTATTATTTATTTTTATCATTAATATTTATTTTTATCATTAATATTTATTTTTATCATTAATATATATTTTTATCATTAATATATATTTTTATCATTAATATATATTTTTATCATTAATATTTATTTTTATAATTAATATATATTTTTATTATTAATATTTATTTTTATCATTAATATTTATTTTTTATCATTAATATATATTTTTATCATTAATATATATTTTTATCATTAATATATATTTTTATCATTAATATTTATTTTTATCATTATTATTTATTTTTATCATTAATATTTATTTTTATCATTAATATTTATTTTTATCATTAATATATATTTTTATCATTAATATATATTTTTATCATTAATATTTATTTTTATCATTAATATATATTTTTATCATTAATATATATTTTTATCATTAATATATATTTTTATCATTAATATTTATTTTTATCATTAATATTTATTTTTATCATTAATATTTATTTTTTATCATTAATATATATTTTTATCATTAATATATATTTTTATCATTAATATTTATTTTTATCATTAATATATATTTTTATCATTATTATATATTTTAATCATTAATATTTATTTTTATCATTAATATATGTTTTTATCATTAATATTTATTTTTATCATTAAAATTTATTTTTATCATTAATATTTATTTTTATCATTAATATTTATTTTTATCATTAATATATATTTTTATCATTAATATTTATTTTTATCATTAAAATTTATTTTTATCATTAATATTTATTTTTATCATTAATATATATTTTTATCATTAATATTTATTTTTATCATTATTATTTATTTTTATCATTAATATTTATTTTTATCATTAATATTTATTTTTATCATTAATATTTATTTTTATCATTAATATTTATTTTTATCATTAATATATATTTTTATCATTAATATATATTTTTATCATTAATATTTATTTTTATCATTATTATTTATTTTTATCATTAATATTTATTTTTATTATTAATATTTATTTTTATCATTAATATTTATTTTTATCATTAATATTTATTTTTTATCATTAATATTTATTTTTATCATTAATATTTATTTTTATCATTAATATATGTTTTTATCATTAATATTTATTTTTATCATTAATATTAATTTTTATAATTAATATATATTTTTATCATTAATATATATTTTTATCATTAATATTTATTTTTATCATTAATATTTATTTTTATCATTAATATTTATTTTTATCATTAATATTTATTTTTATCATTAATATATATTTTTATCATTAATATATATTTTTATCATTAATATATATTTTTATCATTAATATATATTTTTATCATTAATATTTATTTTTATCATTAATATATATTTTTATTATTAAGATTTATTTTTATCATTAATATTTATTTTTATCATTAATATATATTTTTATCATTAATATATATTTTTATCATTAATATTTATTTTTATCATTAATATATATTTTTATCATTAATATATATTTTTATCATTAAAATATATTTTTATCATTAATATATATTTTTTTCATTAATATATATTTTTATCATTAATATATATTTTTATCATTAATATTTATTTTTATCATTATTATTTATTTTTATCAATAATATATATTTTTATCATTAATATATATTTTTATCATTAATATTTATTTTTATCATTAATATTTATTTCTTATCATTAGTATATATTTTTATCATTAATATATATTTTTATCATTAATATATATTTTTATCATTAATATTTATTTTTATCATTAATATATATTTTCATCATTAATATTTATTTTTATCATTAATATTTATTTTTTATCATTAATATATATTTTTATCATTAATATATATTTTTATCATTAATATATATTTTTATCATTAATATATATTTTTATCATTAATATATATTTTTATCATTAATATTTATTTTTATCATTAATATTTATTTTTTATCATTAATATATATTTTTATCATTAATATATATTTTTATCATTAATATATATTTTTATCATTAATATTTATTTTTATCATTAATATATATTTTTATCATTAATATATATTTTTATCATTAATATTTATTTTTATCATTAATATATATTTTTATCATTAATATATATTTTTATCATTAATATATATTTTTATCATTAATATATATTTTTATCATTAATATTTATTTTTATAATTAATATATATTTTTATCATTAATATTTATTTTTATCATGAATATTTATTTTTTATCATTAATATATATTTTTATCATTAAAATATATTTTTATCATTAATATTTAGTTTTATCAATAATATTTATTTTTATCATTAATATTTATTTTTATCATTAATATTTATTTTTATCATTAATATTTATTTTTATCATTAATATTTATTTTCATCATTAATATTTATTTTTATCATTAATATTTATTTTTATCATTAATATATATTTTTATCATTAATATATATTTTTATCATTAATATTTATTTTTATCATTAATATTTATTTTTATCATTAATATATATTTTTATAATTAATATTTATTTTTATCATTAATATTTATTTTTATCATTAATATTTATTTTTATCATTAATATTTATTTTTATCACTAATATATATTTTTATCATTAATATATATTTTTATCATTAATATTTATTTTTATCATTAATATATATTTTTATCATTAATATATATTTTTATCATTAATATTTATTTTTATCATTAATATATATTTTTATCATTAATATATATTTTTTTCATTAATATATATTTTTATCATTAATATATATTTTTATCATTAATATTTATTTTTATCATTAATATATATTTTTATCATTAATATTTATTTTTATCATGAATATTTATTTTTTATCATTAATATATATTTTTATCATTAAAATATATTTTTATCATTAATATTTAGTTTTATCATTAATATTTATTTTTATCATTAATATTTATTTTTATCATTAATATTTATTTTTATCATTAATATTTATTTTTATCATTAATATTTATTTACATCATTAATATTTATTTTTATCATTAATATTTATTTTTATCATTAATATATATTTTTATCATTAATATATATTTTTATCATTAATATTTATTTTTATCATTAATATTTATTTTTATCATTAATATTTATTTTTATCATTAATATTTATTTTTATCATTATTATTTATTTTTATCATTAATATTTATTTTCATCATTAATATTTATTTTAATCATTGTTATTTATTTTCATCATTAATATTTATTTTTATCATTAATATTTATTTTTATCATTAATATTTATTTTTATCATTAATATTTATTTTAATCATTAATATTTATTTTTATCATTATTAATTACTTTTATCATTAATATTTATTTTTATCATTAATACTTATTTTTATCATTAATATTTATTTTTATCATTAATATTTATTTTTATCATTATTATTTATTTTTATCATTATTAATTATTTTCATCATTAATATTTATTTTCATCATTAATATTTATTTTTATCATTATTAATTACTTTTATCATTAATATTTATTTTTATCATTAATACTTATTTTTATCATTAATATTTATTTTTATCATTAATATTTATTTTTATCATTATTATTTATTTTTATCATTATTAATTATTTTCATCATTAATATTTATTTTCATCATTAATATTTATTTTTATCATTAATATTTATTTTTATCATCAATATTTATTTTTATCATTAATATTTATTTATATCATTATTAATTATTTTTATCATTAATATTTATTTTTATCATTAATATTTATTTTTATCATTAATATTTATTTTTATCATTAATACTTATTTTTATCATTATTATTTATTTTTATCATTAATGTTTATTTTTATCATTAATATTTATTTCTATCATTAATATTTATTTATATCATTAATATTTATTTTTATCATTAATATTTATTTTTATCATTACTATTTATTTTTATCATTAATATGGATGGGGGTTGGGGGGTGGGGGGGGGTGAGTGAGTGATGGTGTTGATGGTGTTGATGGTGTTGAAAGGTGCATGTGAGAGTGTGATTGAAGGCTGGCTAGGTAGGCGATCTTATATGAAAGGAGTTTTTGGTATCTCTTCCTCATGATCGGTAGAGAGGATCATCCCTGGTATTAGCTAGGGATGACAGCCTCGAGGGGGAGGGAGGGGGCAACCACCACCACCACCACCACCACCACCACCACCACCACCACCACCACCACCACCACCACCACTGTAATACGTGTTGGGTAAAGTCCCCGCTAGTGTGCCCGCTCGACGCTGTTCATGATGACGGGCTTAATTAAGTAAGAGTTGGGAGGAGTTTACACTTTACACTTACACTCGAGGCGAGGAAGGACAGTCACTAAGTTAATGTAAGCTGGTCACTTTCATCTTAATAGGAAAGTGGAAAATCACCAACAAGTCTTCTTACAATTTCTTCCTTAAACTTGAGACGAAATTTTCAACACTGGCATGCAATGAGGAACCACTGCTTTGCGTTGCGTTGTGTTGCTTTGCGTTGCGTTGTGTTGCGTTGTGTTGCGTTGAGGTTTGTGTTGAGGCCATTGACGTGTTGCAGAGTATTACAAAGTGGTGTGGTGAGGATATAAAACAAAGGCTCTTATTGTTATGAAGTCACGGGGGTAACAGACTCTGCCAGCCCGTGTGTGTAACAGTAAACAGAACACTTAACAAACACATAAGAGTACTAGTAGTGAGAGTCTAAGGTAAGCACTGGCGACGAGGAAAGTAGGGAAGGTGCTTATCATTCTTTGTCTTTGTCTTTCTCTTGATATCTTAGTAGTGTGTGATGGGTTAAGTTAGTTAGTGTTGTGCTAGGTGTTTGTTGGTGGTGTCTGGTGTGGTGGTGTGTGGTGGTGTGTTGGTGTGGTGTGTTGGTGTGGTGTGTTGGTGTGGTGTGGTGTGTTGGTGTGTTGGTGTGGTGTGGTGTGGTGTGGTGTGGTGGTGTGTGGTGGTGTGTTGGTGTGGTGTGTTGGTGTGGTGTGTTGGTGTGGTGTGGTGTGTTGGTGTGGTGTGGTGTGGTGTGGTGTGGTGTGGTGTGGTGGTGTTGTGTGTGGTGGTGTTACGAAGAGTGACGTGTTCAGTAATATTATATTTATGTTAGTGACTTGTCGAAAAAGGGATATATTTTTCAAACTGACACTATATTCTCCTCCTCCTGCTCCTCCTCCTCCTGCTCCTCCTCCTCCTTTCCTCTTTCCTCGTAGATTCTGTACCACATGGTATCACTTCTTTTCCTGCCAGCTTCTGCTGGAGGGATGGATGGGTGGGAAGAAGCCTTCCACTGTACTGTCCTTTCTCTAATTCAAGTAGTAAGTGTAGAGTAGTTATATCAAACAGCCTTTGCAGGGACCCTAGGGTCTGTTGCTGTTTGTGTTTCCTTATGTTCTCTTGTATTCCTCCTCCTTAAGTTACGTTGTTTTTAAAATCGTTTCCCCTATACAACTTAATTAATGGTTAAGTTAATACTGGTTGTCATTCTAAATTCAAGACAACTGGCTCAATATATTTTGTTATTGTCTATTGAAGATGTACAACTATAATTCATATGAATTTTCACGTTTCTGTGACGGAAATATTTAAAAAAAATTTTTGGCCAGAAAATGTGGACCAAAATTCACGTCAAAACCATTTACGCCATTTTACTACAAAACTATTAATCATAGAGCAAATATGCATGGAGACAAATTTGTAGAGCTAGTCAAGTTATATTAAATGGGGCAAAAATCTTTTCGATATCTTCAATAGCTTTGGAGAAAATTAAAAAGAAAGTAATGTTTCTTTAAAAATATAAATGTGACATTTTTTCAATTATCTACATTCAATTGTCATTATACTATAGCCCATAAGAACGGCCGTGTTCTACTCTTTCTTTTGTATACTCTACATCTTTTACGTAAACCACATACTTTTCGAGTTATTAAATAAAACGTGATTATTAAAAAAAAGTCTAAGGGTTGTACCCACTAAAATTGCGTGACAATTTTCAAAATTTCAAATCTCACAAAAATAAGTGTATAGAGGTTCTAGTGCATGAAAAACACGAATATGAACTCAATTTTATGATTAGTATAATATTAACCCGTAAAGAGTTGTAGTTATTATACTATTGTGTTGGAAGATTCGTCCCGGGCCACACAGACAGCCTCGGCAGGTCCAGTACGACTTGCTGTCTGTTCTTCCTTTGTACTCCTTTGTACTCCTCTTCCTCTCCTTCATCTCCAATTCCATCTCTTCCTCTCCTTCATCTCGAATTCCATCTCTTCCTCTTCCTCCACACACTCACTAATGCATTTCCCCTCACCTTTGTGCCTCTCCCCTCGCGCCCACCTGAGGGAAGCGAGGGTAAGGGGAAAGTCCTGTCCTCGAAAGTGATAGAAGTGATAGAAGGTCATTTTAAGCAAGGATGGAAAGGGGAGGAAAGAGTCTAAAGGAAGGAGGAAGGAAGGAAAGGAAGGAAGAATGGGAGAGAGAGAGTGAACAGAAGGAATAGGAGGAAAAGGGTAAAGTAGGAAGAGGAGAAGCGGAGAGAAGGGAGGATAAGAGGAAGGGGTGAAGAATGAGGGAATAGAGGGAAGGAAGGAAAACAGAGGGAGGGAAGAAAGGAAGGAAGGAAGAATGGAGGAAAGAAGAAGAAAGGAAGAACCACATTTATTTTCCTTTAATGATATAAACCTCCTCCTCCTCCTCCTCCTCCTCCTCCTCCTCCTCCTCCTCCTCCTCCTCCTCCTCCTCCTCCACCTCTTCCTTTAGGTTCACTTCTTTTCATATTTCTTGTCTGCTCATTATATTACTGAAGTTATGGGAGAGAGAGAGAGAGAGAGAGAGAGAGAGAGAGAGAGAGAGAGAGAGGAGAGAGAGAGAGAGAGAGACGACACTAAGAAGAAAAGGGAGGAGAAAATTCTGCTTCATAATCCTTTACAAAAAAAAAAAAAACTATTAATTATTTTTTTCTATATATTTATTTATCTATTTATTCATCTATTTCATTTTAGTCTCTTAATTTTCCTTCTCAGGTGTCTTTAGAAACCAGAAAACGATCTAACATCTGATGGAAATTGTTACTATTCAGTTTTTTGTATCATCAATCTTGGCTAGAAAAAAAAAAAAAAGTGTGTGTGTGTGTGTGT
Organism: Metacarcinus magister; assembly: GCA_029783475.1. Taxonomy (NCBI): domain Eukaryota; kingdom Metazoa; phylum Arthropoda; class Malacostraca; order Decapoda; family Cancridae; genus Metacarcinus; species Metacarcinus magister. The sequence continues at coordinate 2,817,991 of JAPQNM010000012.1, read as the reverse complement.
GTGTGTGTGTGTGTGTGTGTGTGTGTGTGTGTGTGTGTGTGTGTGTGTGTGTCCCCTCCGTGACTTGAGATTGAAGGAGAAGATTAACTAATGGGAAAAAATAGAAAAATATAGACATAATAAAAATCGAACCAAAATACTTATAATATCATTACGAAGGTCATGTATCATAACTTTGTGTGTGTGTGTGTGTGTGTGTGTGTGTGTGTGTGTGTGTGTGTGTGTGTGTGTGTGTGTGTGTGTGTGTGTGTGTGTAGGAATATCGTGAGACGAGAATTATTGGATTTATCTCGTAACGGCAAGGGAGGAAAACTGGAGGAGGAGGAGGAGGAGAAGGAGGAAAAAGAAGAAGAAGAAGAAGAAGAAGAAGAAGATGAGATTTGAACTATAACTTAAGGTTTCAAACACATAAACACACGTCTTTGCGTAACTAAGAATAATGACAAACACCAAATATATAAAACAAATACGAAATAGAAAGAAAAAACGAAAACTGGGAAAAAAAAGAGAAATAGAAGTAGAAAATAAAATAAAAAATCAAATTAATCTGGGAAATAGAAACAAAAAAATGAATTAGTTAATAGAAGAAAAAATATTGATCCTAGAAAAAAATAATGGAACTAGAAGAGAGTTAAAAAAAAATATATGAATAGTAAAAAAAAATAAGGAATTGATAAAAAAAAATAAACAAAAAAACATTTACACTTCAATCAAATACTTTTTCATTAACTCAAAAGGTGCGTCTCAAGGCTTACCTACCTGTGTGTTGTAGTTAATTAACCTGTCACTATAAGGCAGGACAGGTGTGATGGTGTATGGGCGTGTGCGTGAGGGTGGGTATGAGTGGGTATGGAGAGAGAAAGAGAAAGAGAGAGAGAGAAGAGAGAGAGAGAAAAAAAAAGAGAAATTTACATCACACACACGCTATGGTCTGAGCTAAGTGGTCTATCCTTAACCTAGAATAGACTAACAAAAATAAACACAAACAGAAATGAACACAATCAGAAACATTGCAGATTATATTACTTTATTATATCATTATTAAGTTATATTATTACTAGGTTAGGTTACTTTATCCAGAAACTAATTAGAGAAAACAGTGATGAAATGTATTATTATATTACACTGCACAACGGGGGAGTGTAAATGTACTCCACTCTAATAATAATAATGATGAAGTA
>JAPQNM010000012.1:2796810-2804310 GCA_029783475.1 Metacarcinus magister | reverse complement strand
CAGCTGCGCCTCCGCAGTAGCCTCCGTTAGGTTTCCAAGTCACGCCCTCCCCTCCATGACACACACACACACACACACACACACACACACACACACACACACACACACACACACACACACACACACACACACATCTTCCTCAGCCTCATCTTCATCAGTATGATAATCGGTAGCAAAAGAAACCACCATCACCACCACTATCATTACTACCACCACCACCACCACCACCATCATCACCACTACCACCACCACCACTACCACCATCACCACCACCACCACCACCACCACCACCACCACCACCACCACCACCATCATCACCACCACCACCATCACCACCAAAAACCAAACACCTGTCGTACCATTTCCTTGCATTCACCTTAAGTCCACCTTGGCCACACCCATCCAAACACACACACACACACACACACACACACACACACACACACACACACACACCTGACTCCACCTCCTCCCACGCATTCATCCACAGCTGCATCACACATCTGCTCCCTCCCCCCTCTCACTCTCTCCTTCCTCTCCCTCCGCATCTAATTTCACCCTCCCCCCCTTCTTCCCTCCCCTCCTCTCCTCCCCACACAGATGCTCTCCTTCCCCTCCTTTCCTCCACCTCCCCCCCATCACACCTGCAAAGTACATTCTTCACCCCTTCTATAACGCCGTCTAATTCTTCACCTACATCTTATTTTCTCTCCTATCTTCTCTCCTTCGTTATCATTATCTTCCTTCCTTCTTATCTATGTGGTTCGGAACTTAATCGAAGCTTCGGAAAACTTGGATTCAATTTCACATTCGCAGTATCAGGATTGTTCTGGGTTTTTTCTTTTCCTCTTTCATAAGCATGCATTAATTTTAACGAGTTTTCATTTTCATTCGCAATTTTGCACCTTCTTGAATGAGTGTCTGTAGTGGTGAATAAAGTGGCGAGTGGAGGAACGCTGACTGGATGCCTGACTAACTGACTGACTGACTGGCTGACTGACTGACTAACTGACTGACTGACTAACTGACTGGCTAACTGCTGACTGGTTGAATGACTAGTAAACTGTCTGGCAAATTGACTGACTAACTGGAAAACTGACTGGCTGACTGGTTGAATGACTGGTAAACTGACTGGCAAATTGACTGACTAACTGGAAAACTGACTGGCTGACTGGTTGAATGACTGGTAAACTGTCTGGCAAATTGACTGACTAACTGAAAAACTGACTGGCTGACTGGTTGGCTGACTGGTAAACTGTCTGGCAAATTGACTGACTAACTGGAAAACTGACTGGCTGACTGATTACCTGACTGAATGACTTACTAAGAAATCTATATTGATCTCCAACCTAAAATACATCCGCTAGACAGACAGTTATATCGTATTAGTGAGTGTTAAGCTGACTGTTAACCTACATCAATAACCCCACGTGTAAGATGTATTGATCAAGGCGAGGATATGAGGTGCAGTAATATTAAAAGGTGTCTGCAGATCAAGGAAAGAAGTAAGAAGTCAAAAGCAATGATTATAGAGGTAGGAACGCTGTCACATCTTAGGCTTCATTCTGTGCTCTAATTTGTCCCCACCACACCTGTGATAATTGGGGAGTTAGGATTTAGTGGTGGCTCAGGTGAGTGACCCCTGTAATGGTTTCATCTCTTCATTTATTTACTTCTTCTTCTTCTTCTTTTTTATTTTATTTTTATTTATCTAATTTTACCATTCTTCTTCTCCTTCTTCTTCTTCTACTTACTTTTATTTTTATTTCTTCTTGTTTTTGTGCTTGTTTTTTTTTCTTCTTCTTTTTCTTCTTCTCCGTTATAAGTTTGTGTATTTATAGATGTCTTTTTTTTTTTCTTTTATTCCTCATCTTCGTCCTCGTGTCTTCTTTCTTTCCCTCCTTCTTTCTTTCCCTCCTCCTCCTCCTCCTCCTCCTCCTCCTCCTCCTCCTCCTCCTCCTCCTCCTCCTCCTCCTCCTCCTCCTCCTCTTACATGTCATTGCACTTTTAATCCTCTTCCTTTACCTCTTTCTGTTTTATTATCATATTTACCTTTTTTTTATCTTACCATTCTCACATCATCATCATCATCATCATCATCATCATCATCATCATCATCATCATCATCATCATCATCATCATCACTACTTATACTCATCATCACATAATCTTTTCTTTCACTTATTTTTATTACCTCGTTTACTTTAACTTAACGTCCTTACCTGCCATTACTCTGTCCTCATTTTCATAACTACACCTCTCTATTCTATAAGCACCTGATACGTACCCCCTTCCCCTCTCCCTTCCTCTACCTTCCCCTAATTTCATTTCCCTTCTTTTCCCTTCCTTTTCCCTCCTTTCCCTTCCCCTCTCTTTCCCTTACTTTCCCTTCCCTTCTCTTCCCTTCCCATCCCCTTTCTTTACCTACTTTCATTTCCCTTATCTTCCCTTCCCTCCCCCTACTTTTCCTTCCCTTTTCTTCCCTTCCCTTCCCTTCCCTTTCCTTACTTTCCCCTCCCTTCTCCACCCTTTTTCTCCCTTCCCTCCCTTCCCTTCCCCTTCCTTCCTCTCCCATGGTGCTTACTTACATGCAAAAAAAACTACATGGTAACCTCTCCCATGTAGGTAATAGTTGCCATATCAAGGTTTTTTTTAATTCATTTATCTATTTATCTATTTATTTATTTATTTATTTATTCATTTATGTATTTATTTCAAGGTTTGGGTGAAGGTATTTGGTTTGAATGGAATGTTAGGAAACGAAAAAAAAAGAAAAGAAAACCTGTTGTAAGAGAGAGAGAGAGAGAGAGAGAGAGAGAGAGAGAGAGAGAGAGAGAGAGAGAGAGAGAGAGAGAGAGAGAGAGAGAGTTTGTTCTGGAATGGCAACGCTGCGAGTCATTTACTATTCATGCAGTGTTACCATAACCATCTAACTTTATATCTAATGGAGGCTGGGTTTCACTGTCAAATATTCCAACTTTTTGCTTCAGTATCAACATTATCATCACTTTTTATAGTCATGGTAACTGTTTTTTGTGTTTATTTATCTTTCTCTCTTTTCGTTTCACCTTTTATCAAGTTTTTCTCTCTTCCTCTTTACCTCCAAATGGTGTTTAAAATGTGTGGAATTTTCTTTATGTATCGTTTTTTTTGGGAAGATCGTTTTTATAGCATACATACATACAGGCATACATACATACATACATTCATACATACATACATACATACATACATACATACATACATACATGCATACATACATACATACATACAGGTAAATGAGCCACTCACATATGTATACTTTTATGTACGTGGATTTGGTATAACTTTTGAATTAGTGCTTTGGGGTCGTTATTCATGCATTCATTCATTCAGTCAATCAGTAGATAGTAGTAGTAGTAGTAGTAGTAGTAGTAGTAGTAGTAGTAGTAGTAGTAGTAGTAGTAGTAGTAGTAGTAGTAGTAGTAGTAGCAGTACCACACCCAAGGAAACTTCAACACAACACTCTGGAAAACAACTTAACCAAACCAACACAGTATTAGCTAACAACCCCAACGACAACTTGAGTCATACAACACACACACACACACACACACACACACACACACACACACACACACACACACACACACACACACCCTTACCCCAGAACACACTCTTTCAACACCACCAACACCAACACTTAGAGGAACCTAACCTAACCTAACCAACTAACTTAACTGAGGAACCTAACCTAACCTAACCTAACCTAACCTAACCTAACCAACTAACTTAACTGAGGAACCTAACCTAACCTAACCTAACCTAACCTAACCTAACCTAACCTAACCAACTAACTTAACTGAGGAACCTAACCTAACCTAACCTAACTGAAGACGTCTGAGTATGAGTGCGAGTCTGAGTCTGATTTTCGAGGCTCATGATAAGGGAAGTGCCTGAAATAACACGGGAATCGATTATGAAAGCGAGGGAAGAAGGGGACGTGAGGAATGCGTCTGGGAACTTGCAGGTGTGAGGGTCAGCAAGTTTGTGGGAAGCTGTCAATGGTGGTAATAGAAAGGTATTTGAAGAGACAGGTACCGTGGGAGAAAGGGGGAAGGGGGAAGGGGGTAAAGGGAAGGGGAAGGGTAAGGGTGGTGGTTATGTAGTGTAGTGAGGGATTAAACTTGTATCTTGTATCTTTTATTGAGGTTAGTTTAGCATGGTTTGAGTCTCAGATGTTTTGGTGGTAAGGAAATTTTAGGTTTTTATAATATTTCTGTTTTAGCTTGAGTGGTTTTTTTTTATCTACTACCTTTACACTGTTTTATTTATTTATTTATTTATTTTAATGGTTTTATAATGTTGTGTTTCGTTTCAGTTTTCAGTTTCCTATGAATTTTGAAGTCATAAGAAAGGATTTTATATATATTTTTTTGACTGCAAGGTTTGGTTACACACACAAACACACATACACACACACACACACACACACACACACACACACACACACACACACACACACACACACACACACACACACACACCAAGGAAGGCCTAAGCAGTGACTTACCCATTCTTCCCTTCCCTTCCCTTCCCCTCCCTTCCCCTCCCTTCCCCTTCTTTCACCTTCTTTCCCCTCCCTTCTTACCTCCTCACGTTCTAGTATGAATTTCAAAGTAACTGAATAACGGTCACATATGCAACAAATTTAATCAAGTCGCCATTACAATATCTCTCTAATTATATACAAGAGTGAATTCAATTAAGAACAAGCTGATAATCCTAATAATTACAGAAGTATATGAATAATTAACGGAGTGGGACAATACTCTTCTCATTATAGTTAGCATAGTAGTAGTAGTAGTAGTAGTAGTAGTAGTAGTAGTAGTAGTAGTAGTAGTAGTAGTAGTGGTAGTAGTAGTAGTGGTAGATTAGCATATTTACTCGTTTATGTTATAGTCATGAAGTGGCGACACAGTAATCCAGCGGACGAAGAGAGTGACGAGGCGTAACACTCATGAAGAAGGAGGAGGAGGAGGAGGAGAAAGAGGAAGAGGAAGAGAGGAGGAAAAGGGGGTTGGCATGGTCCAAAAAAAGAGGGAAAGGTTAGAGGAAAAATGTGTTTTGAATGCGAGGGGGAGTCAGGCACAACAAACTCTCCCTTCCCTCCCTCCCTCCACAGGTGATGGTGGGGAGGTGAGGTGGGGGAGAGGAATCGGGGGGGCGGGGGGCGGCCAGGTAGGAGCAGCGTCAGGTGTTACGTAACTGAACCGTGGGTGGAGAAGGCCGTAGAGTTGTATGTGGCGGCCTGATGGTGTGTGACTGAATGAGGTTAGGGGTGAGGAGCGGAGGTGAGGGTGGGGCGGGGCGGGGCGGGATCAAGCAGGGCGGAGGGGTGAAGGAAGGGGTGAAGGGAAGGGGTGAGGTGAAGGGTGAAGGGAAGGGGTGAGGACACATGGATCAGTATGTAATGAATTGAAAGAAATGTTAAAAGTACTCATGACTATCCTCTTTCTCTCCCTTCCTCTCCCCTTCCCTCCCTCTTCCTCTTACATGGGGGGTGAGGGGGGGGAAGGTGAGGGTGATCCACGTGCATGTAATCACCTTCACCCTCACCATCGATCCTGAGCGGCATTTGACTTGACATTTCCATCACCTTATCTTAGCTATTTATTTACCTGATTCATTTTCTCTTCCTTGAGTGACTGATCTTCCCTGTCAAGACTAGATTCAGACGCTTCACTCTTGTCTACCTTATCACTCCTCCTCCTCCTCCTCCTCCTCCTCCTCCTCGTGGAAGATCAATATTTGGGGATACGCTTAATTGTATGCAGAAGTGATCCAGACACACCCAACACGAAGCGATTCTGGATAACCTTAGAGCTTCTAGACAGCCTTCCTGGAGTCACTTTGAGCCTCTCGTAAAAAAGGGACAAGAGGAAGGAGGAAGGAAGGAGGGAAGGAAGGGATGGAAGGAAGGATGGGATGGGAGAAAGGAAAGAAGAAGGATGGAGGTTGAGGGGGGGGGGGCAAAGAGGGGTTGTATTATTGTATTATCCGACTTAAAGAAAGAAAAACAAATTGAATAAGACCCTTTTTTTTGTGTGTGTGTGTGTGATAGATTGTTGTTGATTCTGAGAAGCGGAGAAATTTACTCGAAAATGGTCTTATTTTGCTGTTTATTTCCTTGTGATTTTATTATTAACTCTGATGGAATGTTTGTAAAATGCGTCTGACTAACTGACTGACTGACTTCATTTGTTTCACTAGGATGACGTCACAGCCTTATAGTTATCCTGCTCCTGACAGAATAAAGGAAGAGAAAACAAAAAAACCAACTAGTAATCTTGACTGAGTTGCTCTAAGACGATTGGATTCCTTTGAGGGAGGGAGGAAAGTAATTTTTAAGTTCAGATTTCTTTGGGGGTAAAAGTTTGAGGCTTTATCCTGAGCTAAATTATTTCCTGACCCTAAGTTGAGGCCAGTTTGGGAAGACTGGTTAAGGCGGCGCCCTGGGGGAAGACAAGGAGGAGGAGGAGGAGGACAATGATAAAACGAAAAGGAAGAGGAAAAAAAGAAAGAAAAGAAGAGGGAGAAGCCAAAGAAAAAATGAGGAAGGAAGTGAGAGAGTCTGGGTGGGTGAGTGGGTCTGAGTGGGTGGGTGGGTGGGGGTGGGTGGGTGATCTTTGCATGTATGTAAGAAAGTCAGTATGGGCGTGGGTAGGAGTGTGGGACGTATGGACTAGAGGATGTGTATAGCTCTTTCTTGTCCCACTAATAGTCTTCATACCTGCATGCGTTGACCTTTCCTCACCCTTTGCGATATGACACAAATTGAATTCCCTTCCATTTTATATTCATCCTCTACCCTCTTATTCCTCCTCCTCCTCCTCCTCCTCCTCCTCCTCCTCCTCTCTCCAGTAATGCTATTCTTATCTCTTCCTTTTCCTCCTTTTCGTTCATCCAGTTATCATTTACTAGTTGTTTCTTTCTTTTTTACTTCCTTCCTTCCTTCCTTCCTTCCTCCGTTACTCAATCCTTTATTTCCTAGTCTCTTTTATTCCAATTTTACTTTCTCTCTCTTTTCTCTTCTCTTTTCTATCCTTTCCATTTCTCTACCCTCTCTTCCCTCACTAATTCCTCTCTTCTCATGCATTTTATTCCTTCTTCTCTCTCTTCCTCCTTTACTCCTCCCTTTTTATCTCCCTCTCTTCCACAGTCTCTTATCTTCCCTCCTACTCTCTCATTCTTCCTCTCTCCTCTTCGTCTAAGTCAGTGATGATAATGTTGAAGTGTAGAAATACAATTACTGTCCTTACCTGCCTTCCTCCGTGACAGGTGTGCAATCAGGTGTATTAATCTGCACACACACACACACACACACACACACACACACACACACACACACACACACACACACACACACACACACACACACACACACACACACACACATGAACACAAGCAAGAGGATCAAGTAATAGGATACGACTTAAGTGTTATGAAACGAACGAGAGA
>JAPQNM010000012.1:2789310-2791810 GCA_029783475.1 Metacarcinus magister | reverse complement strand
TTTATCTCTCCCTCTCTACTCTCTCCTCCTCCTCCTCCTCCTCCTCCTGAGATGTAGGTCAGAGAGAGGAAGGTCACAAGGTGGATTCAAGTGTGCAAGAGTCACTCACCCTAGATTTTCCTCCTCTCTCTCTCTCTCTCTCTCTCTCTCTCTCTCTCTCTCTCTCTCTCTCTCTCTCTCTCTCTCTCTCTCTCTCTCTCTCTTCTAAGGCCTTTTAAAACTCTAAATTGTAATGTTTAAAAGCTCAACATCTTCCAAAAATCACGAGGAACACATAATTTTTAAGGTTGATCTTTTAAAAATTCCAGAGAAAAATTTTGTGTCTGAAAAAATGAAAAAAATATCCACGTTAATTATACTCTTTTAAAAGGGTTTGATCTCCTTAAAGTGAGCATCATGGCGAGGTTGGCGGTGAGGTTAGCGGAGGGGTAGAAGGGAAAGTGTGGGTGTTAAGGGGGTTAGGGGTCATTAAGGGGGGTGAGGGTGGGTGGAGGGGGTGTCGTTATGGGAGGGGGAGAGGACTGTTAAGAGGCCGAGAGAGTGTCGTTAGGTGAAGGTATTGTGAGGGGAGGAAGGAGGGGAAAAGTCACCATCTTACGATATTTTCCTAATGAAATATTTAATAAACAGCGATTCTGATTTCTATAGACACAGTTTCTTGTATATATTTTTTTCCACATTTATTTTTGTGGCTGCATGTGCTTGTGTGACTGCATATATGTGTGTGTGTATGTTTGTGTGTGTGTGTGTGTGTGTGCATCTGTGTGTGCAAGGCAAGCATTCATGTCCATCTGTGTTGACTTAGCACGTGCACACTTCCCTTCCTATCCAGACATGCTTACCGCAGGACACGGGCTGGGGGTGGGGGAAGATGGGGGGCAGGGGGGTGGGTGGCGTGGGGCGGGGCGTGGGGGGTGGGCGTGGGGGACAAACGGAAGGGGGGGAGCACACAGCGTAAGGGGTCGTTGGTCTCCTGCTGGACACCCACAGGCAGGGAAAGAAAGAAAGAAAGAAAGAAAGAAAATAAAACAACCACTACTACTTATATTTAATCACTCAGACTTACAATACTACCTCGTGATAACCTGTAGCAGTGACAATGGAGTGAGTAAATGTGATTATGTTGATGAGAGAGAGAGAGAGAGAGAGAGAGAGAGAGAGAGAGAGAGAGAGAGAGAGAGAGAGAGAGAGAGAGAGAGAGAGAGAGAGACTTAACACTAAAAAAGAAGAATGCAGAAACTTTACAAATAAAATACATCATGAACTTTGTTATTAGAGGAAAACAGAAAAAAAAATAGGAGGAGGAGGAGGAGAAGGAAAAGGAACAGGAGTTGGAGGAGGGGGAAGATGATGAAGGAATCCCCAGGCAGCGTTTATGCATCCTTCATCCTTCAAAGGCGGCACATGCTCATGGTCATGTACACCTCCTTTAGCAAGAACTCGTTTCTGAATAAAAAAAAACCAAATAAAAAGCATATATATATATAAAAGAGGAAAAAAAATATTAACATACCTTTGTCTCTAAGCTGGAGCTCAAGGAAGAAGCTTTGGACTTCAGAAAAGGGCGTTGCATCTTAGGGTGTAAGGCATCGGGAGAGCTTTAGGGCTTGTGGGCTTGTGGGCTTGTGGTTTGTGCAGAGAAGTTAGAGATATTTATGAGCAGTTAGCAGGGGTGAAGGAGGTAGGGGTGAGGGTGTGTGTTGGGGGTGAGGGTGTGTGTTGGGGGTGAGGGTGTGTGTTGGGGGTGATGGTGTGTGGTGAAGAGGGTTAAATGTGTGGTTTTGTGGGTAAGTGTGGTGTGTGTGTGTGTGTGTGTGTGTGTGTGTGTGTGTGTGTGTGTGTGTGTAGGCTAAAACGTAGTGACACACAGTTCTTCTTCTTCTTCTTCTTCTTTCTTTTGTTCTACTTCTCCTTGTTCTTCTCCTTGGTGTGTGAGAAATTTTAACACCAAGGAAAGTTCAGTCAAGGATTCCACGTTTTAATTATATGATTTGAATGTGTGTTACGTTCTATATATGAATTTTTTTTTTTATCTGACTTACGTTTAATTTAATGATGTTTAATGCTTATTTTTTTTCTTCTTACCTTTGATCAATTGTAAGATGCTCAATGATTTTTTTTTTTTTATTATTATTATTATTATTTTTTTTTTAGTAGTAGTAGTGGTTTATGTAAGTATGTAAGTTGCTTTGTCTTTTCTTCTTCTTCTTCTTCTTCTTCTTCTTCTTCTTCTTCTTCTTCTTCTTCTTCTTCTTCTTCTTCTTTCTTTGGTGTTTCCTTGGCCTATATTTTGAAGTTTAGTTAAACATTTTGTCTGTTTTTTTCCTTCACTTTTTTTTTGTCTTGAAACTTGAATGCAACAACGACGAAACATTTCTTAAACATTTTCTTTCCTTATTATCGTTTTATACATTAATTTCCACAGGTAGTTTTCTCACCTGTGTACGTAATTAAGGTGGCTAATAAAGGTAATCAAGGGTCACAGGTAAGGGTGTTCAGG
>JAPQNM010000012.1:2784310-2786810 GCA_029783475.1 Metacarcinus magister | reverse complement strand
AAACCTTCATCCTTTTCTCTTCTCTCCCCTTCCTCACTCACTCTCTTTATTCTCTCCTCTCCTTCTCCCTTCTTCCTCTCTCTCTCTCTCTCTGTTTCTCTTCCATGACCTCTTTTGAATCTAATTTTGGTAATGTGTTTTCTTTCTCTCTCTCTTTCTCTCTTTCTCTTTCTCTCTCTTTTACTTCCTGGAATTATTGTTTTGTTCTTATTTGTGTGTTTTTGTCTGTCTGTCTGTCTGTCTGTCTGTCTGTCTGAGTGTAAGAGAAAAGAGGAGGACGGAAAATAGATGAAGACATGAATTATGGAAAAGGAAGAAGAAGAGGAAGAAAATAAAAAGAAAAAAAGAAGAAATTAAATACACAATCTATACAGTTTAATAAATGATAAAGTTAAAAGAAGAGAAAGAGAGAAAATAAAAAAGCGGTACAGCTGATAAATATAGGAAGAGTGAAGTAGGAAGAGGAAGAGGAAGAGGAAGAGGAAGAGGAGGGAAGGGGCGGGGCTAAAGGGAGTCCACCAGCCAACCAGCTTTAAGTATCGCCATACCAAACCTTTCGCTACCCTACCCCCCCTTCTTTCCCTCCTCTCCTCTCCTCCTTCCTTCCTTCCTCCCTTCCTTCTTTCCTCCATTCCTTCTTTCCTTCCTTCTTTCCTCTCCACTTCTTCTTTCCCTTCTCTCTCTCTCTCTCTCTCTCTTCCTCTTTTCTCTCCTCTTCTTATTCCACCTTCTTTCCCTCCTCTCCTCCTCCCTTCTTTCCTCTCTACTATCTTCTTCCTCCTCCTTTCCCTCCTATCTTCCCTTCCTTCTTTCCTCTCCACTTCTTATTCCTTCCTCTATTTCCTGGTTTTCCAATTCTTTCTTACTTTTTTTCCCTCCCTACCTCTTTCCTCTCCACTTCCTCTTCCTCCTTCATTCCCTCCACTACTCCATTTCTTCTTTCCTCCCTTTCTTCTTTCCTCTCCATTTCTCCCTTTCCTTTTTTTCCTTATTTTCCTCTTCCTTCATCCTAATTCTCCTTTGCTTTTTCCTTTCCACTCCTCTCTTCCCCTTTTGTTATCTTTTCCCCTTCCTTCTTCCTTCTTCCTTCTATTCTCTTCCTTCTTCCTTGCCATCCCTCCCTTACCTCTTCCTTTTATTTCCTTCTTCCTTATTTTAACTTTCTTCTTCTCCACTCCTTGTTTTCCCTTTTTTCATCTCTTCCTCTTCCTTCCTCCCTTGCTCCCTCCTATCCATTCCTTCTGTACTTCAGCTGGAGGGATGGGAGGGTGGGGTGGGTGGGTGGGTGGGGAGGAGCCTTCTTCTTTACTATCCACCTCTTCCTCTAGTAGTTAGGATACAGTAATGACCTAAAGGATGTAAAGGATTATTACTGTTTATCATCCTCTGCCTTCCTTTGCAATCCTTCCTTCTTCCCTTCCTTGACATATATTTATTTTTTCTACATTCTGTCCTTGCTCCTTTTTTCTCTCCGTTTTTCCTCATTCCTTCCAAGTACTAGTTTTCAGTATCCCTCCTTCCCTCCTTCTCTCCCTCCCTCCCTCCCTCCTTCCTTCTCTCCCTCCAGCCTCCTCTCCCCTCCCTCCCACCCTTCGTCCTTCTTTCTCCTCAATCCTCCTCAATCCTCTCTTCTCTCTCTCTCTCTCTCTCTCTCTCTCTCTCTCTCTCTCTCTCTCTCTCTCTCTCTCTCTCTCTCTCTCTCTCTCTCTCTCTCTCTCTCTCTCTCTCATAGTCTCACGCACCAACCTTTGCACATTCTTCTACGCACACGGATTACGGTTACATAAAGGATTAACAAGCACACACACACACACACACACACACACACACACACACACACACACACACACACACACACACACACACACATACACATAACTCACGTACATAAGGTTGAAAGTACACACACAAGTCATCATGTATGTGTATTAGGTTTGTGTACGTTTATCCCAATCGTAATGTGTATACACGGCTAGTACATACATACATACATAAGAACATAACTCTAATACAAATATACATACATACATACATGAACGAATACACGTACATGTTTGTGTGTATGTATGTGTGTTTGTGTATGTGTGTTTGTGTGTATGTATGTATATTAAGTTATAAAATCGATCACACCACGACTTTTTGGGGGGTGAGGGGGGGCCAAAGAATCAGTTCTCACGCCCCCCCCTTTTACCCCCCCTCCCCTTTTGGTCTACTGATGGAGGAAGAAAGGGAGGGAGGGAGGGAAATGGAGGAGGAAGGAGGAGGAGGGAGGTGACTGGATGTGTCGGAAAGGCTATAGAAGGGAAGACCGTAGTGATAAGAGGAGGAGGAGGAGGGGAGGAGGAGGAGGAGGAGGAGGAGGAGGACTTAACAGGAAGCTTCTAAAGTTCTTAAAGTAACGAAGAAAGTTGGGTACGTTTGAGTTATTATTATTATTATTATTATTATTATTATGTATTAGTAGTAGTAGTAGTAGTAGTAGACAGTTTATTTATTCATT
>JAPQNM010000012.1:2779310-2781810 GCA_029783475.1 Metacarcinus magister | reverse complement strand
TAGTAGTAGTAGTAGTAGTAGTAGTAGTAGTAGTAGTAGTAGTAGTAGTAGTAGTAGTAGTAGTAGTAGTAGTAGAAGAAGGAGAAGAAGTAGAGAAAGAAGACAGTACAGTACAAGGGCAAGGCAAGGCAAGGCGTGGTGACTGGTGACCTTCCTCAAGCAACGTTTAAGTACCAACAAAGATAAGACTAACACTAGCGCGATTCACATTTTTTATAACGCCTTCAGGAGTAACACTGATAAACTTTAGAGTAACGAGAAGAGACGAGGCTGAGTACTGCTGATAGATAAGGACAAGATGAATGGGCGGGCGGGCGTGTGCTGGTGGAGGTCAACGCACGCCCTCACACCCCCACCACCACGGAAGCTGTAGCGTTGGGCGGCGGCGGCGGCGGCAATAATGGCGGCAAAACGGGTTTGTGGTTGGTTCCTGTTCCCTTGAATGTCGGAGGAAGTGAGTCCAGCGGCGTGCAGGCAGTCATTGCAATGGTTCCGGTGGAGTTCCGGTGTCCTGCCTCCCTCTCCCTGCCTCTCCCTGCCTCTCTACCTCCCCTCTCTACCTCCACCTCTCCCTCCCTCATTCCATCAGTGGGACATAGAATTGCTTTGTCCGTACCACTGAGAAATGGCGCGCGTGCGGATTCCTGTATTAACGATGCTGTATTGCACTACTTTTTTTTCCCTCCCTCTCTCTCTCTCTCATTATAAAGATTGTAGTTTTGTCGTTTTGTGTGTGGTTTGTGTTGCGTGAAATATGTTTTGTTGGCGTCACCTGCCTGCCTCGTCCACGGGTGTTGTCCTGTGTTGCTGCCGGGAGGGTGTTGCCAGGGTGTGTGTGTGTGCATGTGTGTGTAGGTGTGCTGTTATACCCTCACGGCTTATCTAAGGGGCACACAGACGCCACATTTAAAGCGAGAAGGTTAGCTGCACGCCAGATAAGATATGCGCACGGAGTGAAAGGTCAGGTTACACTAAGGACCAGCCAGTCAACGGAATGCAATTGTAGGACTTGAGTGTATTGAAAGGACATGTTACGTGTGTGTGTGTGTGCGTGTGTGTGTGTGTGTGTGTGAGGGTGTGTGTGTGGGTGTGTGGGTGTGGGTGTGGGTGTGGGTGGGTTGGGTGTTGGTGGGGGCGGGAGTCCTATCAAGCAATAATAGAAACACATCAGAGGAAAATGTGAGTTAAGATAAGATAAGAGAAGGTTAAAAGCAGAGTAAGATGATGCTTATTGACAGTTTGAAGAGGACGAACACGACTCTCTTTCCCCACCCACCCACTCACCCAGACACACACACACACACACACACACACACACACACACACACACACACACACACACACACACACACACACACTGTTTACACTCCAAACTACACTCTCATTACTCCATCTTCTGCAATACTTCACTCTTATCTCTGCATTGGTAAAGTATACTACAATTACTTTTTTTTTTTTTCAAGAGTTATCATTTATCTCCACCAGAATACAATGGTGTCAAATTATCACTCAGTGCCTCGTGTATTAGATTCGATTCAACTTCTGCATTCTTTCCAGTGATGCGGATTTGAAAAGAGTTCCTATGCAGTGCCTTGTTCCCTTGCCTCTTCACCACTCCTCTTAACCTTTCCTTCTCTCTCTCACTCTCACTCTCACTCTCGTCCCCTTCTCTCTCTCTCTGTCTCTGTCCCTCATTCACCCTCTCCACTCTGCCGCCTCTTCCTTTCTCCGTCCCATACTCACATTCCACCTTATAGCTAAGCGTACTCTACTTTACTTTCATTCCAAGCTTACATGCCTTCCCCTGCATTCCTCTCCTCACTCCTTGTCCTTGTCCTCTCCTCCTCCTCCTCCTCCTCCTCCTCCTCCTCCTCCTCCTCCTCCTCCTCCTCCTCCACTTCTCACCCTCCATTCCTCCTCCACTTCTCTGTTATGCTGCACACTCACTCCACTTTGTCTCTCCTCCACTTAAGTGCAAAGAAAGGAGATTGAGAGGTCTGCAGGTGCTCCCCCCCCTCCCCTTGAAGTTATAGCAGGGGGGGCAGGGTAGCAGGGTGCAGGGTGGCAAAAGGTCATAACAGTCATGGTGGATAGGATATTGGGAAGTGGCAGCAGGGTACGGGTGGCAGGGAGAGGGTGAGGGTGGCAGGGTATGAAGGGAGTGGTCATGAAAGGGAGCCGGCAGGGGATGGGTGGGGGTGGGGAGGGGGGTGTAATTATGTAGTATGCTGAGGGGCAACACTTATTTATAGGGTTGCGTGTTAGGTAGGGACGAGGCGAGGCGTCTTGAGTGCTTGAGCGGCGGTCGTGTTTCAGAAACGTCCATACTCTGCCTCCTTAGATGGAACGGGGCTGGTGGGTGACCTTGCATGGCGGTCACACTTTGGGGGGGGGATTACCCTTGGGGGCTCACGGTGACTCCTGCAAGATAGACACCCATTGAATAGCTGGTCCTTCTAATCCTTAATCCTCACCCTCCTCCTTCATCCTTGCCTCTCTC
>JAPQNM010000012.1:2761810-2766810 GCA_029783475.1 Metacarcinus magister | reverse complement strand
AAGAAAGAGAAACAACAAAACGGAAGAAAGAAGAGGAGGAGAGAAAGGAGGAGAAGAGATTAAAGAGGAGAAACGAAAGAGAACACGGAGAGGAAAAGAGGAATTACCAAAAGAAGGCGGAAGTCCATTAGGAGGAGGAGGAGGAGGAGGGAGGAGGGAGGAGGGGGAGGAGGAGGATACAGAAGAGGATGAAAATGAGAGAGGAGAGAAGATGAGGTGAGGAAAAAAAAGTGCACCTGTAGAAGGAAAAAAGTTTGAAAATCGTCCTTTCCTTTTCCTCTTATTTTCCCTTCTATTATTCCTCCAGTTAAGAATCTTTTCCTCTTTCCTCTCCTTTTTTATTTTCCCTTTTTCCTCTTTATTGTCCTCTTGTTTTTGTGCAAGAATATGGGCAAGGGAACTCCTCCTCCTCCTCCTCCTCCTCCTCCTCCTCCTCCTCCTCCTCCTCCTCCTCCTCCTCCTCCTCCTCCTCCCTCTCCTCCTCCTCCTCCTCCTCCTCCTCCATTAACACTAAAACCTCTGCGGAATGCCTCATAATTTTCCTCTTTTTCCTCCCACACAAACAACCAAACAATTGAAGGGAAACCTGCCATTTGAGAGAGAGAGAGAGAGAGAGAGAGAGAGAGAGAGAGAGAGAGAGAGAGAGAGAGAGAGAGAGAGAGAGAGAGAGAGAGAGAGACCAATTGTCATGAAATGGGAAAAATACGTGAAATACCTTATCGTTGGATTGTCAAATTAATGTTTTTTTTATTCAAATTTTTTTCCATTTTTTTTTCATGATTTTCCTGCAACAATATTTACGATGCATCTGCCTTTTTGTCCTGCATGACATTATGAGAGAGAGAGAGAGAGAGAGAGAGAGAGAGAGAGAGAGAGAGAGAGAGAGAGAGAGAGAGAGAGAGAGAGAGAGAGAGAGAGAGGAGAGAGAGCATGAATTTTATGTTTTGGCCATGGGATGAGATGAGGGGAAGAGAGGGGAAGGGGAAGAGAGGGGAAGGGGAAGAGAGGGGAAGGGGAGGTGCATCAGGCAATCTAACTGAGTGGACTGGAATTACTCCCCTCTCTCTCCCCTCTTCCTCCCCTCCCATGCAGTCTCCCTCACTCCCACGTATTGCAACCTCTCCCATGCATCCCACTCCTCCGCCCACGCCCATGGTGCCTCTGAGGGTGGGTGGGGGCGTGCTGGGTGTGGGTGGGGGCTAAGTGTGTTATGTAAAGGCAGGTTTTGTGTTCCTGTGTGTGTGTGTGTGTGTGTGTGTGTGTGTGTGTGTGTGTTACCTTTACATTACCTTCACATCACCACTCTGACTTTCTACTGTATCTAACTATTTTTCACCTCTTTTTTTATTTTTCCTCTCTCTCTCTCTCTCTCTCTCTCTCTCTCTCTCTCTCTCTCTCTCTCTCTCTCTCTCTCTCTCTCTCTCTCGCAATAAATCTAGATGTATTTAATTTCTTGCTTTTCATGGGAAGGAAAGAGGAAAAAAAATTGTTTAACGCGACAAGATGTATGATTATGTTGTGTGTTTACTTGCTTCTATGTTTCTTTGTCTTTATATAATTTCTATGTGTCATTTTATTTATTTATTTATTTTTTTTTGTATATTAAATTTCCTTTCCTTCAATTTTTTTTTCTTCATTCGTGTTGAAATATTTTATTTATTTTTTTATTTTTTTTTTCTTTTAGTTGAACAGGATCGTGATATTTAGTTAATGGTTGGTTATTGAAGTTGATAATTATAAGAATCTGGTTTAATTATATATATATGTGTGTGTGTGTGTGTGTGTGTGTGTGTGTGTGTGTGTGTGTGTGTGTGACGAGAATCCATGTCTCTCTCTAAGTTTATTTGTATGTTTAAACTTGTTATTAATTTTTAAAATTTTTTATTTGTATTGGTTTTGATTTTTAATTTATCTGAATATATAAAAGAGGAAAATTTTAGTCTCATATATATATATTTTTTTCTTGCGCTTTTTAATATAATTTTGTATGTCACTTTTTATTATGTTATTTTAAGTTTTATTATTTATTTACGTCAAATATAATGTCTTCATAAAGATTAAAGTTTAAGTATCTTTATTTTCTTCTTAACTATTTTCAAGTGGCAGAATTTAATATATTTATCATCTTTTCTTCATTCAGTAGATATAAATATTTAATTATATATTTATTTCAGTCTTATGTTGTCTTCTTTTCGTCATGTCACTGGAGTTAATACTTTTACATAATATTTTTCCCTCGTTCGTTAAGTTGTATATCTTTGCCTTAAGCGCGTGGTAGGCAAGGCAAGGCAAGGCAAGTCATCTGTATAGAGTAAGGGGAAAAATATAATCTCCCTTCCTTCATTAACTCTGACCTAATCATCATCGTTAAGTAGTTATGACTAGTTAACAACACGTAGGTTAACAAATCATTCTCCTTGTTCACTTGTTAGGGTTTATTTACATCTATTTATTTTCTTAGTATTAATATATTAGTGTATAAATCCGTAACTCCACTTGTTTCGTTAATTATGTTGAAAGGGTCGTTAGTCTGTGTTGAAGTGGGTTGTTAGTTTGTGTAGTGATAGTTAGTTAATCATCTCGTTGGTGTAGGTTCTCGTTACAGTCACGTGGCAGGGGCGGGGCAGGGCAGGGCAGGGCAGGGCAGGGCAGGGCAGGGCAGGGCAGGGCAGGGTGGGGCACGTGGGGGTATGTTATATGTGTACTAAGTGTTTATTTATGTGAGAAGGAGGAGGAGGAGGAGGAGGAGGAGGGGGACTAAGATGTTAGGGTAGGTCATTTAGTGTTGGTTATTGTACTACTACTACTACTACTACTACTACTACTACTACTACTACTACTACTACTACTACTACTACTACTATCTTTCTCAACTTTATCTGCTCCATATATGACTTTATACATTAATTTTTAGTGGCGACAAGCGAGATTTTTTTAAACCTATCTTTTGTTTTGCCTTGGCCGGTACCCTTTTCAATGGTAAGAAGAAAAAAATTGTAAGTTCCCGCTGTGTCCTCTTCCTGTTTTCCTCTCTGGTCTTCTTTCAATGCCAGGGAGGGGTCGGGGGGGAGAGTGGGGGGGGGGTGTCAACGGCCCTTCTCTGACCCTCATCTGATTCTCCTCTATTTCTCCTCTCATCCTCCTCCTCTCCCTCTCTCCACGTCAGGCACATGATGGATTATGTTGATTTCTCATATAAGTTAAGGAGTGTATGTTTTTTATTTATTTTTTATTTTTTTATTTATATGATAGAAAAGAAAAAATGAATTAGTGACGCCAAGTGATCTACCGCCGCCATCACCAGGCCGAACGTAACAAGGAAACGGTACAGTGATGGTGAGATGGATGAGGCTAGTGAACAGTGAATAGAGAATGGTGAACAGTGAACAGTGCCGTTGTTGTTAGGTTAGGTTAGGTTAATTTTGTTAGGTTAGGTTAGGTTAATTTTGTTAGGTTAGGTTAGGTTAATTTTGTTAGGTTAGGTTAGGTTAGTTTTGTTAGGTTAGGTTAGGTTAATTTTTGTTAGGTTAGGTTAGGTTAATTTTGTTAGGTTAGGTTAGGTTAATTTTGTTAGGTTAGGTTAGGTTAGTTTTGTTAGGTTAGGTTAGGTTAATTTTGTTAGGTTAGGTTAGGTTAGTTTTGTTAGGTTAGGTTAGGTTAAGTTTTGTTAGGTTAGGTTAGGTTAATTTTGTTAGGTTAGGTTAGGTTAATTTTGTTAGGTTAGGTTAGGTTAGTTTTGTTAGGTTAGGTTAGGTTAATTTTGTTAGGTTAGGTTAGGTTAGTTTTTGTTAGGTTAGGTTAGGTTAATTTTGTTAGGTTAGGTTAGGTTAGGTTAATTTTGTTAGGTTAGGTTAGGTTAGTTTTGTTAGGTTAGGTTAGGTTAATTTTGTTAGGTTAGGTTAGGTTAATTTTGTTAGGTTAGGTTAGGTTAGTTTTAGTGCCAGTATTACCTACCCAATTAAGTTACTCTTTAGAGGTGCTTGTACAGTGAATAGTGAACAGTGAACAGTGAACAGTGCGAGTCTTACTTACCCAATTAGTTACTGTATTGAGGTTAAGTTTGTTTGATCTTGTAATACTATGATGCGGCTGTCAGTCATTTGTTTGTGTAAATATTTCTCTAACTTTATCTATTCTTTAATGCATTTCCTTCTGTTTTAATGTAGTGAACACGAGTCAAGGCAACGGGGGTGAGAGAGAGAAAAAGAGAGAGAAAAAAAAGAGAGAGAGAGAGTGAAAAAAAAGGGGGGGGGGCGCCTTGCCGAGTCATCATCCGTCAAGTTGGTGAGAAGAGCATCGGTGGCGTAACACGATCACTTCCTGCTGTGGGAGGAGGAGGAGGAGGAGGAGGAGGAGGCTGATCAGTGGTCTCCCTCATTTTTATACTGCTGGTAGTGGGTAGGGTCCTCCTCCTCCTCCTCCTCTTCCTCTTCCTCTTCCTCTTCCTCTTCCTCCTCCTCCTCTTAACAGTATACACACAAGGATGGTCATGTTTTACTTAATTTACCTTAATTAATAGCTAATTACTATGAATACTAGCCACGTGCAGGTAAATTATAAACACCACACACACACACACACACACACACAGAATGATATATACATCTGTGTGTGTGTGTGTGTGTGTGTGTGTGTGTGTGTGTGTGTGTGTGTGTGTGTGTGTGTGTGTGTGTGTGTTTGTGTGCGTGCTTATAACACCACTACATTCTCTCTTCAATCACTGTCTAATACCTCTTAACCAGCACCTTTTTAACTCATCACTCCACCTCAATCACACCACCTCGCTATGCATCCATCACAACCCTCCCGCAGTCTCACACCGGGAAGGGAGTACGATCTCCTTAAGGTGCATTATATTAACCTGTTTACCTTATCGAGTTTCCAGCGCTTAATATCACGCTGAGAACCAGACGAAGCTTACAATATCGAACGAGTGAAAAGTTGGGTTCGTCTGGTCCATTTTTTGGGGTCATTGATTACAGGTGTGGAGGTGGTGATGG
>JAPQNM010000012.1:2754310-2756810 GCA_029783475.1 Metacarcinus magister | reverse complement strand
CCCCTCTAGTCCCGTTCCTCGTGTGTGTGTGTGTGTGTGTGTGTGTGTGTGTGTGTGTGTCGTATCCTTTCTGTTACCTTGCGTTACTGTCTTGTGGTAATGGTAATGACCTTTAATGAGGTGATAATTAGTGTTCTGATGCGTGATGAAGCAGGTGATTCACTGCCACTGCACACTTAATACTTACCACGTGTGTGTACCCCAGAGAATGTGTGTACCCCAGGATAAGTACCCCCCGTCTCTCTCTCTCTCTCTCTCTCTCTCTCTCTCTCTCTCTCTCTCTCTCTCTCTCTCTCTCTCTCTCTCTCTCTCTCTCTCTCTCTTCACTAACTCCTCCACACATCTCATTCCTTTCTCTCCAGCATCCTCCTCCCCTCTCTCCCCCTCTCTCCTCTATCAAGACCCAACCAGCGTCTCCCCTTCCACCCTCCCCACTCGCTTCACCCAATCCAGTTAATTATCTTCACCTTCATTTACGCGTGATTTCCCCTCTTGCTTCCCCTTGAGTGGACACCCTCATTATTCACAAAGGTGGAGGAACCATTAACCTAACCTCACTTCCCCTCACCTCCCCTCACTTCCCCTCACCTCCCCTCACCTCAACCTCCCCTCACCCCAACCTCTCCCCTCTTTGCCTTAACCTCATCTCACAAACTTTGCCCCTCATCTGAGTTTTAGGTCCTCCTCTCCCCTCCTCTTTGCCTCTTCCCTCATCTCCTCTCCCCTCGCCCCCCCTCCCCCCCCCAGCAGACAACCCTCGACTTATCTCGCACAACGTAACAACATTTTCTCCCTCGGGCTCTTTATCTTCCTTTGTATGTTTGTTTTCATCGTTTATTCTGTTTCCTCCTCCTCCTCCTCCTCCTCCTCCTCCTCCTCCTCCTCCTCCTCCTCCTCCTCCTCCTCCTCCTCCTCCTCTGCCTTCTCTCCTTTTCTCCTTCTCGCGTCTGTCGCTTCCTCCATATCTGTCTCGCTTTTCTTTCTTCTTATTTCTTTTTCTTTCTTTTTTTCTTTCTTTCTTTCTCTCTTGTTTGTTGCCCTTATTCCCTCTTTCCTGTCCTCGTCTGTTTCCTCTTCTATTATCTGTTACGTCTCGTGGGTTTTGTCTTTTTATCTTTTACTCTCTCTCTCTCTCTCTCTCTCTCTCTCTCTCTCTCTCTCTCTCTCTCTCTCTCTCTCTCTCTCTCTCTCTCTCTCTCAATCAACAGTCTGATAACGAAGGAAAAATCGATCTTAATTTGTTTTCTCTTCTCTTTCTCTCTCTCTTTTTTCTTCTCCTTTCTATTATCTTTCCATTCTCTTTTATTTATTATTTTCTTCTGTTTCTTCTTGGTGAGAGTGAGGGGAAGGGAGTGAGGGGAAGGGGGGGAAGGGGGGGAAGGGGAGGTGTAATATATAGATAGAAGAGGGTGAAGGAGGGCAAGGAGGGAGGGAGGAGGTGAAGGAGGGGAAGGAGGAGGGAGGTGAAAGAATGGAGGGAGGGAAGGGGGGTGAAAGAATGAAAGGAGGGGGAAGGTGAAGGAGTGGAGGGAGGGTGAGGGGGATGGGGGGAGGGGCAGATGAAGGAGTGGAGGGGGGGGGAGGGGGGTGGGGGGCGCATTCTAATTTGATTGCCCTTTTGTTGGTCAAGATTCATGGTTGAAGGTCAGGTAAGGTCACGCTAACCCTTCAATCATGACCTCTCTCTCTCTCTCTCTCTTTACTTAGTATGACCTTCTAGTCGACTCTCATTTGTTTTCTTGCTATTCCTCTGCGTCTCATTTTTTTTTTTTCTTTCTATCCCGTTCTGTTATTTATTATTTTTCTTTATCGTGTTTTTTCATTTATATTTTTATTTAATTTGATTCGATTGTAATGATTTTGTTTTATATTTTATTTTAATTTTGTTCTTATTGTCTTTTTATTTCATCTGTTCCTCTTCCTATTTTCATCATATTCCTGTTTATTTCTTCTTCTTTATATATTCATGTATTGTTTTCATATCATTGTTATTATTATCTCTTATATTATCTTTCCATTATCATCACATTATCTTTTTTATTGTCCTTTGTCTTCTTATCTGCATTACAATATGGTTTCTTTCCCCTTATTTTCCCTATCTCCCCAATCTTTTTTTCCTTCTTTTATCAACATTGTCCTTATTATTATATTTATTTTGTATCTTTTGTTCTGTTTCTTCTTAATTCTTCTTCTGTTATTTATGGAATCATCGCTGTCTTCCTATCTCCTCTTTCTTATCGGTCCTTTCTCTCTTCTCCTTTCTTCTGGTCCTCTTATTTTTCCTTTCTTATTTCCTCTTTCTTGTCACCTTCCATTTTCTCTCTACTTTTTTTTATCTAACAAGGGACAGTATTTCTCTTTTTTTCCCTCTTCTTATTTTTTTCCTTTTTACTCTTTACTCATTTTTTGTATAACCATTTTTTCATTTTTTTCATTTTTTCCCTCTTTTTCATCCATTTTCTCATATTTCTCTCTTCTTCTCATCTTTTTCCTCCTCTTT
>JAPQNM010000012.1:2719310-2749310 GCA_029783475.1 Metacarcinus magister | reverse complement strand
TGATAATTATTGTGGATCAACACGAAGGAGGAGGAGGAGGAGGAGGAGGAGGAGGAGGAGGAGGAGGAGGAGCTCGAGTTTGTATCCCATTTATAGTTACTGCAGGGGAGGGAAGGAGGGAAGAAGGAGGAGGAGGAAAAAAGGAAGAAGTAGAAGGAGGAGGAGGAGGGTCGCTAGTGCCAGCAATTATGTTCCCACTTAGCATTAATGGCACGGAATGGGAGGCATGAGGAGCACAGGAGTGAGTACTGCCTCCTCTTCCTCCTCCTCCTCCTCCTCCTCCTCCTCCTCCTCCTCCTCCTCCTCCTCCTCCTCCTCCTCCTCCTCCTGGCATGTTACGTACCCTGGTGCTTCCTCTCTTAATGAAGATGTACATTATTATTCCTTTGGTTGTGTATTACTTTTGTGCCAATTTTGTTTCATTGCATTTTTTTTGTCTTCACTGTTTTGTTTTTGTTATTATTATTATTGTTATGTTATGTTATTTATTATTATTTGTTTATCATTAAATTTAAGTATTTTTTCAAGTTAAATTCCACGGTTTCTTATTGTCTGATTCTCTTTATTTCTCTCATACGAAAAAAAGATAAAAAAAAGTCCAATTTGTAAAAAAGGTCAAAATTTGTAAGGTAAAATTCATGCAATTAATTCATGATAGAAATACGAAAGAATTACGTTTTCATTGGTTAGTAGAAAGAAAACGTCGTGTGTGTGTGTGTGTGTGTGTGTGTGTGTGTGTGTGTGTGTGTGTGTGTGTGTGTGTGTGTGTGTGAGTGTGATGTGTGTGATTACCGTTGTTACCGTCACCATAAAGAAGGATTAGTACATGGCTTCTACTAACAAGTACTCAGGCCATTACACACACACACACACACACACACACACACACACACACACACACACACAGACAGACAGACACACGAGGAATATTCATGTGCGTGTCCCTCGTGACTGATAACTAAAAGGACACGGAGAGAGAGAGAGAGAGAGAGAGAGAGAGAGAGAGAGAGAGAGAGAGAGAGAGAGAGAGAGAGAGAGAGAGAGAGAGAGAGAGAGAGAGAGAGAGAGAGAGATAGGAAGTAGAGTAACATATCTCATAATTAATGTTTCCTTTTGTGGTTATGACGTAAACGGGAATCGATCCTGTGTGTGTGTGTGTGTGTGTGTGTGTGTGTGTGTGTGTGTGTGTGTGTGTGTGTGTGTGTGTTGACGTGGTGTTCAATCCTCCTCTCATTCATGTTGCTTATTCTCCATTGTTTTACTTCCATACAAACAGCCATACAAACAGCCATACAGACAGCCATACAGACAGCCATACAGACAGCCATACAGACAGCCATGTAGCTAGTCATATCACCCAACTAAACAGCTATTCAGTCATTCATTCACTTAGCCATTCATCCATACAGACATTCATACACCCAACCATCCAACAATTCAACCATACATTCATATAAACACTCATCCACCCAACCATCCAGCCATTCATACATTCATTCAACCAGTCATCCAGCCATGCAGCCAGCCATCCTTCCAGCTAGACTGCAGGACAAACACACACAGAGGCAGGTGTCTTTCCCAGGTAAACAGAGTGAGATGACAGTTCAGGTTTCCTAATGGCAACGACCAAACCAGAACACACACCATTGTTTGGACGAGTCAGCTCACAACCACACACCACACACACTGCACATACCTCCACCACACCCACACACACACCACACTGCACCTTTCTCCACCATACCTGACCTAACCTAACCTAACCTAACCTAACCTATCAGACCTACCCTAACCTAACCTAACCTAACCTAACCTAACCTAACCTAACCTAACCTAACCTCCTACCCCACACTACAAAAGCTACCAAAAACCTTACATCCACACCACATCCACACCACATCCACCCCCACTCCACCCACTCCTTCCACTCCACTCCACTCCACTCCAATCACAGTGGGTTGAGGCTGATACCTGTTACTTGAAGTGGAATGAAATGTGTTCGCTAAGATGGCTCCACAGACTGAAAGAAAACAACTTTTATTAATACTGAGATTCTTATGTTTGTGGCAGCGAAGGGATGGAGGGGTTTGGGGGGAGGTGGAGGGGTTGGGTGGAGGTGGTGGAGTGGGTGGAGGGGTCGGGTGGGGTGGGAAGGGATGGAACAGTGCAAGGGAAAGGAAATAGAGCAGGGCAGGATGGATGAGAGAGAGAGAGAGAGAGAGAGAGAGAGAGAGAGAGAGAGAGAGAGAGAGAGAGAGAGAGAGAGAGAGAGAGAGAGAGAGAGAGAATAATAAGTGACTACATTAAATAGTAATTATCAGATGTAAAGTTCATTGAAAAGCTGACATTATGAGCTTATTTTATATCATTATTTTTTGTTCTTGTTTATATTCTTGTTCTTATTCTTAATCTTGTTCTCATTTTTGTTTTTTATTTCTCTTATTCTTTTCCTTCTTTTTCCTATTCGTGTTTCTCTTATTATTTGTCATCTTTTTCCTGTTCTTAATATCGTTCTTCTATATTTGTTCTTATTCATCTTCTTAGGAGAGAGAGAGAGAGAGAGAGAGAGAGAGAGAGAGAGAGAGAGAGAGAGAGAGAGAGAGAGAGAGAGAGAGAGAGAGAGAGAGAGAGAGAGAGAGAGACTCATGATTCTCTTTCCAGCCGCTTCCTGCTATCTCTCTCTCTCTCGCTCTCTCTTTCTCTCTCATATTATTATTACCATTATACATTTCCCAACAGATTTAAGTAAAGGAGGAGGAAGGGAAGAGGAGGAGGAGGAGGAGGAGGAGGAGGAGGAGGAGGAGGAGGAGGAGGAGGAGGAGGAGGAGGAGACCAACAAGATCCACGTCAAGGAAAGCTCTGCCAAACATTGTCTGCCAACTTTGTTTTTATCCTTTCCAAAGAGTCTCTCTCTCTCTCTCTCTCTCTCTCTCTCTCTCTCTCTCTCTCTCTCTCTCTCTCTCTCTCGCTCTCTCTCTGGACTGGTTGATTCAATTTCCTGGACAGACATTGCTGGAACCATTCTCCTCTCTCTCTCTCTCTCTCTCTCTCTCTCTCTCTCTCTCTCTCTCTCTCTCTCTCTCTCTCTCTCTCTCTCTAGCAAAGTTTTGACCTTGCTAGACTGACCTCTTATGACCTTGAACCCTTATGGAGGAGGAGGAGGAGGAGGAGGAGGAGGAGGAGGAGGAGGAGGAAGAAGAAGAAGAAGAAGAAGAAGAAGAAGAAGAAGAAGAAGAGGAGTGACGTAATCGTGTTATGACATAAATTTTACTGGTTTCTGCAAATTTCTCTTCTTATCTTTCCTTCTTCTTTCTCTTCCTTCCTTCCTTCCTTCCTTCCTTCCTTCCTTCCTTCCTTCCTTCTATATTTTCTCTCTTTATCCAAGCCTCTTCACACATCTCTTTTTATGTCTCTTCCTTTACATATCCTCTGAAAAGAGAGAGAGAGAGAGAGAGAGAGAGAGAGAGAGAGAGAGAGAGAGAGAGAGAGAGAGAGAGAGAGAGAGAGAGAGAGAGAGAGAGAGAGGTCATAGGGATCACCTTGAGGAGTTCTGGCGCCAACCTGTCGTCGTCCTCTACCTTCCCCTCCTTTTCTTCCCCCCCAATTTTTCCCCTCCCCCCCCTTTTCCCCTCCCCTTCCTCCCTTCCTCCCTTCCCCCAAGTTGCTTTTATTCCTCATATCCTCAAATTTCCTCCATTCTCCTCCTCCCTCTTTATTCTCCTTCTCTTTACTCTCCCTCCCTTTTATTCTCTCCCTTTATTCCCTCCCTTTATTCCCCTCCTTTTATTCCCTCCCTTTATTCCCTCCCTTTATTCCCTCTTCTAATATTGGAAAGCTATTTTTTCACCCCCTAATTTTTTCTCATCTTTCGTGTTTCCCTCTACTTCCTCCTCCTCCTCCTCCTCCTCCTCCTCCTCCTCCTCCTCCTCCTCCTCCTCCTCCTCCTCCTCTTCATCATCTCCCTCGCGCCAAACGTCTAATTCGTGTGTGTTTCCTTTTTGGTGATGTTTGCAAGTCCAATTTATCGAGAGAGAGAGAGAGAGAGAGAGAGAGAGAGAGAGAGAGAGAGAGAGAGAGAGAGAGAGAGAGAGAGAGAGAGAGAGAGAGAGAGAGAGAATAATCAGTTTCCCCTTTTTACAAGTCGAGGGGAAAGCTGTGGTCAAGAATAGAGCGGAAAAAAGGACATTTGTTTTGGGTTTCAGAGTCTGTAAAGGAGGAGGAGGAGGAGGAGGAGGAGGAGGAGGAGGAGGAGGAGGAGGAGGAGGAGGAGGAGGAGGTGAATTAGCTCTGGAATGGCGTCGTGTCGTCTTCCAGGGAGCTAAGCAAACAAGGGGGCGGGGCGGGGCGTGGAGGGGGGCGGGAGGGGGCGTGGTTTGGGGGGCTGTAAAGTGGCTTGTTTGCCCAACCACCTGCCTCCCCCATTATCATTATCGGTGCCGCGCCTCATTTTCCATATTGCTAAGCGTTGGGAGGAGGAGGAGGAGGAGGAGGAGGAGGAGGAGGAGGAGGAGGAGGAGGAGGAGGAAGAGGAGGAGGATTACAAAGGATTACAAAGGAATACAAACACTAACAGACTATAATTGGTCCTGAATTGCATGTTTGATTTCACTAAACTACTTAACTACACTACTAACTATTATCATGAAAGGCTTGTTATGATTATTTTTTTTGTTTACGTCACATAACTAATCTTTGAGGTCTTATGAGACCAGCATCAGCCAGTAAAGTTAGATATTTCATTATTGTTATTAGGCAAGCAAGGGTGAAATACAGTATTATATTATAGTAATCAGGAAAATAAAGCCAGATTCGTGTTCAGCATGACCGAAAACCTCATTGTACCAATTTTCATGAGATTCGGAGATGTGGAAATTTTCATGAAATTTTATAGGGTACACCCTTAGACTTTTTGACATAAATCATATATTTTGTAATAACTCGAAATGTATGGAGTTTACGTAAAAAACGTATAGAATATAAAAGAAAGAATAGAATATGCTTGTTCTATTGAGCTATAGTAAAATAGAATTGGAATGTAATTATAGATGTAGGAGTGTATAGTATTATGCATTAATTTCTTTCACAAAATTTTAATTTTCTTCATAAGTATTAAAGTTATTGGAAAAATTATGACAGTATGAGGTAGACATTATCAAACTCCATAACTTTAATTCAAAACACTTTTCCTGTATGACTGATATTAACGTAGTAAAATGGAAAACACTTTTTCGATCTCATTTCTGGTGGAATTTACGGGCCAAAAAATTGAAAATGCAAATATTATAGTAATGACAAAACTAATTCCAGATTCGCGATAAGCATGCCCCAGAACCTCTTAGTACCAATTTTCATGAGTTGTGTTGAAATATTAACAAAAGCTTAACTTAACCTAACCTAACTAAAATACGTTTTCCCAACCCTTACATTTCTTGGCTGAAATCATGTTTTTTTTTCTTCAATAACTCGGAAAGTATAAGGTTTACATAAAAAATGTATAGAATAGTCAAGAAAGAGTAAGAGACGTGCATTCTTTTGTGTTATAGTGAAATGGAATTGAAATGTAAAAAGTACTTTTAATCAGTTTTAATCGGTTATAATCAGTTTTAATTTGCTAACAGTTCAAGATATGGAAACCAAATAACATTTATAAGTTATATTGTGTAGATTTAGGGTAGGTCATCTCTATGTATTGTTGTCATATGAGACCAGCATCAGCCAGTAAAGTTAAATAATGGTTATTTCATTAATGGTATTAGGCAAGCAGGAGGAGGAGGAGGGAGAAGAATAGGAAGAGGTTTGTAGTGTATCGTGAATGTGTTGCTGGCGTGACAGGAAGAGGAGGAAGACAAATGAAAGGAAAGAAAGACAGATAGCAAGACAACAAGCACTGGAATCCTTAGAGAGTCCTGTAAGAATATCCTTGAGCCTCCTATGTCCTTGCTTTCCTCCCTCCTTCTCTCAATAACACCGGAAAGTCCTTCACTCCGGTCAAACACATTATACATACACATCAATATTAATCTTTCCATAGTCATGTATAATTAATGAGAATGAAAGGAAGTAGGAAAAAAGTGGAATACCGTTTTATAAGGAATGACAGGAATGTTTTGGTGTATAATTCGTGTGTTTGTCGTGGCAATACCTGTGTCATTAACGTCATTACAGGTGAAACAAAGGTGAGGTGGGCAGGTAATGAGTCTTGTTTTCTCAGGTATACCTTAATAATGTTACCTGTACGCACGACACACACCTGGGGAAGGGAAGGGAAGGGTTGTCTGTGTCACACGGTTATATTTTTACTTCTTCCTCAACACCTAAATTACTACCACAGACTAGATACACTTTGCTACAACATACACCAACAACACCATAACTGTATCACAACACCACACTATATATACAACTATTCTATGTATATTAAAAAAGAATGGAAATTGCAATATTCAACATCAAAGCAACATCACTACAATGACAGGCTTTGCAATACTAAGAAACACAATTACCACTTACCTCCATCCTCTCTCCTCTCTCCCTCTCTCTCTCCTACCTGTCCAACTCACCTTTTAGATCCTCTGTCAGGTAAATCCTTCAGGTAAAGAGTTCAGGGCCGTTACACTTTACACCTCTGAAGGCCGTAACACAGACTTACTTCCCGTCCCCTTCCTCTGTTTCACTTCCTCGTGTGACAAAGGCGGGACTGACATACTGAGAGAAATGTGCAGACGCGAAACACGGAATTAGATGACAAAAATGGCAGGAAAAATATAGTGTTCTTAGAAGAGAGGAAGAGGGAGAAATACAAGCTAGTGATACAAAGGAATATATATAATGGTAGAAATGTAGAGGTAGAAATATTAGGGTTAGTTTAAGTGTCACTCGAAATGTATGTCAGGTAAATGTAGTTGTTTCTCAGGTAATTGAGGTGTGTGAGAAACGTTCCCACGCTTTCTCACCTGGGCAGTCACGGCAACAGGTAATCTGCATGACCTATAATTGACATGTAAAAGGACTACATTTTTTCATTCCCCTTAACATGAATACCTAAACCCTTTAATTTTCCCCTCACAAACCATTAGTACAAATCCATCATCTTTTCCTTCAACACACACACATACACACACAAAGTTTTCTTACATTCCTGAACAATTTCTTAAGTATATATCTTATCCATAGCACTTCAAACTTCCTCCACTTACTTCCTTAAAATCTATCTCTTACCCTTTCTTATACTTTTTCTTTACCTCTTACATCTCTCCCTCATTCTTCTTGCCTTTTTCTCCTTCAAAAAGAAAGTCCAGCCGTGAAAGCACTAAGGCGATTATCATATCCGTTGTGAGAGAAAAGTTTAGGGTTTCATAACTTTCCCTTATTGCCTGTTACGTGTCTGGCAAGGAAAGTGGTGCTCTAAGAAATGGCTTAGTGATCTGGTGCCTGTTTGTGTGGAGTGCCTGGTGATGGTGCCTCCCCCTCTTAGTGCCTAGTGCCTTAGTGCCTCCTCCTCTTAATGCCTAGTGATCTGTTTGGAGTGTGTGTGTGTGTGTGTGTGTGTGTGTGTGTGTGTGTGTGTGTGTGTGTGTGTGTGTTTATCTCAATGTGTTATGTCTTAATTTGAGTGTGTTTTGTGTGTGTTTTTGTGTGTTTTCTGAGTATTATGAATGGTTGGCTACTATTATTACTACTACTACTACTACTACGACTACTACTACTACTACTACTACTACTACTACTGCTACTTTTTCTCATTAGACTGTCTGATTCTCTTTCTCTCTGTCTGTCTGTCTGTCTGTCTGTCTCTCTCTTTCCGTCTGTCTGTCGCCGTTTTTTTCCCATTGCATCTCCCTCACTTGTGTCTAAAGTAAATGGCAACGCTGTAAGAGCCTCCTCCTCCTCCTCCTCCTCCTCCTCCTCCTCCTCCTCCTCCTCCTGTAATGCTGTATCTCCCTCCCTCTTTCTCTCATGCCTTTCTCCTCCCTCCTCTGCTTTTTGTTCCGTATCTTCCATATTCCATCTTCCTCCTCCTCCTCCTCCTCCTCCTCCTCCTCCTCCTCCTCCTCCTCCCCCTCCAAGAGGGGACGTTCCGTCCCCTCTCGGTCTTCCCTTCCCTTCCCTTCCCTTCCCTTCCCTTCCCTTCCCTTCCCTTCCCTCCCTTCTTTAACCCATTCAGTTCTTGCGGCACACCGTATGTGCAAGCAGCGTCTCCCTCTCCTGTGTTTGCGGCACGACGTCTGTGCCAAGATCTTTATATCATTCCCATGCATATACCAAATGTATGATAACAATAAGTATAGGCCAGTGTAACAACTTTTATCATTATTTACAAATTTCTATTGTCTTATGTATCAGAATTACCGTTCTTATGAGTATTTATGTGATATTCAATAGATAATTTTACGGTACGATAACTGCGGTTTGGCAACACCGCCGGCAGCAATATATAACCGTCGCTCCGTCGGCCGTCAGCGACGGGCTCTTCTAGCTAGCATTATATATTGGATATTGAAAATATTGGAAATATTGGATATATCATTGCAGCATCTGATACACCTAATTCAACTGTACAACTGTCATTATGCATATTTGTTTTATGACTAATAATTACGCAGTAAAATGAAACATAATATTTATATAAAAACATGACTTTCCTCCTCATTTTTCCGAAAGCTATTAGAGATATTGGAAATATCATTGCAGCATCTGATAGACCTAATTAAACTGTACATCTGTCATTATGAATATTTGTTCTATGACTAATAATTACGCAGTAAAATGAAACTTAATATATATATATAAACATGACTTTCCTCCTCATTTTCCCGAAAGCTATTAGAGATATTGGAAATATCATTGCAGCATCTGATACACCTAATTAAACTGTACAACTGATATTATGAATATTTGTTCTATGACTAATAGTTACGCAGTAAAATTAAACTTAATATTTATTTAAAAACATGACTTTCCTCCTCATTTTCTCGAAAGCTATTAGAGATATTGGAAATATCATTGCAGCATCTGATACACCTAATTAAACTGTACAACTGATATTAAGAATATTTGTTCTATGGCTAATAATTACGCAGTAAAATGAAACTTAATATTTATATAAAAACATGACTTTCCTCCTCATTTTCTCGAAAGCTATTAGAGATATTGGAAATATCATTGCAGCATCTGATACACCTAATTAAACTGTACAACTCTCATTATGAATATTTGTTCTATGACTAATAATTACGCAGTAAAATGAAACTTAATATTTATATAAAAACATGATTTTCCTCCTCATTTTCTCGAAAGCTATTAGAGATATTGGAAATATCACTGCAGCATCTGATAGACCTAATTAAACTGTAGAACTGACATTATGAATATTTGTTCTATGACTAATAATTATGCAGTAAAATGAAACTATATATTTATATAAAAACATGACATTCCTCCTCATTTTCTCGAAAGCTATTTGAGATATTGGAAATATCATTGCAGCATCTGATAGACCTGATTAAAATCTACTACTGTCATTATGAATATTTTCACTAGTACTAATAAATACTGAATTTTACTTTTTTTATAATTACTTTCTTCCTAGTTTTCTCGAAAGCTATTAGAGATATTGGAAATATCATTGCATCATCTGATACACCTAATTCAACTGTACAACTGATATTATGAATATTTGTTCTATGACTAATAATTACGCAGTAAAATAAAACCGTATTTTTATATAAAAACATGATTTTCCTCGTCATTTTCTCGAAAGCTATTAGAGATATTGGAAATATAATTGCAGCATCTGATAGACCTAATTAAACTGTACAACTGATATTATGAATATTTGTTCTATGACTAATAATTACGCAGTAAAATGAAACTTAATATTTATTTAAAAACATGAATTTCCTCCTCATTTTCTCGAAAGCTATTAGAGATATTGGAACTATCATTGCAACAGTTGATACACCTAATTAAACTAAACAACTGATATTATGAATATTTGTTCTATGGCTAATAATTACGCAGTAAAATGAAACTTAATATTTATTTAAAAACATGAATTTCCTCCTCATTTTCCCAAAAGCTATTAAAGATATTGGAAATATCATTGCAGCATCTGATACACCTAATTAAACTGTACAACTGTCCTTATTAATATTTGTTCTATGACTAACAATTACGCAGTAAAATTAAACTTAATATTTATATTAAAACAAGACTTTCTTCCTCATTTTCTCGAAAGCTATTAGAGATATTGGAAATATCATTGCAGCATCTGATACACCTAATTAAACTGTACAACTGATATTAAGAATATTTGTTCTATGGCTAATAATTACGCAGTAAAATGAAACTTAATATTTATATAAAAACATGACTTTCCTCCTCATTTTCTCGAAAGCTATTAGAGATATTGGAAATATCATTGCAGCATCTGATACACCTAATTAAACTGTACAACTCTCATTATGAATATTTGTTCTATGACTAATAATTACGCAGTAAAATGAAACTTAATATTTATATAAAAACATGATTTTCCTCCTCATTTTCTCGAAAGCTATTAGAGATATTGGAAATATCACTGCAGCATCTAATAGACCTAATTAAACTGTAAAACTGACATTATGAATATTTGTTCTATGACTAATAATTACGCAGTAAAATGAAACTATATATTTATATAAAAACATGACATTCCTCCTCATTTTCTCAAAAACTATTTGAGATATTGGAAATATCATTGCAGCATTTGATAGACCTGATTAAAATCTACTACTGTCATTATGAATATTTTCACTAGTACTAATAAATACTGAATTTTACTTTTTTTTAAATTACTTTCTTCCTCGTTTTCTCGAAAGCTATTAGAGATATTGGAAATATCATTGCATCATCTGATACACCTAATTCAACTGTACAACTGATATTATGAATATTTGTTCTATGACTAATAATTACGCAGTAAAATAAAACCGTATTTTTATATAAAAACATGATTTTCCTCGTCATTTTCTCGAAAGCTATTAGAGATATTGGAAATATCACTGCAGCATCTGATAGACCTAATTAAACTGTAAAACTGACATTATGAATATTTGTTCTATGACTAATAATTATGCAGTAAAATGAAACTATATATTTATATAAAAACATGACATTCCTCCTCATTTTCTCGAAAGCTATTTGAGATATTGGAAATATCATTGCAGCATCTAATAGACCTGATTAAAATCTACTACTGTCATTATGAATATTTTCACTAGTACTAATAAATACTGAATTTTACTTTTTTTATAATTACTTTCTTCCTAGTTTTCTCGAAAGCTATTAGAGATATTGGAAATATCATTGCATCATCTGATACACCTAATTCAACTGTACAACTGATATTATGAATATTTGTTCTATGACTAATAATTACGCAGTAAAATAAAACCGTATTTTTATATAAAAACATGATTTTCCTCGTCATTTTCTCGAAAGCTATTAGAGATATTGGAAATATAATTGCAGCATCTGATAGACCTAATTAAACTGTACAACTGATATTATGAATATTTGTTCTATGACTAATAATTACGCAGTAAAATGAAACTTAATATTTATTTAAAAACATGAATTTCCTCCTCATTTTCTCGAAAGCTATTAGAGATATTGGAAATATCATTGCAACAGTTGATACACCTAATTAAACTAAACAACTGATATTATGAATATTTTTTCTATGACTAATAATTACGCAGTAAAATGAAACTTAATATTTATTTAAAAACATGAATTTCCTCCTCATTTTCCCAAAGCTATTAAAGATATTGGAAATATCATTGCAGCATCTGATACACCTAATTAAACTGTACAACTGTCCTTATTAATATTTGTTCTATGACTAACAATTACGCAGTAAAATTAAACTTAATATTTATATTAAAACAAGACTTTCTTCCTCATTTTCTCGAAAGCTATTAGAGATATTGGAAATATCATTGCAGCATCTGATACACCTAATTAAACTGTACAACTGATATTAAGAATATTTGTTCTATGGCTAATAATTACGCAGTAAAATGAAACTTAATATTTATATAAAAACATGACTTTCCTCCTCATTTTCTCGAAAGCTATTAGAGATATTGGAAATATCATTGCAGCATCTGATACACCTAATTAAACTGTACAACTCTCATTATGAATATTTGTTCTATGACTAATAATTACGCAGTAAAATGAAACTTAATATTTATATAAAAACATGATTTTCCTCCTCATTTTCTCGAAAGCTATTAGAGATATTGGAAATATCACTGCAGCATCTGATAGACCTAATTAAACTGTAAAACTGACATTATGAATATTTGTTCTATGACTAATAATTACGCAGTAAAATGAAACTATATATTTATATAAAAACATGACATTCCTCCTCATTTTCTCGAAAAGCTATTTGAGATATTGGAAATATCATTGCAGCATCTGATAGACCTGATTAAAATCTACTACTGTCATTATGAATATTTTCACTAGTACTAATAAATACTGAATTTTACTTTTTTTTAAATTACTTTCTTCCTCGTTTTCTCGAAAGCTATTAGAGATATTGGAAATATCATTGCATCATCTGATACACCTAATTCAACTGTACAACTGATATTATGAATATTTGTTCTATGACTAATAATTACGCAGTAAAATAAAACCGTATTTTTATATAAAAACATGATTTTCCTCGTCATTTTCTCGAAAGCTATTAGAGATATTGGAAATATAATTGCAGCATCTGATAGACCTAATTAAACTGTACAACTGATATTATGAATATTTGTTCTATGACTAATAATTACGCAGTAAAATGAAACTTAATATTTATTTAAAAACATGACTTTCCTCCTCATTTTCTCGAAAGCTATTAGAGATATTGGAAATATCATTGCAGCATCTGATAGACCTAATTAAACTGTACAACTGATATTATGAATATTTGTTCTATGGCTAATAATTACGCAGTAAAATGAAACTTAATATTTATATAAAAACATGACATTTCCTCCTCATTTTCTCGAAAGCTATTAGAGATATTGGAAATATCATTGCAGCATCTGATAGACCTGATTAAAATCTACTACTATCATTATGAATATTTTCACTAGTACTAATAAATAATGAATTTTACTTTTTTTATAATTACTTTCTTCCTCGTTTCCTCGAAAGCTATTAGAGATATTGGAAATATCATTGCATCATCTGATAACCCTAATTCAACTGTACAACTGATATTATGAATATTTGTTCTATGACTAATAATTACGCAGTAAAATAAAACCGTATTTCTATATAAAAACATGATTTTCCTCGTCATTTTCTCGAAAGCTATTAGAGATATTGGAAATATCATTGCAGCATCTGATACACCTAATTAAACTGTACAACTAATATTATGAATATTTGTTCTATGGTTAATAATTACGCAGTAAAATGAAACTTAATATTTATATAAAAACATGACTTTCCTCCTTATTTTCTCGAAAGCTATTAGAGATATTGGAAATACCATTGCAGAATCTGATACACCTAATTAAACTGTACAACTCTCATTATGAATATTTGTTCTATGACTAATAATTACGCAGTAAAATGAAACTTAATATTTATATAAAAACATGATTTTCCTCCTCATTTTCTCGAAAGCTATTAGAGATATTGGAAATATCACTGCAGCATCTGATAGACCTAATTAAACTGTAAAACTGACATTATGAATATTTGTTCTATGACTAATAATTACGCAGTAAAATGAAACTATATATTTATATAAAAACATGACATTCCTCCTCATTTTCTCGAAAGCTATTAGAGATATTGGAAATATCATTGCAGCATTTGATAAACCTGATTAAAATCTACTACTGTCATTATGAATATTTTCACTAGTATTAATAAATACTGAATTTTACTTTTTTTTAAATTACTTTCTTCCTCGTTTTCTCGAAAGCTATTAGACATATTG
Source organism: Metacarcinus magister (assembly GCA_029783475.1). Taxonomy (NCBI): domain Eukaryota; kingdom Metazoa; phylum Arthropoda; class Malacostraca; order Decapoda; family Cancridae; genus Metacarcinus; species Metacarcinus magister. Next base: position 2,735,311 of record JAPQNM010000012.1, on the reverse strand, counting down.
GAAATATCATTGCATCATCTGATACACCTAATTCAACTGTACAACTGATATTATGAATATTTGTTCTATGACTAATAATTACGCAGTAAAATAAAACCGTATTTTTATATAAAAACATGATTTTCCTCGTCATTTTCTCGAAAGCTATTAGAGATATTGGAAATATAATTGCAGCATCTGATAGACCTAATTAAACTGTACAACTGATATTATGAATATTTGTTCTATGACTAATAATTACGCAGTAAAATGAAACTTAATATTTATTTAAAAACATTACTTTCCTCCTCATTTTCTCGAAAGCTATTAGAGATATTGGAAATATCATTGCAGCATCTGATACACCTAATTAAACTGTATAACTGATAATATGAATATTTGTTCTATGGCTAATAATTACGCAGTAAAATGAAACTTAATATATATATAAAAACATGACTTTCCTCCTCATTTTCTCGAAAGCTATTAGAGATATTGGAAATATCATTGCAGCATCTGATACACCTAATTAAAATGTACAACTAATATTATGAATATTTGTTCTATGGCTAATAATTACGCAGTAAAATGAAACTTAATATTTATACAAAAACATGACTTTCCTCCTCATTTTCTCGAAAGCTATTAGAGATATTGGAAATACCATTGCAGCATCTGATACACCTAATTAAACTGTACAACTCTCATTATGAATATTTGTTCTATGACTAATAATTACGCAGTAAAATGAAACTTAATATTTATATAAAAACATGATTTTCCTCCTCATTTTCTCGAAAGCTATTAGAGATATTGGAAATATCACTGCAGCATCTGATAGACCTAATTAAACTGTAAAACTAACATTATGAATATTTGTTCTATGACTAATAATTACGCAGTAAAATGAAACTATATATTTATATAAAAACATGACATTCCTCCTCATTTTCTCGAAAGCTATTTGAGATATTGGAAATATCATTGCAGCATCTGATAGACCTGATTAAAATCTACTACTGTCATTATGAATATTTTCACTAGTACTAATAAATACTGAATTTTACTTTTTTTATAATTACTTTCTTCCTCGTTTTCTCGAAAGCTATTAGAGATATTGGAAATATCATTGCATCATCTGATACACCTAATTCAACTGTACAACTGATATTATGAATATTTGTTCTATGACTAATAATTACGCAGTAAAATAAAACCGTATTTTTATATAAAAACATGATTTTCCTCGTCATTTTCTCGAAAGCTATTAGAGATATTGGAAATATAATTGCAGCATCTGATAGACCTAATTAAACTGTACAACTGATATTATAAATATTTGTTCTATGACTAATAATTACGCAGTAAAATGAAACTTAATATTTATTTAAAAACATGACTTTCCTCCTCATTTTCTCGAAAGCTATTAGAGATATTGGAAATATCATTGCAGCATCTGATAGACCTAATTAAACTGTACAACTGATATTATGAATATTTGTTCTATGGCTAATAATTACGCAGTAAAATGAAACTTAATATTTATATAAAAACATGACATTTCCTCCTCATTTTCTCGAAAGCTATTAGAGATATTGGAAATATCATTGTAGCATCTGATAGACCTGATTAAAATCTACTACTATCATTATGAATATTTTCACTAGTACTAATAAATAATGAATTTTACTTTTTTTATAATTACTTTCTTCCTCGTTTCCTCGAAAGCTATTAGAGATATTGGAAATATCATTGCATCATCTGATAACCCTAATTCAACTGTACAACTGATATTATGAATATTTGTTTTATGACTAATAATTACGCAGTAAAAATAAAACCGTATTTCTATATAAAAACATGATTTTCCTCGTCATTTTCTCGAAAGCTATTAGAGATATTGGAAATATCATTGCAGCATCTGATACACCTAATTAAACTGTACAACTAATATTATGAATATTTGTTCTATGGTTAATAATTACGCAGTAAAATGAAACTTAATATTTATATAAAAACATGACTTTCCTCCTTATTTTCTCGAAAGCTATTAGAGATATTGGAAATACCATTGCAGCATCTGATACACCTAATTGAACTGTACAACTCTCATTATGAATATTTGTTCTATGACTAATAATTACGCAGTAAAATGAAACTTAATATTTATATAAAAACATGATTTTCCTCCTCATTTTCTCGAAAGCTATTAGAGATATTGGAAATATCACTGCAGCATCTGATAGACCTAATTAAACTGTAAAACTGACATTATGAATATTTGTTCTATGACTAATAATTACGCAGTAAAATGAAACTTAATATTTATATAAAAACATGATTTTCCTCCTCATTTTCTCGAAAGCTATTAGAGATATTGGAAATATCACTGCAGCATCTGATAGACCTAATTAAACTGTAAAACTAACATTATGAATATTTGTTCTATGACTAATAATTACGCAGTAAAATGAAACTATATATTTATATAAAAACATGACATTCCTCCTCATTTTCTCGAAAGCTATTTGAGATATTGGAAATATCATTGCAGCATCTGATAGACCCGATTAAAATCTACTACTGTCATTATGAATATTTTCACTAGTACTAATAAATACTGAATTTTACTTTTTTTATAATTAGTTTCTTCCTCGTTTTCTCGAAAGCTATTAGAGATATTGGAAATATCATTGCATCATCTGATACACCTAATTCAACTGTACAACTGATATTATGAATATTTGTTCTATGACTAATAATTACGCAGTAAAATAAAACCGTATTTTTATATAAAAACATGATTTTCCTCGTCATTTTCTCGAAAGCTATTAGAGATATTAGAAATATAATTGCAGCATCTGATAGACCTAATTAAACTGTACAACTAATATTATGAATATTTGTTCTATGACTAATAATTACGCAGTAAAATGAAACTTAATATTTATATAAAAACATGACTTTCCTCCTTATTTTCTCGAAAGCTATTAGAGATATTGGAAATACCATTGCAGCATCTGATACACCTAATTAAACTGTACAACTCTCATTATGAATATTTGTTCTATGACTAATAATTACGCAGTAAAATGAAACTTAATATTTATATAAAAACATGATTTTCCTCCTCATTTTCTCGAAAGCTATTAGAGATATTGGAAATATCACTGCAGCATCTGATAGACCTAATTAAACTGTAAAACTACATTATGAATATTTGTTCTATGACTAATAATTACGCAGTAAAATGAAACTATATATTTATATAAAAACATGACATTCCTCCTCATTTTCTCGAAAGCTATTTGAGATATTGGAAATATCATTGCAGCATCTGATAGACCCGATTAAAATCTACTACTGTCATTATGAATATTTTCACTAGTACTAATAAATACTAAATTTTACTTTTTTTTTAATTACTTTCTTCCTCGTTTTCTCGAAAGCTATTAGAGATATTGGAAATATCATTGCATCATCTGATACACCTAATTCAACTGTACAACTGATATTATGAATATTTGTTCTATGACTAATAATTACGCAGTAAAATAAAACCGTATTTTTATATAAAAACATGATTTTCCTCGTCATTTTCTCGAAAGCTATTAGAGATATTGGAAATATAATTGCAGCATCTGATAGACCTAATTAAACTGTACAACTGATATTATGAATATTTGTTCTATGACTAATAATTACGCAGTAAAATGAAACTTAATATTTATATAAAAACATGACTTTCCTCCTTATTTTCTCGAAAGCTATTAGAGATATTGGAAATACCATTGCAGCATCTGATACACCTAATTAAACTGTACAACTCTCATTATGAATATTTGTTCTATGACTAATAATTACGCAGTAAAATGAAACTTAATATTTATATAAAAACATGATTTTCCTCCTCATTTTCTCGAAAGCTATTAGAGATATTGGAAATATCACTGCAGCATCTGATAGACCTAATTAAACTGTAAAACTGACATTATGAATATTTGTTCTATGACTAATAATTACGCAGTAAAATGAAACTATATATTTATATAAAAACATGACATTTCCTCCTCATTTTCTCGAAAGCTATTTGAGATATTGGAAATATCATTGCAGCATCTGATAGACCCGATTAAAATCTACTACTGTCATTATGAATATTTTCACTAGTACTAATAAATACTAAATTTTACTTTTTTTATAATTACTTTCTTCCTCGTTTTCTCGAAAGCTATTAGAGATATTGGAAATATCATTGCATCATCTGATACACCTAATTCAACTGTACAACTGATATTATGAATATTTGTTCTATGACTAATAATTACGCAGTAAAATAAAACCGTATTTTTATATAAAAACATGATTTTCCTCGTCATTTTCTCGAAAGCTATTAGAGATATTGGAAATATAATTGCAGCATCTGATAGACCTAATTAAACTGTACAACTGATATTATGAATATTTGTTCTATGACTAATAATTACGCAGTAAAATGAAACTTAATATTTATATAAAAACATGACTTTCCTCCTCATTTTCTCGAAAGCTATTAGAGATATTGGAAATATCATTGCAGCATCTGATACACCTAATTAAACTGTACAACTCTCATTATGAATATTTGTTCTATGACTAATAATTACGCAGTAAAATGAAACTTAATATTTATATAAAAACATGATTTTCCTCCTCATTTTCTCGAAAGCTATTAGAGATATTGGAAATATCACTGCAGCATCTGATAGACCTAATTAAACTGTAAAACTAACATTATGAATATTTGTTCTATGACTAATAATTACGCAGTAAAATGAAACTATATATTTATATAAAAACATGACATTCCTCCTCATTTTCTCGAAAGCTATTAGAGATATTGGAAATATCATTGCAGCATCTGATAGACCCTGATTAAAATCTACTACTGTCATTATGAATATTTTCACTAGTACTAATAAATACTGAATTTTACTTTTTTTATAATTACTTTCTTCCTCGTTTTCTCGAAAGCTATTAGAGATATTGGAAATATCATTGCATCATCTGATACACCTAATTCAACTGTACAACTGATATTATGAATATTTGTTCTATGACTAATAATTACGCAGTAAAATAAAACCGTATTTTTATATAAAAACATGATTTTCCTCGTCATTTTCTCGAAAGCTATTAGAGATATTGGAAATATAATTGCAGCATCTGATAGACCTAATTAAACTGTACAACTGATATTATGAATATTTGTTCTATGACTAATAATTACGCAGTAAAATGAAACTTAATATTTATTTAAAAACATGACTTTCCTCCTCATTTTCTCGAAAGCTATTAGAGATATTGGAAATATCATTGCAGCATCTGATAGACCTAATTAAACTGTACAACTGATATTATGAATATTTGTTCTATGGCTAATAATTACGCAGTAAAATGAAACTTTAATATTTATATAAAAACATGATTTTCCTCCTCATTTTCTCGAAAGCTATTAGAGATATTGGAAATATCACTGCAGCATCTGATAGACCTAATTAAACTGTAAAACTAACATTATGAATATTTGTTCTATGACTAATAATTACGCAGTAAAATGAAACTATATATTTATATAAAAACATGACATTTCCTCCTCATTTTCTCGAAAGCTATTAGAGATATTGGAAATATCATTGCAGCATCTGATAGACCTGATTAAAATCTACTACTGTCATTATGAATATTTTCACTAGTACTAATAAATACTGAATTTTACTTTTTTTATAATTACTTTCTTCCTCGTTTTCTCGAAAGCTATTAGAGATATTGGAAATATCATTGCATCATCTGATACACCTAATTCAACTGTACAACTGATATTATGAATATTTGTTCTATGACTAATAATTACGCAGTAAAATAAAACCGTATTTTTATATAAAAACATGATTTTCCTCGTCATTTTCTCGAAAGCTATTAGAGATATTGGAAATATAATTGCAGCATCTGATAGACCTAATTAAACTGTACAACTGATATTATGAATATTTGTTCTATGACTAATAATTACGCAGTAAAATGAAACTTAATATTTATTTAAAAACATGACTTTCCTCCTCATTTTCTCGAAAGCTATTAGAGATATTGGAAATATCATTGCAGCATCTGATAGACCTAATTAAACTGTACAACTGATATTATGAATATTTGTTCTATGGCTAATAATTACGCAGTAAAATGAAACTTAATATTTATATAAAAACATGATTTTCCTCCTCATTTTCTCGAAAGCTATTAGAGATATTGGAAATATCACTGCAGCATCTGATAGACCTAATTAAACTGTAAAACTGACATTATGAATATTTGTTCTATGACTAATAATTACGCAGTAAAATGAAACTATATATTTATATAAAAACATGACTTTCCTCCTCATTTTCTCGAAAGCTATTAGAGATATTGGAAATATCATTGCAGCATCTGATAGACCTGATTAAAATCTACTACTGTCATTATGAATATTTTCACTAGTATTAATAAATACTGAATTTTACTTTTTTTATAATTACTTTCTTCCTCGTTTTCTCGAAAGCTATTAGAGTTAATGGAAATATCATTGCATCATCTGATCAACCTAATTCAACTGTACAACTGATATTATGAATATTTGTTCTATGACTAATAATTACGCAGTAAAATAAAACCGTATTTTTATATAAAAACATGATTTTCCTCGTCATTTTCTCGAAAGCTATTAGAGATATTGGAAATATAATTGCAGCATCTGATAGACCTAATTAAACTGTACAACTGATATTATGAATATTTGTTCTATGACTAATAATTACGCAGTAAAATGAAACTTAATATTTATTTAAAAACATGACTTTCCTCCTCATTTTCTCGAAAGCTATTAGAGATATTGGAAATATCATTGCAGCATCTGATACACCTAATTAAACTGTACAACTGATATTATGAATATTTGTTCTATGGCTAATAATTACGCAGTAAAATGAAACTTAATATTTATATAAAAACATGACTTTCCTCCTCATTTTCTCGAAAGCTATTAGAGATATTGGAAATATCATTGCAGCATCTGATACACCTAATTAAAACTGTACAACTGATATTATGAATATTTGTTCTATGACTAATAATTACGCAGTAAAATGAAACTTAATATTTATATAAAAACATGACTTTCCTCCTCATTTTCTCGAAAGCTATTAGAGATATTGGAAATATCATTGCAGCATCTGATACACCTAATTAAACTGTACAACTCTCATTATGAATATTTGTTCTATGACTAATAATTACGCAGTAAAATGAAACTTAATATTTATATAAAAACATGATTTTCCTCCTCATTTTCTCGAAAGCTATTAGAGATATTGGAAATATCACTGCAGCATCTGATAGACCTAATTAAACTGTAAAACTAACATTATGAATATTTGTTCTATGACTAATAATTACGCAGTAAAATGAAACTATATATTTATATAAAAACATGACATTCCTCCTCATTTTCTCGAAAGCTATTTGAGATATTGGAAATATCATTGCAGCATCTGATAGACCTGATTAAAATCTACTACTGTCATTATGAATATTTTCACTAGTACTAATAAATACTGAATTTTACTTTTTTTATAATTACTTTCTTCCTCGTTTTCTCGAAAGCTATTAGAGATATTGGAAATATCATTGCATCATCTGATACACCTAATTCAACTGTACAACTGATATTATGAATATTTGTTCTATGACTAATAATTACGCAGTAAAATAAAACCGTATTTTTATATAAAAACATGATTTTCCTCGTCATTTTCTCGAAAGCTATTAGAGATATTGGAAATATAATTGCAGCATCTGATAGACCTAATTAAACTGTACAACTGATATTATGAATATTTGTTCTATGACTAATAATTACGCAGTAAAATGAAACTTAATATTTATTTAAAAACATGACTTTCCTCCTCATTTTCTCGAAAGCTATTAGAGATATTGGAAATATCATTGCAGCATCTGATAGACCTAATTAAACTGTACAACTGATATTATGAATATTTGTTCTATGGCTAATAATTACGCAGTAAAATGAAACTTAATATTTATATAAAAACATGACATTTCCTCCTCATTTTCTCGAAAGCTATTAGAGATATTGGAAATATCATTGCAGCATCTGATAGACCTGATTAAAATCTACTACTATCATTATGAATATTTTCACTAGTACTAATAAATAATGAATTTTACTTTTTTTATAATTACTTTCTTCCTCGTTTTCTCGAAAGCTATTAGAGATATTGGAAATATCATTGCATCATCTGATACACCTAATTCAACTGTACAACTGATATTATGAATATTTGTTCTATGACTAATAATTACGCAGTAAAATAAAACCGTATTTCTATATAAAAACATGATTTTCCTCGTCATTTTCTCGAAAGCTATTAGAGATATTGGAAATATCATTGCAGCATCTGATACACCTAATTAAACTGTACAACTGATATTATGAATATTTGTTCTATGACTAATAATTACGCAGTAAAATGAAACTTAATATTTATATAAAAACATGACTTTCCTCCTCATTTTCTCGAAAGCTATTAGAGATATTGGAAATACCATTGCAGCATCTGATACACCTAATTAAACTGTACAACTCTCATTATGAATATTTGTTCTATGACTAATAATTACGCAGTAAAATGAAACTTAATATTTATATAAAAACATGATTTTCCTCCTCATTTTCTCGAAAGCTATTAGAGATATTGGAAATATCACTGCAGCATCTGATAGACCTAATTAAACTGTACAAACTGACATTATGAATATTTGTTCTATGACTAATAATTACGCAGTAAAATGAAACTTAATATTTATATAAAAACATGATTTTCCTCCTCATTTTCTCGAAAGCTATTAGAGATATTGGAAATATCACTGCAGCATCTGATAGACCTAATTAAACTGTAAAACTGACATTATGAATATTTGTTCTATGACTAATAATTACGCAGTAAAATGAAACTATATATTTATATAAAAACATGACATTCCTCCTCATTTTCTCGAAAGCTATTTGAGATATTGGAAATATCATTGCAGCATCTGATAGACCCTGATTAAAATCTACTACTGTCATTATGAATATTTTCACTAGTACTAATAAATACTGAATTTTACTTTTTTTATAATTACTTTCTTCCTCGTTTTCTCGAAAGCTATTAGAGATATTGGAAATATCATTGCATCATCTGATACACCTAATTCAAACTGTACAACTGATATTATGAATATTTGTTCTATGACTAATAATTACGCAGTAAAATAAAACCGTATTTTTATATAAAAACATGATTTTCCTCGTCATTTTCTCGAAAGCTATTAGAGATATTGGAAATATAATTGCAGCATCTGATAGACCTAATTAAACTGTACAACTGATATTATGAATATTTGTTCTATGACTAATAATTACGCAGTAAAATGAAACTTAATATTTATATAAAAACATGACTTTCCTCCTCATTTTCTCGAAAGCTATTAGAGATATTGGAAATACCATTGCAGCATCTGATACACCTAATTAAACTGTACAACTCTCATTATGAATATTTGTTCTATGACTAATAATTACGCAGTAAAATGAAACTTAATATTTATATAAAAACATGATTTTCCTCCTCATTTTCTCGAAAGCTATTAGAGATATTGGAAATATCACTGCAGCATCTGATAGACCTAATTAAACTGTAAAACTGACATTATGAATATTTGTTCTATGACTAATAATTACGCAGTAAAATGAAACTATATATTTATATAAAAACATGACATTCCTCCTCATTTTCTCGAAAGCTATTAGAGATATTGGAAATATCATTGCAGCATCTGATAGACCCTGATTAAAATCTACTACTGTCATTATGAATATTTTCACTAGTACTAATAAATACTGAAATTTTACTTTTTTTATAATTACTTTCTTCCTCGTTTTCTCGAAAGCTATTAGAGATATTGGAAATATCATTGCATCATCTGATACACCTAATTCAACTGTACAACTGATATTATGAATATTTGTTCTATGACTAATAATTACGCAGTAAAATAAAACCGTATTTTTATATAAAAACATGATTTTCCTCGTCATTTTCTCGAAAGCTATTAGAGATATTGGAAATATAATTGCAGCATCTGATAGACCTAATTAAACTGTACAACTGATATTATGAATATTTGTTCTATGACTAATAATTACGCAGTAAAATGAAACTTAATATTTATATAAAAACATGACTTTCCTCCTCATTTTCTCGAAAGCTATTAGAGATATTGGAAATATCATTGCAGCATCTGATACACCTAATTAAACTGTACAACTCTCATTATGAATATTTGTTCTATGACTAATAATTACGCAGTAAAATGAAACTTAATATTTATATAAAAACATGATTTTCCTCCTCATTTTCTCGAAAGCTATTAGAGATATTGGAAATATCACTGCAGCATCTGATAGACCTAATTAAACTGTACAAACTGACATTATGAATATTTGTTCTATGACTAATAATTACGCAGTAAAATGAAACTATATATTTATATAAAAACATGACATTCCTCCTCATTTTCTCGAAAGCTATTAGAGATATTGGAAATATCATTGCAGCATCTGATAGACCTGATTAAAATCTACTACTGTCATTATGAATATTTTCACTAGTACTAATAAATACTGAATTTTACTTTTTTTATAATTACTTTCTTCCTCGTTTTCTCGAAAGCTATTAGAGATATTGGAAATATCATTGCATCATCTGATACACCTAATTCAACTGTACAACTGATATTATGAATATTTGTTCTATGACTAATAATTACGCAGTAAAATAAAACCGTATTTTTATATAAAAACATGATTTTCCTCGTCATTTTCTCGAAAGCTATTAGAGATATTGGAAATATAATTGCAGCATCTGATAGACCTAATTAAACTGTACAACTGATATTATGAATATTTGTTCTATGACTAATAATTACGCAGTAAAATGAAACTTAATATTTATTTAAAAACATGACTTTCCTCCTCATTTTCTCGAAAGCTATTAGAGATATTGGAAATATCATTGCAGCATCTGATAGACCTAATTAAACTGTACAACTGATATTATGAATATTTGTTCTATGGCTAATAATTACGCAGTAAAATGAAACTTAATATTTATATAAAAACATGATTTTCCTCCTCATTTTCTCGAAAGCTATTAGAGATATTGGAAATATCACTGCAGCATCTGATAGACCTAATTAAACTGTAAAACTGACATTATGAATATTTGTTCTATGACTAATAATTACGCAGTAAAATGAAACTATATATTTATATAAAAACATGACATTCCTCCTCATTTTCTCGAAAGCTATTAGAGATATTGGAAATATCATTGCAGCATTTGATAAACCTGATTAAAATCTACTACTGTCATTATGAATATTTTCACTAGTATTAATAAATACTGAATTTTACTTTTTTTTAATTACTTTCTTCCTCGTTTTCTCGAAAGCTATTAGACATATTGGAAATATCATTGCATCATCTGATACACCTAATTCAACTGTACAACTGATATTATGAATATTTGTTCTATGACTAATAATTACGCAGTAAAATAAAACCGTATTTTTATATAAAAACATGATTTTCCTCGTCATTTTCTCGAAAGCTATTAGAGATATTGGAAATATAATTGCAGCATCTGATAGACCTAATTAAACTGTACAACTGATATTATGAATATTTGTTCTATGACTAATAATTACGCAGTAAAATGAAACTTAATATTTATTTAAAAACATGACTTTCCTCCTCATTTTCTCGAAAGCTATTAGAGATATTGGAAATATCATTGCAGCATCTGATACACCTAATTAAACTGTACAACTGATATTATGAATATTTGTTCTATGGCTAATAATTACGCAGTAAAATGAAACTTAATATTTATATAAAAACATGACTTTCCTCCTCATTTTCTCGAAAGCTATTAGAGATATTGGAAATATCATTGCAGCATCTGATACACCTAATTAAAATGTACAACTAATATTATGAATATTTGTTCTATGGCTAATAATTACGCAGTAAAATGAAACTTAATATTTATATAAAAACATGACTTTCCTCCTCATTTTCTCGAAAGCTATTAGAGATATTGGAAATACCATTGCAGCATCTGATACACCTAATTAAACTGTACAACTCTCATTATGAATATTTGTTCTATGACTAATAATTACGCAGTAAAATGAAACTTAATATTTATATAAAAACATGATTTTCCTCCTCATTTTCTCGAAAGCTATTAGAGATATTGGAAATATCACTGCAGCATCTGATAGACCTAATTAAACTGTAAAACTAACATTATGAATATTTGTTCTATGACTAATAATTACGCAGTAAAATGAAACTATATATTTATATAAAAACATGACATTCCTCCTCATTTTCTCGAAAGCTATTAGAGATATTGGAAATATCATTGCAGCATCTGATAGACCTGATTAAAATCTACTACTGTCATTATGAATATTTTCACTAGTACTAATAAATACTGAATTTTACTTTTTTTATAATTACTTTCTTCCTCGTTTTCTCGAAAGCTATTAGAGATATTGGAAATATCATTGCATCATCTGATACACCTAATTCAACTGTACAACTGATATTATGAATATTTGTTCTATGACTAATAATTACGCAGTAAAATAAAACCGTATTTTTATATAAAAACATGATTTTCCTCGTCATTTTCTCGAAAGCTATTAGAGATATTGGAAATATAATTGCAGCATCTGATAGACCTAATTAAACTGTACAACTGATATTATGAATATTTGTTCTATGACTAATAATTACGCAGTAAAATGAAACTTAATATTTATTTAAAAACATTACTTTCCTCCTCATTTTCTCGAAAGCTATTAGAGATATTGGAAATATCATTGCAGCATCTGATACACCTAATTAAACTGTACAACTGATATTATGAATATTTGTTCTATGGCTAATAATTACGCAGTAAAATGAAACTTAATATTTATATAAAAACATGACTTTCCTCCTCATTTTCTCGAAAGCTATTAGAGATATTGGAAATATCATTGCAGCATCTGATACACCTAATTAAACTGTACAACTGATATTATGAATATTTGTTCTATGACTAATAATTACGCAGTAAAATGAAACTTAATATTTATACAAAAACATGACTTTCCTCCTCATTTTCTCGAAAGCTATTAGAGATATTGGAAATACCATTGCAGCATCTGATACACCTAATTAAACTGTACAACTCTCATTATGAATATTTGTTCTATGACTAATAATTACGCAGTAAAATGAAACTTAATATTTATATAAAAACATGATTTTCCTCCTCATTTTCTCGAAAGCTATTAGAGATATTGGAAATATCAATGCAGCATCTGATAGACCTAATTAAACTGTAAAACTAAAATTATGAATATTTGTTCCATGACTAATAATTACGCAGTAAAATGAAACTATATATTTATATAAAAACATGACATTCCTCCTCATTTTCTCGAAAGCTATTTGAGATATTGGAAATATCATTGCAGCATCTGATAGACCTGATTAAAATCTACTACTGTCATTATGAATATTTTCACTAGTACTAATAAATACTGAATTTTACTTTTTTTATAATTACTTTCTTCCTCGTTTTCTCGAAAGCTATTAGAGATATTGGAAATATCATTGCATCATCTGATACACCTAATTCAACTGTACAACTGATATTATGAATATTTTTTCTATGACTAATAATTACGCAGTAAAATAAAACCGTATTTTTATATAAAAACATGATTTTCCTCGTCATTTTCTCGAAAGCTATTAGAGATATTAGAAATATAATTGCAGCATCTGATAGACCTAATTAAACTGTACAACTGATATTATGAATATTTGTTCTATGACTAATAATTACGCAGTAAAATGAAACTTAATATTTATTTAAAAACATGACTTTCCTCCTCATTTTCTCGAAAGCTATTAGAGATATTGGAAATATCATTGCAGCATCTGATAGACCTAATTAAACTGTACAACTGATATTATGAATATTTGTTCTATGGCTAATAATTACGCAGTAAAATGAAACTTAATATTTATATAAAAACATGACATTTCCTCCTCATTTTCTCGAAAGCTATTAGAGATATTGGAAATATCATTGCAGCATCTGATAGACCTGATTAAAATCTACTACTATCATTATGAATATTTTCACTAGTACTAATAAATAATGAATTTTACTTTTTTTATAATTACTTTCTTCCTCGTTTCCTCGAAAGCTATTAGAGATATTGGAAATATCATTGCATCATCTGATAACCCTAATTCAACTGTACAACTGATATTATGAATATTTGTTCTATGACTAATAATTACGCAGTAAAATAAAACCGTATTTCTATATAAAAACATGATTTTCCTCGTCATTTTCTCGAAAGCTATTAGAGATATTGGAAATATCATTGCAGCATCTGATACACCTAATTAAACTGTACAACTAATATTATGAATATTTGTTCTATGGTTAATAATTACGCAGTAAAATGAAACTTAATATTTATATAAAAACATGACTTTCCTCCTTATTTTCTCGAAAGCTATTAGAGATATTGGAAATACCATTGCAGCATCTGATACACCTAATTAAACTGTACAACTCTCATTATGAATATTTGTTCTATGACTAATAATTACGCAGTAAAATGAAACTTAATATTTATATAAAAACATGATTTTCCTCCTCATTTTCTCGAAAGCTATTAGAGATATTGGAAATATCACTGCAGCATCTGATAGACCTAATTAAACTGTAAAACTGACATTATGAATATTTGTTCTATGACTAATAATTACGCAGTAAAATGAAACTTAATATTTATATAAAAACATGATTTTCCTCCTCATTTTCTCGAAAGCTATTAGAGATATTGGAAATATCACTGCAGCATCTGATAGACCTAATTAAACTGTAAAACTAACATTATGAATATTTGTTCTATGACTAATAATTACGCAGTAAAATGAAACTATATATTTATATAAAAACATGACATTCCTCCTCATTTTCTCGAAAGCTATTTGAGATATTGGAAATATCATTGCAGCATCTGATAGACCCGATTAAAATCTACTACTGTCATTATGAATATTTTCACTAGTACTAATAAATACTGAATTTTACTTTTTTTATAATTACTTTCTTCCTCGTTTTCTCGAAAGCTATTAGAGATATTGGAAATATCATTGCATCATCTGATACACCTAATTCAACTGTACAACTGATATTATGAATATTTGTTCTATGACTAATAATTACGCAGTAAAATAAAACCGTATTTTTATATAAAAACATGATTTTCCTCGTCATTTTCTCGAAAGCTATTAGAGATATTGGAAATATAATTGCAGCATCTGATAGACCTAATTAAACTGTACAACTAATATTATGAATATTTGTTCTATGACTAATAATTACGCAGTAAAATGAAACTTAATATTTATTTAAAAACATGACTTTCCTCCTCATTTTCTCGAAAGCTATTAGAGATATTGGAAATATCATTGCAGCATCTGATAGACCTAATTAAACTGTACAACTGATATTATGAATATTTGTTCTATGGCTAATAATTACACAGTAAAATGAAACTTAATATTTATATAAAAACATGACATTTCCTCCTCATTTTCTCGAAAGCTATTAGAGATATTGGAAATATCATTGCAGCATCTGATAGACCTGATTAAAATCTACTACTATCATTATGAATATTTGCACTAGTACTAATAAATAATGAATTTTACTTTTTTTATAATTACTTTCTTCATCGTTTCCTCGAAAGCTATTAGAGATATTGGAAATATCATTGCATCATCTGATACACCTAATTAA
>JAPQNM010000012.1:2709310-2716810 GCA_029783475.1 Metacarcinus magister | reverse complement strand
TGTATATATATGTATATATATATATAAATATATATATATATATATATATATATATATATATATAAATATATATATATATATATATATATATATATAAATATATATATATATATATATATATATATATATATATATATATATATATATATATGTATATATATATATATATATAATATATATATATATATATATATATATATATATAATATATATATGTATATATATATATATATATATATATATATATATATATATATATATATATATATATATATATATATATATATATATATATATATGGTGAAGTGGGTGGTGTATCATACGTCTGGCAACGCGCTTCCCTCGTATTATGGCTTTGAAATCGTTTTGTATTCAACTTCAATGCAGTATAACGTATGTAACTTAAGACTAAACGAAGTGTTGATGCTACTGTTCAAATCGGATAAACCAGGAGAAATTTACTATCCTAAGCATATTATTCAATGTATAGATTGAAAAATCATAAATTATTAGATCACAGGCGATACATGAAACTTTTTTCATGTCATGTCTGTCTGTCTGTCTCTCTCTCTTTCCGTCTGTCTGTCGCCGTTTTTTTCCCATTGCATCTCCCTCACTTGTGTCTAAAGTAAATGGCAACGCTGTAAGAGCCTCCTCCTCCTCCTCCTCCTCCTCCTCCTCCTCCTCCTCCTCCTCCTCCTCCTCCTCCTCCTCCTCCTCCTCCTCCTGTAATGCTGTATCTCCTTCCCTCTTTCTCTCATGCCTTTCTCCTCCCTCCTCTGCTTTTTGTTCCGTATCTTCCATATTCCATCTTCCTCCTCCTCCTCCTCCTCCTCCTCCTCCTCCTCCTCCTCCTCCTCCTCCTCCTCCTCCTCCTCCTCCTCCTCCTCTCTTTCTTATTCATTTGCCTTTTCTTCTTTTGTATTCTTTTTCTTCCATGCTACTCCACGTTCCGTCCCCTCTCGGTCTTCCCTTCCCTTCCCTTCCCTTCCCTTCCCTTCCCTCCCTTCTTTAATAACGTAACTTGCTCCTCATTAATATGTAACGCCGCTGGAGTGTGTCAATAATTTATAAGTAAAAAATAAAAAGTGAGGGGGAAAGTATTTTTATACCGTTGGAATTACCTCATTCTTCACTTATTTATCTTATTTTCTTATAAGTTCACTTTACTTTATTTATATATATATATATATATATATATATATATATATATATATATATATACATATATATATATATATATATATATATATATATATATATATATATACATATATATATATACATATATATATATATATATATATATATATATATATATATACATATATATATATATACATATATATATATATATATATATATATATATATATATGTATATATATATATATATATATACATACATATATATATATATATATATATATATATATATATATATATATATATATATATATATGTATATATATATATATATATATATATATATATATATACATATATATATATATATATATATACATATATATATATATATATATATATATATATGTATATATATATATATATATACATATATATATATATATATATATATTCTCAAGTAAAGTTTATAATTATTAATTTTTTTCTATTTCGTGTAAATCATAAAGGGTTGGATTACTCTCTCTCTCTCTCTCTCTCTCTCTCTCTCTCTCTCTCTCTCTCTCTCTCTCTCTCTCTCTCTCTCTCTCTCTCTCTCTCTCTCTCTCTCTTTCATTTTATGTCAAAAGAGGAGAGAGATAAGGGATAAAAATAGGGAAACAGATAGGACGTAGAAATAGTTGCTGTTCCACTACTACTTCGGCAGAGGTTGGATCTAGCAACCTTCATGAAGGAAGGACAGCAACCAATCAGCGCCTCAGTACTGCAACAGCAACCAATCAGCGCCTCCGTACATTGACAGCCACCAATCAGCGCCTCAGTACAGCGACAGCTTGGACCCCCGCCTCAACACTTCCACAGCTTGGACCTACTACGTTTATACACTACCCCTATATTCTGTCCTTAGTGGTGAATCAAGCACTGCAAATCTATAGTAAGAATTATGTTTGTTAAAACAAGTATTCCGTGTTCTGTGCGCCTGCCCGCGAACAAGACCGTGACGGACGTCCACCTGCTCGCCGAGCAGGTGAAGACGTGGTTGTGGTTCGAGAAGCGATCCTTCTGTCCGGTGATGAAGGTTCGTCTCCACCTTAAACGTCGAGTAAAGGTTTCCGATTCGGTATACGAATACCCGAATTGCCGTTTAAACGTCGACTTCGAGAAAATGCGAGAACTCGATACCGATTGCTTTACGAGACTGAAAATGAAGTGGGGTAAGAAGACGATCCGTAAGAAGGCGGTGAACCTCAAGCCTCTGTTTGAGTGTTTACAAAACGATAACGAAAGCCTCGCTAAGATTCACGTTGCGTTAGATGTGTCTTCTTTTTATCCGTTAACTTTTACGTTGAAAACCGAAACGAACGAACCCGAGGACAACACTAAGACGGCTTCTGAAAACAAGGGAAACGGTTCCGAAA
The DNA here is from genome assembly GCA_029783475.1 of Metacarcinus magister. Classification (NCBI taxonomy): domain Eukaryota; kingdom Metazoa; phylum Arthropoda; class Malacostraca; order Decapoda; family Cancridae; genus Metacarcinus; species Metacarcinus magister. The sequence goes on along the minus strand of JAPQNM010000012.1, from coordinate 2,714,247 downwards.
ACAAGGAAAACTCTTCTGAAAACAAGAATAAAGCGTCTGAAAACAAGGGAAACGCTATTGAAAACAAGAATATTTCTACCGAAAACAAGACAAAGGCCATTGAAAACAAGGCAAAGGCCATTGAAAACAAGGCAAAGGCCATTGAAAACAAGGAAAAGGCTATTGAAAACAAGGAAAAGGCTATTGAAAACAAGGAAAAGGCTATTGAAAAAAAGGAAAAGGCTACTGAAAACAAGGCAAAGGCTATTGAAAAGAAGGAAAAGGCTACTGAAAACACGGCAAAGGCTATTGAAAGCAAAGAAAAGGCTACTGAAAACAAGGAAAAAGCTATTGAAAAAAAGAAAAAGGCTACTGAAAACAAGGAAAAGGCTACTGAAAACACGGCAAAGGCTATTGAAAGCAAAGAAAAGGCTACTGGAAACAAGAAGAAGGCTACTGGAAACAAGGAAAAGGCTATTGAAAGCAAAGAAAAGGCTACTGGAAACAAGAAGAAGGCTACTGGAAACAAGGAAAAGGCTATTGAAAGCAAAGAAAAGGCTACTGGAAACAAGAAGAAGGCTACTGGAAACAAGGCAAAAGCTACTGAGAATAATTCAAAGGCTGCTGAAAACAAAATTAAGGCTACTGGAAACAAGATTGCAGTTAATGGAAACAAGAGTGAAGGTTCTGGAAAGAAGAGTGAGGCTACTGGAAAGAAGAGTGAAGCTTCTGGAAAGAAGAGTGAAGCTTCTGGAAAGAAGAGTGAAGGTTCTGGAAAGAAGAGTGAAGCTACTGGAAAGAAGAGTGAAGCTTCTGGAAAGAAGAGTGAAGCTTCTGGAAAGAAGAGTGAAGGTTCTGGAAAGAAGAGTGAGGCTACTGGAAAGAAGAGTGAAGCTTCTGGAAAGAAGAGTGAAGCTTCTGGAAAGAAGAGTGAAGCTTCTGGAAAGAAGAGTGAAGCTTCTGGAAAGAAGAGTGAAGCTTCTGGAAAGAAGAGTGAAGCTACTGGAAACAAGAGTGAAGCTTCTGGAAAGAAGAGTGAAGCTTCTGGAAAGAAGAGTGAAGCTACTGGAAACAAGAGTGAAGCTTCTGGAAAGAAGAGTGAAGCTTCTGGAAAGAAGAGTGAAGCTACTGGAAAGAAGAGTGAAGCTTCTGGAAAGAAGAGTGAAGCTTCTGGAAAGAAGAGTGAAGCTACTGGAAACAAGAGTGAAGCTTCTGGAAAGAAGAGTGAAGCTTCTGGAAAGAAGAGTGAAGCTTCTGGAAAGAAGAGTGAAGCTTCTGGAAAGAAGAGTGAAGCTACTGGAAAGAAGAGTGAAGGTTCTGGAAAGAAGAGTGAAGCTTCTGGAAAGAAGAGTGAAGCTTCTGGAAAGAAGAGTGAGGCTACTGGAAAGAAGAGTGAAGCTTCTGGAAACAAGAGTGAAGCTTCTGGAAAGAAGAGTGAAGCTTCTGGAAAGAAGAGTGAGGCTACTGGAAAGAAGAGTGAAGCTTCTGGAAAGAAGAGTGAAGCTTCTGGAAAGAAGAGTGAAGCTTCTGGAAAGAAGAGTGAAGCTTCTGGAAACAAGATTGCAGTTAATGGAAACAAGAGTGAAGCTTATGGAAACAAGAGTGAGGCTACTGGAAACAAGATTGCAGTTAATGGAAACAATAGTGAAGCTTCTGGAAACAAGAATAAGGCTACTGGAAACAAGATTTCAGTTAAAAGAAACAAGAGTGAGGCTTCTGGAAACAAGAGTGAGGCTTTTGGAAACAAGATTGCAATTAATGGAAACAAGAGTGAAGCTTCTGGAAACAAGAGTGAGGCTTTTGGAAACAAGAGTGAGGCTTCTGGAAACAAGAATAAGGCTACTGGAAACAAGATTGCAGTTAATGGAAACAAGAGTGAGGTTTCTGGAAACAAGAGTGAGGTTTCTGCAAACAAGAGTGAGGCTCCAGAACACGGAGACGTTCGCTGGTCCCTTAGGATGCCTCAGAAGTACCAACAACAATTACTGGGTGACAACGACCACCTCCTCGTCACCCTCCGCCATCACCACCAGCTGGACGTTGCGTACGACCTTAAAAGTGGCAAGATGGTCTTCCAAGGCACGCTGGACAAGGTCAAGTGTTGCCACGGCCAGGTCAAGAACATGATCCAGGCGTGGCGGACACACAACGAACAGTCTTAAGGAAATATACAAGTGTTCAATGGCACAACTTGAGCCTCGTGACCAGCAGCAGATTGTAACGTGACTAGTGAACACGTGTTACCTTGCACGAATCAGGCCACTCATTACACTCACATAGAAATTAATGTTTAAGGAAATATACAAGTGTTCAATGGCACAACTTGAGCCTCGTGACCAGCAGCAGATTGTAACGTGACTAGTGAACACATGTTACCTTGCACCAATCAGGCCACTCATTACACTCACCTGAAAATTAATGTTTTGACACCAAACTTGAAGGTGTAAATGTTGCGTCACAAAATGTAGTTATGTAGTGTTCATTTTTGTATTTATTGTTGATAAATAAAAGAAAAAATGCAATGATTGATTTTCATTAATAAACCGGATATGATAAGATTTTTATATTACATATAAAACCTTTAACTAATATATCAGAATAATATCTTAAAATAATGTGTTGTGTTTATATGTAAATTCCAATTTTTTTTAACATTATGAATATTATGTTACCCAAGAAAATAGTGATTCGTTGAGTATGAAATGATCTGCATCTCTCTCTCTCTCTCTCTCTCTCTCTCTCTCTCTCTCTCTCTCTCTCTCTCCCTCTCTCGGGGGTGGGTGGTCTCCTGGTGATGGAATGAAAGTTGGGGGGAGGCTGGGGAGGGTGGAGGAGGATGGAGGAGCATGGGGGAGGATGGGGGAGGAGGAATGGAAGCACGTGCTGGGCTGACACCTCCCCCCCTGACACTTCACCCCCTCATCCTCACACCTCTCCCTTCCCCTCCCTCTCCTCCCCTCCCTCTCCCCTCTTCATCCTGTCACTCTGAGCCTCTACTGTCACCTCCGTCCTGTCACACCCCCACCTACCCCCCCTGTCAGTCTATCCCCTCCTGTCAGCCCACTGTCAGCCACTGTCAGCCCCGCCCCACCCGCTGGTCAGGTAATCAGTCATTGTTGTGAAGCCATTATTTGCTCCACAACCTCTACGCTTCACCTGTCTACTACCTACAGCTGTCTGTCTGTCTACTCTCTCTCTCTCTCTCTCTCTCTCTCTCTCTCTCTCTCTCTCTCTCTCTCTCTCTCTCTGGCTTTCGTTCTCGCGTTCTTGCTCTCTTTTCGTGGTTAGCTGTCCGATTTTGTGTGTGTGTGTGTGTGTGTGTGTGTGTGTGTGTGTGTGTGTGTGTGTGTGTGTGCTTGTGTTTGTGTGCGTGCGTGCTTGTGCTTTCTCTTACGCAAGCTGACACACACAGACACACACACACACACACACACACACACACACACACACACACACACACACACACACACACACACACACACATTCCTTTCTCTGTGCCCTGAATAAAGTTTCTTCACATTCATATCTCCGAGAATTTCTTTACATTCCGTAAATCTCAATTATTATTATTATTTTTTTGTAATTTTCCTTTTCAGTAATTTCAGTAATTTCAGAAGTTTCAGTAATTTCTTCTAACCTTTTTTCAGTTTTCATATTCTTCTTCTTATACACATCTTTATCATCCTTTTTTTTTATCATTTTATTCTCTTTATTTTCTCATCTCCTTCTCTTTATCCTTTCATATTAATATTTTTTCTCTCTTTCTTTCTTTCTCTCTTTTCATATTATCTTTTCCATCCTCTTTACTCACCATGATTATATTCTCTTTACATATCTTTTTCACTTCTTTTCAAACCTCATCTTTATCTTCATTATGTATGTCTCTTTTTTTTCTCCTTCAATTCTTCCAAGTCCAAGTCCAATTATATTATTTCTATTTCCGCTTTTCACTCTTCATGAAAAGCGACTCGTTCCCAAAATTTTAAGCTAATTGATTCGCCCTTGAGAGAGAGAGAGAGAGAGAGAGAGAGAGAGAGAGAGAGAGAGAGAGAGAGAGAGAGAGAGAGAGAGAGAGAGAGAGAGAGAGAGAGAGAGAGAGAGAGAGATATGCTGAGGTGGACAAGATCTGTCATCAATCTCTTCATGTCTTATCTTACCTCTCCTCCTCCTCCTCCTCCTCCTCCTCCTCCTCCTCCTCCTCCTCCTCCTCCTCCTCCTCCTCCTCCTCCTCCTCCTCCTTCTGCAGGTGTTACAGTAGGAGTTACGTGCTTACTCCTAAGGTTTAGAATATGGAGGAGTAAGGGAAAGGGAGGGAAAAGAGGGGAGGAGAAGAGAAGGGAAAGGAGGGGAAGGGAGGGGAAGCCTGCAGAAAGAGGGATACTTAAGGAGGAGGATTTAGTTCTTGAGAGAGAGAGAGAGAGAGAGAGAGAGAGAGAGAGAGAGAGAGAGAGAGAGAGAGAGAGAGAGAGAGAGAGAGAGAGAGAGAGAGAGAGAGAGAGAGAGAGCATGAAAAAGAAAAACAGAAAGCCAGAGAGGGGAAAGCAAAGGATTAAGGGGAAAATTATGACCAAACTTAAGTCTCTTCTCTCTCTCTCTCTCTCTCTCTCTCTCTCTCTCTCTCTCTCTCTCTCTCTCTCTCTCTCTCTCTCTCTCTCTCTCTCTCTTTGGTAAGTGGTTGAAGCTTAACACACAAGACCATGAAGAGGAATTTAAAGGAAGGAGGAGGAGGAGGAGGAGGAGGAGGAAGAAGAAGAAGAAGAAGAAGAAGAAGAGGAAGAAAGGACAGGACAGTGTAGGAAACAGGGAAAGCGCGAGACAGCCAGAGAGACAGTGAGGGAGGGAAGGAGAGAGGGGAAGTGAGGGGAAAGAAAGTGAGAGAGAGAGTGAGTGAGTGAGGGGAAATTTTTATGCTATTTTAAAACTGTATGGAAGATGGAGGAGGAGGAGCCACTGTCATG
>JAPQNM010000012.1:2684310-2699310 GCA_029783475.1 Metacarcinus magister | reverse complement strand
ACAGTTTTTTTTTCTCTCTCTTTCTTTCTCTTTCTCTCTCTCTCTTTTTCTCTCTCTACACAAGTGGAGCATGTCTATCTTCCGTATAAAGGCTTCGAATACCATGAAAGGGGATGAAGCAGACCTCTGAATGCAATACTAAAACCAACATTGAATCGTCTATGAAAACCTTTTATCCACCTCATTGCAATCACTGAAAAGGAATGAACGAAAGAAAGAATTAAGGCAAGAAAGAAAAGAGACCTAAGCACATATTGAAAGAAAAAAATGTTATATAAATTATTTTCTTAGGTAACTATTTTTTCAACTTCATAATTATTTAACGTGAATTTCGTCTCCAATATTCTATCAAAACATAAAAATCAGTTACATATATATTTTTTCCCTTCGCCTCGTTTTTTTCGTACCCACCTCACCTGATAAAAGACTAACCACTTATACATAAAAATATAAACATACGTAACTAACATGAACCTTGAATAAAAACTAAACAACATCATTTGTAAAGGAATCATAGTTTATAAAAAGGAATAAGGATAATCGGGGATCTATAAGCTTCCAACTCATACGTATTTAATCTCTTTACAAACAGGTTCTATCTTCTTATTTTCTATATATGACATGAAGGTAAAGACGCCGATGAAGGCTAGAAAAATAGAGTCACCATTACACATAACAAGCCTGCCGTTGAAGCCATGCCGGTGAAGCCACAGTGGCGCCATCTTACTCACCCTGCGGCAGGTCATTAAAGGGTTAATTGATCAGGTAATTGGTGTAAGGAAGGGGAGACAACACCTGGTTCCTCTTGCCTAATTGTTGTGGTACTTTTTATAAGGTTTGTTAGTACTAGTAGGGAAAGGGAAAGGTTATAGTAGTAGTAGTAGTAGTAGTAGTAGTAGTGGTAGTGGTAGTGGTGGTGGTGGTGGTGGTGGTGGTAATATTATCGTCATTATCGTTCCATCATCATCGTCCGTCATCGTCATCATTATCAGGGTGGTGAATGCTATTATTGTTATCATTTGGCGTCTAATTAATCGTTACACCCACGTCAAGTCCCCCAGGTGTGTCCAGTCCACAGGTAACCTAACCTAACCTAACCTAACCTAACCTAACCTAACCTAACCTAACCTAACCTAACCTAACCTAACCTTTGCTACAGAACATTAAAAAAAAAAAATTCATTCTTGTTTCCGTATATACAAATTTTTTTTCTACTACTACTACTACTACTACTACTACTACTACTACTACTACTACTACTACTACACATACAGAACCTTCCATACCCTTTCATCAGGACGTTTTCCCTTCCTTCGCTTCGCTTCCCCTCACTCTTTCTCGGAGGGACGGTGGCGTGGTGTGGGAAGGGAAGGGAAGGGAAGGGAAGGGAAATGAGGGGTAGGGGAGGGGGTAGGCAAGTTCCTGTCATCTCTAGGGAAAGACGTGGGGGTGGGATGGGGAAGGGATGGTGAGGGGAAGGGATGGAGGAGGTGGTGGCTCGTGTATTTAAGGGGAAATGTGCGGTTGGTATTGTGTGGTGTGGGATTAACGTGGATTTAAGGGAAGATAATGGGTTAGGAAGGCTTTGTTGGTTAGCGCCCCTTGCCTTTCTCTCTCTCTCTCTCTCTCTCTCTCTCTCTCTCTCTCTCTCTCTCTCTCTCTCTCTCTCTCTCTCTCTCTCTCTCTCCCCTCAGCTCGATCAGTCCTGTTTCCTGCTCCTTTCAATGTCCGTCCCTGTCTCCTCGCCCAAAAATTCATTCTTTAAACCTGGTCGTGGAGAGAGAAACATTTGGAGAGTTTGATAATTTCCCTTTGGTGGTTGTGGTTGTGGTCCTCCTCCTCCTCCTTTTATTTTTATCATTAATATTTATTTTTATCATTAATATTTATTTTTATCATTAATATTTATTTTTATCATTAATATTTATTTTTATCATTATTATTTATTTTTATCATTATTATTTATTTTTATCATTAATATTTATTTTTATCATTAATATTTATTTTTATCATTAATATTTATTTTTATCATTAATATTTATTTTTTATCATTATTATTTATTATTATCATTAATATTTATTTTTATCATTAATATTTATTTTTATCATTAATATATATTTTTATCTTTAATATTTATTTTTATCATTAATATTTATTTTTATCATTAATATTTATTTTTATCATTAATATTTATTTTTATCATTAATATTTATTTTTATCATTAATATTTATTTTTATCATTAATATATATTTTTATCATTAATATTTATTTTTATTATTAATATTTATTTTTATCATTAATATATATTTTTATCATTAATATTTATTTTTATCATTAATATTGATTTTTTATCATTAATATATATTTTTATCATTAATATATATTTTTATCATTAATATATATTTTTATCATTAATATTTATTTTTATCATTAATATTTATTTTTATCATTAATATTTATTTTTATCATTAATATATATTTTTATCATTAATATTTATTTTTATCATTAATATATATTTTTATCATTAATATATATTTTTATCATTAATATTTATTTTTATCATTACTATTTATTTTTATCATTAATATTTATTTTTATCACCAATATTTATTTTTATCATCAATATTTATTTTAATCACCAATATTTATTTTTATCACTAATACTTATTTTTATCATTAATATTTATTTTTATCATTAATATTTATTTTTATCATTAATATATATTTTTATCATTATTATTTATTTTTATCATTAATATTTATTTTTATCATTAATATTTATTTTTTATCATTAATATTTATTTTTATCATTAATATTTATTTTTATCATTAATATTTATTTTTATCATTAATATTTATTTTTATCATTAATATTTATTTTTATCATTAATATTTATTTTTATCATTAATATTTATTTTTATCATTAATATTTATTTTTATCATTATTATTTATTTTTTATCATTAATATTTATTTTTATCATTAATATTTATTTTTATCAGTATTATTTATTTTTATCATTACTATTTATTTTTATCATTAATATTTATTTTTTATCATTAATATTTATTTTTATCATTAATATTTATTTTTATCATTAATATTTATTTTTATCATCATTATTTATTTTTATCATCATTATTTATTTTTATCATCATATTTATTTTTATCATCAATATTTATTTTTATCATTAATATTTATTTTTATCATTAATATTTATTTTTATCATTAATATTTATTTTTATCATTAATATTTATTTTTATCATTAATATATATTTTTATCATTAATATTTATTTTTATCATTAATATTTATTTTTATCATTAATATTTATTTTTATCATTAATATTTATTTTTATCATTAATATTTATTTTTATCATTAATATTTATTTTTATCATTAATATATATTTTTATCATTAATATATATTTTTATCATTAATATTTATTTTTATCATTAATATATATTTTTATCATTAATATTTATTTTTATCATTAATATTTATTTTTATCATTAATATATATTTTTATCATTAATATATATTTTTATCATTAATATATATTTTTATCATTAATATTTATTTTTATCATTAATATTTATTTTTATCATTAATATTTATTTTTATCATTAATATTTATTTTTATCATTAATATTTATTTTTATCATTAATATTTATTTTTATCATTAATATATATTTTTATCATTAATATTTATTTTTATCATTAATATATATTTTTATCATTAATATATATTTTTATCATTAATATTTATTTTTATCATTAATATTTATTTTTATCATTAATATTTATTTTTATCATCAATATTTATTTTTATCATCAATATTTATTTTATCACCAATATTTATTTTTATCACTAATATTATTTTTATCATTAATATTTATTTTTATCATTAATATTTATTTTTATCATTAATATATATTTTTATCATTATTATTTATTTTTATCATTAATATTTATTTTTATCATTATTATTTATTTTTATCATTAATATTTATTTTTATCATTAATATTTATTTTTATCATTAATATTTATTTTTATCATTAATATATATTTTTATCATTAATATATATTTTTATCATTAATATATATTTTTATCATTAATATTTATTTTTATCATTAATATTTATTTTTATCATTAATATTTATTTTTATCATTAATATTTATTTTTATCATTAATATTTATTTTTATCATTAATATTTATTTTTATCATTAATATATATTTTTATCATTAATATTTATTTTTATCATTAATATATATTTTTATCATTAATATATATTTTTATCATTAATATTTATTTTTATCATTAATATTTATTTTTATCATTAATATTTATTTTTATCACCAATATTTATTTTGTATCATCAATATTTATTTTAATCACCAATATTTATTTTTATCACTAATACTTATTTTTATCATTAATATTTATTTTTATCATTAATATTTATTTTTATCATTAATATATATTTTTATCATTATTATTTATTTTTATCATTAATATTTATTTTTATCATTATTATTTATTTTAATCATTATTATTTATTTTTATCATTAATATATATTTTTATCATTAATATTTATTTTGATCATTAATATATATTTTTATCATTAATATTTATTTTTATCATTAATATTTATTTTTATCATTAATATTTATTTTTATCATTAATATTTATTATTATAATTATTAATATTTATTTACTCAGACAGCAACACTTCCTTAACATGTATTATTATTAATTTCAAAACCTTTAACTTCAATATAAGTTTTCGTGGATTTGTGATGCAAATGGATTCGTGTAATTTTTGGCCCGAAGATTTCCACCAGAATTTGAGTCCAAAATAGTTTATTCATTTTCCAAGTAAAGTATTAGTCCTACAACAAATATGTATAGAAACAAAGTTGTTCAGCTTGACAAGTTCTATCTGATGGTGTCATCCGTTTGTAAATTACTCTTTTGGTTTAGGAGAAAAATGTAATTAAATAGAAGTTTTGTGTAAAATACAAATAGTTCAATATCTCCATTACTTACATTCCGATTACATTCTAGTAAAGCTCAAAAGAACAAGCGTCTCCTGCTCTATATTTACTATTACGTATGTTTTTTACGTAAACCTCATACTTTTCGAGTTATTTTGAAAAACATGATTTCATGAAAAAAATCTAAGGTAGTCACCCTTGAAAATTTCATGAAAAATTTCCACACCTCGGAATTTCATGAAAATTTGTACCTAAAGGTTTTCAGTCAAACTGAACACGAATCTGGACTCAGTTTCATCATTACTATAATATTAAACACTATATACGCATGTGTGATACGCCTAAAACTATTTATTCTCTCTATTTATCTCTCTATCTCTATCGCGCTCTCTCTCTCTCTCTCGCCAAACTCCTACAGCAAAATCATAATATTTTCCCCCTCCTCCTCCTCCTCCTCCTCCTCCTCCTCCTCCTCCTCCTCCTCCTCCTCCTCCTCCTCCACCTCCTCCTATTTTTATCATTAATATTTATTTTTATCATTAATATTTATTTTTATCATTAATATTTATTTTTATCATTAATATTTATTTTTATCATTATTATTTATTTTTATCATTATTATTTATTTTTATCATTAATATTTATTTTTATCATTAATATTTATTTTTATCATTATTATTTATTTTTATCATTATTATTTATTTTTATCATTAATATTTATTTTTATCATTAATATTTATTTTTATCATTAATATTTATTTTTATCATTATTATTTATTTGTATCATTATTATTTATTTTTATCATTAATATTTATTTTCATCATTAATATTTATTTTTATCATTAATATTTATTTTTATCATTAATATTTATTTTTATCATTAATATTTATTTTTATCATTAATATTTATTTTTTATCATTAATATTTATTTTAATCATTAATATTTATTTGTATCATTAATATTATTTTTATCATTAATAAGAAAAATTTGAATAAAATCATAATTTTTAAAAAAATCTATAAATCGAACACTTAGAAAAGACCTCGGCAGTGTAAGGGTTAATACTGGCAATAAGTTATGTTTAACCTGCCATTACCACCGAAACGAAGGATGCGAGGGGATTTCATTGAAATGTTCAAGATAATCAAAGGATTCGATAATATCAATACAGAAGATTACATTACTTTTGATTGATCAAATATAACAAGAAGACATCATTCTTTTAAGATTACTGGTAAAAGATTCACATCAAACGAAGCCAAGCACTTCTTTTTCAATCGGATCGTTAACGTTTGGAACTCCCTGCCCGCCAATGTCGTCGACAGTAAAACAATTACTACGTTCAAAAATAGACTTGACAACTATTTAGAAGCCAATCCACAACTAAAATACTATCCGTTAACGTAGCAAACTTTGAGTAAGTTCATCCTGATGTACCTAACTTACGAAATGTCGATTCAAAAGACGTCGCTAGTGGCCTGACATCGCTTGCCAGGAAGTAGTGGTAGCAGTAGTGGTAGTGACAGTAGTGACAGTCTGGTCTTGGTTGGCCTTCCTTTCCCTGCCAGCCATGGCTGGGGAGAGAAGCCTTCACCCTTACTATCCTGTATCCTTCACTCTAGACTAGATAGTGTACTCACAAACAGCCTCGTAAGGGCCAGCAGGCCTGTTGCTGTTTGTTCTTCCTATGTGTTCCTATGTGTTCCTGCTCCTCGTCCTATAAGTCACGTATTTATAAGTCACACATCCTCCCAGTTCCCTGTCGCTATCTGGTGGTGACTTAATCTCGTCTTGAGGGTTTAGTCGGTGTGTTTGCCAATGAAAGGAAGGAATATAGGCCGTACGGTGCATGAGTTGTTGTTTGACTTCTTGTTCCATGATATACTACTTTGAATCGGTAAGCGGATTAAAAGTGCTTCAGAAAGATGCTTAAAAAATTTTGCGATTGATTGGTTGTCTTATTAGTTTGGATGACTTGTATGTTTCCCTGTGTGTGTGTGTGTGTGTGTGTGTGTGTGTGTGTGTGTGTGTGTGTGTGTGTGTGTGTGTGTGTATAATTAGGCCTTCTTCGTGATTATTAATGCGATTTTCTGTGACATTAATTCGCTATAAGGCCACAAGGATTAATCGTAATGGTACAGTGGTCAGCGTTCGGGCATGACAACCTAGGGTCCCGGGTTCGATCCCCCGATATCCGCTGGCCACTTTTCATTATTTGATATCACCGCCGAGTGGCCAAAGACTACCCAAATTGCTGCCATACTGTCCTCAGACGGGACTTACAATGTTATATGCATTTGAGGCTTTAGCAGCGATTAGCCTCTCTTCGTTCTCAACATATTCAAGCGAGAACGTAAACTTTCAAGGCGTCACTATAAAAAATCTAAAAACCTACGCCAAATAACAGGCAAGAGGCAAGTCCATCTGTGCCTTCATAAAAACCTACTGGCCCCAACGGTTTATGATATAGAAGAAGAAAAAAAACCCATCATCGTCTTAGTATAAAGGCAAAAACACGTTCTTACTCCGCTAGACTTGCATGCGGGAGGCAGACCAAATATGCTGAGTTCACACAGACACTCAGACCCTTCCTCATGCGCTGCTTTTAGCCCATTGAAGTACACTGAAGCACACGTAGACAAGCCTCGCTCAGCCTGCCTCACTCACTAATGTATACGTTACTATTATATCCTTTCATCACCACATTCCGTTTTCTTCGCCAGCGCCGCGTCTCAGGGTCTGAAGTGCCACCACGATGCCTTTTACCCACACACACATATTACCATAATGATGTAGGCGATAAAATAGAATGAAAAGGCGGTAGTTCTTCCAGTATTAATAACCAGAATGTCGTTGCTTTGCCTTCGTGAGCGCGGCGCCTTAAGGTTAACAGTGTCACGTCGCGGCTTTAGACTTCAAACGCAGGAGGTGATCAAACGGCTCTAGCTCTTCTCTCTTTTAAATCAGGAATAACCGCGATTAGAAGAAAAGCAAGCAACCCCGCGCGTGTTTAGTGTTGAACTGAACGTGACTAAAGGGTTGTTGGGGCCACTGTCTTGTGTTAAGGCGTTACTCAGACATAACCACACACTAACACCTCACGCCCTTGCAGACCTCTTAACCCACCCGCCGCCGCCTATGCAGCCAAATCCCTTCCTCCAACGCCCACCCCTCTCCCATTCATTTTCACCCCGTCGCCCTTCCCTGCTCCCTGCACGCAATGTTCCTTTAAGTCCTTTGCTATTCCTTTGGTAATTGCCGACTTCTGTGACTTGGAGACTACTTAAGAAAGGCTGCATCATGGCCGGCTGTGTGTGTGTGTGTGTGTGTGTGTGTGTGTGTGTGTGTGTGTGTGTTCTGGCAATGGAAGTATGGGAGGAAATGAAGGATAGAGGGGAGGAAAGGTGAGGATAAGGGTGAGGGTATAAGGGGGAGGGGGGAGAGGGGAGGACAGGTGTAGAGGAGGTGAGGGGAGCAACCAAACCCTTACCTGTTATGGTCCAGAACACACACACACACACACACACACACACACACACACACACACACACACACACACACACACACACACACACACACCTGCCTAGCCTTACCTTTCCCCTCACTCACACTATTTACCCATATCCTTTTATTTTTTTTCCCCTTTTCCCCTCACTCCATTTCCTCTCTCCCAGCAGCATTCTCACACAAACACACACACACACACACACACACACACACACACACACACACACACACACACACACACACACACACACACACACACACACACACACACACACACACACACCTCCTGTCACCATCTTAAGTAGAGAGACGATGTGTGTGGTGAAAGTTTGCCTGAGGTGGAAGGAGGTACAAAGTTAGTGATGGTGATGGTGGTGATAGTGGTGATGGTGGTGGTGGTGGTGGTGGTGAGGTCGCCCCTTTCTCCTTCCTAACAAACCATTACTACCTTTTCACCACCACCACCACCACCACCACCACCACACCACCACCACCACCACCACCACCTCTTCTTTGCAATACACACCCTCTCTTCTTTTGTTATTTATCGTACACTCTTATCGTTTCAATTGCAGGATTAGTTGTTTGTGTATATGAGTCTTTTTGTTTTTGTTTGTTTATCCTCTTTCAATACTTCCTCTTGTTACTTCTTCTTCTTCTTCTTCTTCTTCTTCTTCTTCTTCTTCTTCTTCTTCTTCCTCTTCTTCTTCTTGTGTGTGTGTGTGTGTGTGCGTGTGTAGAAGTATTATTGATATATTATAAACGTTTATGTAGAAGAATGAAATTTGATGAGAGAGAGAGAGAGAGAGAGAGAGAGAGGCAATTACAGTATTAAGTAAAAACTATAATTCCATGTATCTTAATAGCTTAGTGATACTGAAGGAAGGAAGAAGAAACAAAAACATACATAATATCACTCCTCCTCCTCCTCCTCCTCCTCCTCCTCCTCCTCCTCCTCCTCCTCCTCCTCCTCCTCCTCCTCCTCCTCTTCAATACATCATCCTTCTATTTTCCGCCTCGTCTGTGTCTGTCATCACTGTCAAACTTTTACTTACGAGGAAGAGAATTAGTGAGCCTCTTCTTACCCTTAAATTATGGAGGAGGAGAGGAGGAGGAGGAGGAGGAGGAGGAGGAGGAGGAGGAGGAGGAGGAGGAGGAGGAGGAGGAGGAGGAGGAGGAGGAGGAGTATAAGGTGACTGGTTCGTGAATTACTGATGGGAAAGGTGAAGGGGATAAGGCAGGTCGGTGATGGGTCTGTCTATCTATCTGTCTGTCTGTCTGTCTGTCTGTCTGTCTGTCTGTCTGTCTGTCTGTCTGTCTGTCTGTCTGTCTGTCTGTCTGTCTGTCTGTCTGTTTACCTCATTGCATTCAAATTGTCAAAGGTAAGACATAAACGTGATTTTGATTCCTAGATATAATAGAAAAATAAGGTAAATAAATCACTTTTACATAACTTTCTTTTTGTATTACCTGTTCCTCTTCCTCTTCTTCCTTCCTCTTGCTGTTCCTTCATACCTTCCCTCTACTTCCTCTTCTTCCTTGTGCTTTCCCTCCTCTTCCTCTTCTTCCTTGTGCCTTTCCCTCCTCTTCCTGCTTCTTTGACCCTTTCACTGTGTCTCTCTTCGTACGAGGCACTGCAAGGCAAGGTTCTGACGGTGTTAAGTGTGTCACAAGTATCCAGTTACCTCGTGTGTTAGGAGACTATAACACCTTCTAACTGTGTGTGTGTGTGTGTGTGTGTGGTGTGTGTGTGTGTGTGTGTGTGTGTGTGTGTGTGTGTGGTGTGTGTGTGTGTGAGGGGAAAAAAGAGGAATGCATGTAGAAAGGAGTAAAGTTAAGGAAAAGGTGATATGGACTGAGAGAAAGAGAGTTAAGGGAAATGGTGTGAAAGGAAGGGAATTAAGGAAGAGGGGAATAGGAGTAAAGGGGAGAATGAATAAAGTTAAGAGGTAAAGGGAAAGGGGGAGGAAGTTCTAAGGGTTCTGCACGCCCTCTGACAGCTCCAAGTTGAAGGCTTGAACTGGTTGCAATCTATGTTAAGTAGAGAGAGACAAGCGTTCAACTCTTAGTAATTGTTTTGAGGTGAGTCACGGGTTGTCTGGCGTTGCAAGGGTGAAGGGGTGAAGGGAAGGGAGAGGGAGGGTAAGGGAGGGAGGAAGGAAGGGTAGGGAGGGAGGGAAGGGAAGGGAGAAATGTGCAGAGTAGGGACAGTTTGGGAGCAGAAGGTATATGAGGAGAAGGAGAGAAGGGGAGGAAGAGAAGGTGAAGAAGAGAAGGGGAGGAAGAGAAGGGGAGGTAAAGGGAAGAGGGAAGGGAGAGAGAAATGTGCAGAGGAGAGACAGCTTGTGGATAGAAGGTAGAGGAGAAGGAAGAGGAGAAGAGGAGAAAAGGGAATATTTGTATACCACTGACAATCCTTCTTCCCTTTCCTTCCCTTTCCCTCCCTTTCCTTCACCATAAACAGAAGTGAATGCAGCTCTCCCTCCCTCTCCCTCTCCTTCCACAATGGTGAATGTTATCCTTCTCCCCTCCCCTCCTCTCCCCTCCCCTCCCCTCCCCTCACCTCACCTCACCTCACCTCACAACATACAACACCTCTTCCTCCCTTCACTATCTCCACAGTTATTCTTTCCCCTTCCCTCCCTTCCTCCTTCCCTCCCTCACCCCCCCTCCATGCATACGCCCCGCCCCTCCACAACAAAGTCCCCCCGCCCCCCGCCCCCCTTCCTGCCCCCCTTTACAGGTATATAACAGAGCACCACGTGGCAACACAAGGGCGCGTGCCACGTGTTGCCATAAGGGACCCCGTTATCACCCCCTTCAGCGCCTTCTTCGGGAGGTGCTGAGGTGCTGCTGAGGGTGCTGGTGTGTGTTAGGTTAGGGTAAGGGTGGGTAGGGTGGTGACGGGTGGAGGAAGGTGGAGGAGGGTAGGAAGGAAGTGGAAGAGGTGGAGTAACGAGGTTCAGGTGGGTAATGACCAGTGGAGATTGTCAAGACACCTGCCTCTCACCCCCCCAACCCCCCTCTTTCCTCCCTCTTTCCTCCCTCCCTCTTTCCTCCCTCTCTTAGTGTCCCTGGTATCCACTCTTTATCTCCATCCCTGCTATGTCCTCATTTACATATTTTTTCTCTACCTCTCCTCCTCCTACTTTTCATTTTTCTTCTCCTCCTCTCCTCCTCTCCTCCTCTCTCTATTCTTATTCATGTCTTCTCTCCACTCGCACTTACCGAAAGAGATGCATAGAGGAGAGGGGAATAAATGAGAGGAAATGAGAGGAAGGGGAAATGCGTGATTAGATGGGAAGGGGGAAAGATGAATGAGGGAAGAGAGGAAGAGGAAGAGAATGAAAGGAAGAGAAGTGAAGAGGAAACGAAATACTATGAAGGAAAAAAGATGAAAGAGAGGAAAAGAGGAGGAGGAGGAGAGGATCAAGAGGAGGAAGAGGAGGATAAGGAAGAGGAAGAGGAAGATAAGGAAGAGAAAGATACCCAAATGACCAACATATCCTAAAGAAGAGGAGGAAAGAGGAACACTAGAGAAGAGAACGGAGAGAGAGAAGCAGGGAAGAGGGAGAGATGGAGGAAGGGAGGAAGGAAGGGGGGGGAGGGAGGGAGGCAGGTGTGTGGACAAACATCTGTGTGGGAGTAACCTACATACATGTGACAAAATTATCTTCATTATTTGTGTTCAGCCGTCCAGGGAAGGGGAAGGGGAAGGGGAAGGGGAAGGGGAGGGGAAGGGGAAGGGGAAATGGTGTAGGGGAAGGGGTGGTGGACAGAGGGAAGGATAAGATAGAATAAAAGAAATTGAAAGAAGAAAGGAATAGGGCAAAGGGAGTAAAGGAGAATAGAGAGAATTAAGTGAGGGAAAAGAAGGAAGGAAAAGAAGGAGGAATATTGGAGAGGGTGAAGCAAGGAGGAGAAAAGAGAGGAGGTGGAGATAGTGAAAGAGAAAGTGAAGGAGGGAGAGGAGGGGAGGGAAGGGGAGGGAAGGAAAACTAATGTGTTCAATGTAGTGGAAAATTTATGTAATCCTTTCATTTATAAGTTTGTTAATTTGTTTGTTTGTTATATTAACGTCGATAAATTGATATAGAAGGTGCGTGGAAAGTGCACTAATTGGTGAGTAGTAGTAGTAGTAGTAGTAGTAATAGTAGTAGTAGTAGTAGTAGTAGTAGTAGTAGTAGTAGTAGTAGTAGTAGTAGTAGTAATAGTAAAATTATAAATAGCCGTCCCTCGGTTTTGAAATTATATTAGGAAACATGATTATTCATGTGTGTGTGTGTGTGTGTGTGTGTGTGTGTGTGTGTGTGTGTGTGTGTGTTAGTGTGTGTTACCTGTTCACCACTCTGACTGTCTTGTGGTAATGGTAATGACCTGTAATGAGGTGATAACTAGTGTTCTGATGCGTGATGAAGCAGGTGATTCACTCGCTGTTCGACCATTAACTATCAATGAGGTGATCCAACCTTCAACAAGTGATTGGTGATTACCTTGTGTACACTGCCATCTAGTGGTAAACTTTCCAACTGTACCAGCGACTGCACTGCCATCTAGTGCCAATTTGTGAACTATTAAGCATGGCCTCGCCATCTATTGGCAAGATTTCGAACTATATTTACGGCATAAACGCCATCTAGTTGCAATTTATGAACTATTAAGTCTGACATCTCCCTCTATCAGTAACTTATCGAACTAATTTGGTGACTGCCGTCACTACACTGCCCTCTTGTTGCAACTTTGTGAAATGCTTCCCATCACCTTCTATTGACTGTACTGTTTGATGTCTTGTGTTAACGATGGTTGTTATGATAAAGGTTTGTTATTAATGATGTTTGTTTGGTGAAGCAGTTCATTCAAGTGACGCAGTAAAGGCTTCCAGAAAGAAGCTTCATTTGATCTGATAAATTCATTGCGCTTAAAGAATCCTTGATAGGAGATGGAGCTGCACGCCATGACTTAGCAATATACTGCACACTTAATACTTAATACTTAACACGTGTGTACCCAGGATTACTACCCCTGCCTCTATGTTGCCTTTCCACTTACTTCCCCTCTCTCGCTCTCTCTTTCCTATCTAACTCTTCTCTGCTACTTCCCCTTCCCCTCTCCTTCCTGTCTCTCATTCCCTTCCTCTCTTGTTCTTCCTCCTAATTTCTCTCTCCTACTTCCCCTTTCCCTCTCCTTCCCCTTCCTCCTAAAGTCCAGCTCATTAATGCAAGAGTTGATCAATAACCAACATTCCTTCATCTCCCGCCGCTCCCCCCCGCCCCCCCCTCCACGGCGCCCCCCCCCCCTCCTACCCGCCCCCCACCGGAAGCTGCAGCAACAGAGCATCTCATTGCCTTTCCTGTCTCTGCAATAACGCCCACGCAGCCATATGTGTTGATAAGGATTTCCGACTCTATTGCATTAAGAGAGAGAGAGAGAGAGAGAGAGAGAGAGAGAGAGAGAGAGAGAGAGAGAGAGAGAGAGAGAGAGAGAGAGAGAGAGAGAGAGAGAGAGGAGTGAGGCAAAAAAATGAATTAATGAATGAAAGAAGGAAAAAAAAGGAAAAGAAAGAATGAATGAATGAACGCAAGAAGGAAGGAAGGAAGGAAGAAAGAAAGAAAGAAAGAAAGAAAGAAAGAAAGAAGAGAAAGGATGAATGAATTAGTGAAAGATTACCGTTCTAACATAAAACACGAAAAACACCAACAAGATAAACATTTACGTATCTTTTTTTATCATAGTTAAACATGTAAGAAGAAAACGAAATGATGCTGTCAGGGGAACATCTCTCTCTCTCTCTCTCTCTCTCTCTCTCTCTCTCTCTCTCTCTCTCTCTCTCTCTCTCTCTCTCTCTCTCTCTCTCTCTCTCTCTCTCAGTTTTGTGATCTTAGAGGCGATAATTACCTTCCTTCCTTCCCTTCCTTCAGGCAAACCGAGTCATGAAGGGAAGGAAGGGAAGGAAGGAAAGGAGAGAAGGAGGAGGAAGGAAGGAAAAGAAGGAAGGAAAGGAGGGAAGGGGGGGGGGACGAAAGGAGGGAAGGGGGGTGAGGGTGAGAGTAAGAGGAGAGTAATTTTGCAGTGAATTGGTGAAACTCGAGTCGGAAATAAAAGAAAAACGTGACTTTGTAAAATCAAGAAGCTAAGAGGCTGTGGAGGAGGAGGAGGAGGAGGAGGAGGAGGAGGAGGAGGAGGAGGAGGAGGAGGAGACTGCAGTTCCCTCCTTTCCTCCTTAATTCGCCGCTATAACGCACTCACACGTCCATTCATTCATTAAATTCGCTCTTTTTCAATGCAGGTCTTATTTCTAATGCCGTCAGACTTTCCTCTCTCTCTCTCTCTCTCCTCTCTCTCTCTCTCTCTCTCTCTCTCTCTCTCTCTCTCTCTCTCTCTCTCTCTCTCAAAAATTATAAGTTTCATTCCATATGGTAAGTTTTTTTTTAAGTAAATTTCAGTACCATCTATGTATGTGTGTGTGTGTGTGTGTGTGTG
>JAPQNM010000012.1:2671810-2674310 GCA_029783475.1 Metacarcinus magister | reverse complement strand
TCGTTGCCATTTATCACGTTTGTTCTCAGGTTGCTTCATCTATTTTTGTTTCCCTTCCCCCCCCCCTCCTCCTCCTCCTCCTCCTCCTCCTCCTCCTCCTCCTCGGTTTATTTTTTCTTTCCATGTCCTTCCTGATTTATTGTGTGTGCCCTTCATCACCCCTTTCGTCATCTTCATTATTATTGTTTTTCTTTCTCTCTCTTTTTCCTCCTTTTTCCTGTCCCACCCAGACTCACTTTCTTTTACTAGCACTCACTTTTTTTTTTTTCATTATCTTTAACCTTCTTTCATTATATTTCAACTTTCACTCTTTAATACTAACCTAAAAAAAATATATAGAGAATCGTAACTATTTTTATATGCATTAATTTTTTTTTCTTTAATATTCTCTCTCTCTTACTTTTGTCCCTAACCGGTTCCATGTTGTTCCCGGCGTTGTGGTGTTGTGGTGTCCTGCCCTTGCCCTGAGCCGCCCCTGGTGTGGCTCCTACTTGTCCTCACGCCCTCTTCCCCTCATTTGTTTCTGTCGCCTTTAGTACTCCTGAGATTTTATTTTTGTTACGCTCTCTCTCTCTTTCTTTCTTTCTCCTTATTTTTTTTTTTATCTCTATTTTAGTTTTTCTGTTTTATTTTATTCTTTCTTCTCGTTCCTTTTCCCCTTTTTATGGATTTATTTCTTACGTTTTTTCTTTCCTTTCTTGTCGTATTGTCTTTTTTCCCCTCTATTTCCTTTCCTTCTCTGTCTCCCTCTCTCTCTCTTCCTCTCTTCCTCCTTCGTTACATAATTCCCATCCATACCATCCTCTTCCTACACCTGTTTCATGCTTTTTATTTCCTCTTTCTTCTCGTCTATCTTTCTTTCCCTTCCTTTCCCTCTCTTACTCTTCTTCCCCTCTCCTACCTCCCCTCACTGTGCCCTCGGGAATGCCAGGCACGCCGCCACTGGAACTCTCTCTCTCTCTCTCTCTCTCTCTCTCTCTCTCTCTCTCTCTCTCTCTCTCTCTCTCTCTCTCTCTCTCTCTCTCTCTCTCTTTCCCCTCAGGTTAAAGTCTGGGGGCTCAGGAATTTCAAAACGGGAAAAAATCTTGAATACGCGAAATTTTTGAAGACTTTGATATATTTCCAAGAGATTCCCAGCCAGTCTTTTGAGGATACGATGGGAGGAAGGGAAGAGGGAAAGGGAGGAGAGTAAAGGAGGGAGATAGAGAGGTAGGTAGTGAAGGAGGTAAGAGGAGAAGGACGTGTGAGATAGGAACAGTAGATTGACTAAAGGATCCTCGTTCTCTACTTCTGGAATCCGTCCCATTTCTCTTGGCCCTCTGCCACTCCCCTTCCCTTCCCTTCCCTTCCCTTCCCTTCCCTTCCTTGCCCTTCTCTTCCTTGCCCTCCTTACATTACCCTTGACTCACCCTTCCTTCCCTTACATCCTTCTAACACCCTACACACCCCCTGCTCACTCCCACCCCCTCATGAAACCCTGTCACCGTTCAATTAGTATTAGGGGCGGGGGAAGGGGGGCGTCTGTCCCACCCCCACCTGGACACACCTGCGGCTCGTCACCTCCTGGGCCTCGTCATCACCATCATCATCATTGTCACCACACTCATTATTTTAACTGTATTTTAAAGTAATTTTTTTTTGCGTTGATGAAAGAGATGAAGAGGTGAGGAAAATGTTAAAATTGTTAAGAGTAAGAACAGTTTTACGCCTCAGAACCTTTGGAAAATTGCTACGTAAGGGTTTTTGGGGAATTTTGAACACGAATCTGGACTCAGTTTTTTTTTACTATTACATGAAACCTACTCTACAGTAATGGGTTGTATGATGCTGTATGACTCTACATTCACCCACACCACCGCACGCTTGGGAAGGAATGGATATCCTTAATTTCCTGGAGACATTTCAGTTTAATGTTTCTTCCTCTCCTCTTTGGGTGACGTGGGGTTTAAGTATTGCTGTTTTATCTACCATTTGATAACGTCGCAGAATCACACACTATCCTGGGGAGGGGAGGAGGTGTAGGAAAGTGTTAGGGGAGTGTTGGGAGTGTTAGGGAGTGTTAGGGGAGGGTTAGGGAGTGTTAGGGAGTGTTAGGGATGCGTGGTAGCGGTAGGCATTGAGCTGAGGTATGTTGTAAAGAAACGCAGCTGTGTAACTTCTCATACATGTGGCGGTGTTAACAAGACCTGAAATGGGGACTGAATGGGGGCTCGTGGCATGTTTATCCCCATAAAGTTCCCCTCTTGACCACTGATCCTCTGAAGCTGTAAACGGATATTAAGTTACCAGAGTCTCGCAGCCTCACCGCCGTCACCCTGGAGTCACATCAAACCTTTCCTCCTTCCCTCCTTCCCTCCCGCGGCGATCACACACCTCGGCACACACGTCATAAGTTGGGCGGCTCTTGAAGGGGTCAGCAGCCGCCCGCCCTCCCGCCCACCCTCACTGTGATGGGAAGGGGGTGGAAGATAGGTTGTTGTTGTTTGATGTTGTTGATAAT
>JAPQNM010000012.1:2656810-2669310 GCA_029783475.1 Metacarcinus magister | reverse complement strand
GAGAGAGAGAGAGAGAGAGAGAGAGAGAGGGAGAGATTTGTTTGAGGGTATCTAAATATTTTGCGAAGTAGTTAAAACGTTGTAGCAAGGAGGAGGAGGAGGAGGAGGAGGTGAAGAAGAGAAGGGAAAATAAGGAGGAGGAGGAGGAGAAGAAAGAAAAGGAAAAAAGTGATGTATAGAGGAGGAGGAGGAGGAGGAGGAGGAGAATTATGAAGGGGGAGGAACAATATAAAGGCAGGATTAGAGAGATAAGAGAGGAACACACTGGACTTAAAAAGGGGAGTAATGACGTCCCAGGAAGAGGAGGAGGAGGAGGAGGAGGAGGAGGAGGAGGAGGAGGAGGAGGAGGAGGAGGAGGAGGAGGAGGAGGCTGAGGCTGTAGTAGACGAGAACTATAACACACCCACTTCAGTTCAGGTTAAGCCATTCAGTCAACACATTCTAGCACAAAACCTACCGCTCCTTCCTTCCTTCCTCCTCACCACCACCACCACTACTACCGCTCTTCCACGCCGCTACAGAAGGGGGGGCGGGGTGGTAAGGGGTGATAAGGAAGCAATTAGTACATCACCCCCGCCCCCAGCCCCCCAGCATGTGTGAGGGAGGCTGTGGGAGGAGATATGAGACGTTAGATCCAGCGACAAAAAGGTTAGATTTTTTGGTGGCTCTTCGTAAAGGGTCAGTCGAGCTGCTTTAAAGTATCGATTGTGGAAGGTGGGTGTACACGTCCTGCCGTCGACACCCGCCCCGCAGCCTGACTTTGCCCACTCCCAGCCCACTTCCAGCCCACTCCTAACCCACTCCTAACCCACTCACACCTACCTACAAACCCCCCTTCCCTCCCCTCCTACTCCTAACCTATTGCCTTACATGTTAGGAATGGATGCTACTCCCTCCTCGCTTTTAACTTTAACCTCACTCACTCCACCCACACTTCCGCGTTGTGTGTGTGTCTAGTTCGTTCCTATGTCACTCCACGCCCACTCCACGCCCACTCCACGCCCACTCACTCACTCCCTATCACTTCCTTGTATGTGTATGTTGCTTATATCTCCCCCACTCCACTCCAGACCACTCCAGTACCATTGCAATGCCTCTATATCACCACTTCCGTGTACTATTATGTCCTATTCACTCCCAGCCCACTCCAACACCACTCCAGCACCACTCCTATTCCCACTCCATACCCATTTCATACACAATTTCATGATTTCAACGCCATTCCTATTTTTTAAGCTGAATAATCTCCCTCAAAGTTCATGTTACGTTGTCATCCCACTCCCACTCATCACTTGGCCCACTCCGACCCCACTCCGACCCCACTCCGATCCCTCTCTTGCCCAAAAAATCCCTCTCATCTCATTCCCAGTGCCTTTGGTCCAAGCTCGTCCAATTTTCACCTCATTTGCGAAAGAGAGAGAGAGAGAGAGAGAGAGAGAGAGAGAGAGAGAGAGAGAGAGAGAGAGAGAGAGAGAGAGAGAGAGAGAGAAAGAAAGAGGACAAAAAATAATTATCACTGACATTTCTTTTTCTTTCAAGTTGTCTTCATCAATAATAATCATCATAAACATTACCATTTTCTATTACTTTTAAGTCCTCCTCCTCCTCCTCCTCCTCCTCCTCCTCCTCCTCGCACGTTACTGTACCGTCATTCACCCACACAAAAAAATAAGGACCGTAAGTCAGTGTTAAGTCACAGTTAAGTCACAGTTCCTTACGACCACCGAGTTACACGCACCATTTCACATCCTATAAGTCACTACAGTAGGACGCCCCCCCCTGCCCCACCCCCCAAAGACCTACCCCCCCACCCCCTCCCTCTCCCCATCCCTTCAGACACGTTACATAAATAATATTGATTCATTATTACTGCAGTAGCTCTTTCATTTAACTTCACCACACTCACCATCACAGTCACCATCACCATCACCAGTCACTATCAGTACTTACATTAACCTCACCATCATCACCATCACCACAGTCACCATCACCACAGTCAATCTAAGTCACTATCACCACACGTTCCTTCCCCATCACATCAATCACCATTACTCATCCACTTTTTTCACAGCCTCACAATCACCAGTCCTGCAATCACCACACCCATGTTATTTTCTTCTTATTTTTTCCCCCTTCAAGATCCAGCCTTACTTAATCCTTTCCCTTCTAACCCTTTCGCCTCCACTACCTGCCTCACTGCCTTCCTAACCGATTTACTTGGATTGGTATTTTTTCCTCCCCGATATTAGTAGAAGATTGGTGTCAGGCAGGATGATGTTAAGAACGGATTTTAATTAAGCTTTTGAAACAACCTTACAGAGAGGAAAGAAGAACATGCTCGCCAAGTCCTAACGTATATTTTTTTTATATATAGATTTTTTTTTCAATGATACCGTCACCAGCTTACTGTTTGTTAGTCATTCATCTCTATCTTCTTACTTTTGTGTGTGTGTGTGTGTGTGTGTGTGTGTGTGTGTGTGTGTGTGTGTGTGTGTGTGTGTGTGTGTGTGTGTGTGTGTGTGTGTAAATCTAACCAAGAAATGAAAAGAAATATTTATCTGAAAGGGATGTTCTTAGTGTGTGTATAGCCAGCCAGCGGGATGAACGGTCGGTTGGACGGTCGGTCAGTCGTGAAGGTACACTTATAAGTAGATTATTCATATATCTTCGTGTTAGTTATGAATACATGTTTTTTTAATTAAGATTTTAACCCAACAACTTTACGTTTGATTAATGTTTCAGTTTTTTTTCTCCTCAAGACTCGCCAGACAGTCTTTGAAGTTTGTTATACCTTGGAAAGTACTAAGTAAAAAGAGAGAACCAGTACTTTATATAACACAGAATTGAATAACAAAAATAATATAATGATTTACCTATATTTGAAGAACATTTGTAGTGTTCTTCATAGAGATACAGGAGGAAGAACAAGACACTGATGTATATTATAGTTTTGATCGAGTCGCTTATAAGGTTTGCCAAGAACACACACACACACACACACACACACACACACACACACACACACACACACACACACACACACACACACACACATTTTATCTCACAAGGCAATGCAGTGTTACCCTCGATGGCGCCTTTCTGTCTGGTGTCTTCCCTGCAACATGACAAGGACTCTGTTATGTGGTCTGCAAGGGCGTGACACCACCAACGGGGCCGCCCTTAGACACCAAACACTTAACCTGTAGAAGGATACCAAACTTTCCCCGCCCTTACCATATCATCAGACAGACAGACTCAATAGGGTTTTATAAATAGTTTAATAGTTATCGAGAATAGTAATATAATGGTTGACTACTGTTATTTTCCCCTCACTCTATATTTTCCTCTTTTTCCTAGGACTAGATATCGTTTTTGTATCCATTTCTCTCTCTATTTCCCCTTTCCTCTTTCCCTTTTCCTCCCCTCTGGCTCATCACCAGCATCTCTCGTTCTCCATTTCCCCTCTTCTCCCCTCGGCTGGCCCGGCCCCAGGAACCTTCTGTTTCCTTCACTCTTTCCCTTCCTGTCTCTCTTCACCATTCTCTTTATCTCTCTGTTTCCCTTGCCTTACTTTCCTTAGCTATTCTTTCCCTTCCTCTCTTTCTCGCCTTCCACTCCCTGGTTCCCTCTCTAATCCTCTCCTTCACCTCACCTCCCCGCTGGTTTTATCTCCAGGCCTCTCTCATTCTCTCTCCCCTCATCCCCAACTCTTCCTCAGTTCACGTTACTCGCCTTTAGTTTTCCTCAGCCTCTCTTCCCCTTTCTTCCCCTCACTTCCCTCTCCTTGCCATTCCCTTCATTCACTCTCACATGCAATCCTTCCTCTTCCTTCCTTCTTCTTGTAAAATTCGTTCCTCTTATTCCTTCTTGTAGCTTATCCTATCTCTCTCTTCTCGTCCTTCTATCTTGCTTCTTCCTCCTTCTCTTCCTCCTCCTCCTCCTCCTCCTCCTCCTCCTCCTCCTCCTCCTCCTCCTCCTCCTCCTCCTCCTCCTTCCGCCACGTCGTTCGGATTGCACAAACCTTTGAAGTCAGAACCTTTGTCAAGAGGCCATTTGTCTCCGTTTTATTACGTTTATGATTTTTTCGGTGGAGACCTTGTGTGTGTGTGTGTGTGTGTGTGTGTGTGTGTGTGTGTGTGTGTGTGTGTGTGTGTGTGTCTTGTTCTTAGCCATAATGAATGAGTTGAAATTCCGTTTATCTTGGTGATGAGTCTGCAGATTGTGAGGTTAAGATTCGTAATGGTGACTGTGATGTGTGTGTGTGTGTGTGTGTGTGTGTGTGTGTTGCTGGGTGGTGGTGGTGGTGGTGGTGGTGCGGCGACGGTATTGAAGCAGCAAAGGAGAGAAGGAAGGAAGGAGGAAAGGAGGGAGTGAGAGAAAGAGGGAGGAGAGAAGGAAAGGAGACTATAAGCTCACGTCTGCGTCAGGAGGAAAGAGATTACGTATTCCTGAAGGCGATATACTCTCTCTCTCTCTCTCTCTCTCTCTCTCTCTCTCTCTCTCTCTCTCTCTCTCTCTCTCTCTCTCTCTCTCTCTCTCTCTCGTAGCCAGACACCCATGACTCGCCTCAACTTCCTGCTCGTCAATGAGTCCAACTAAATTTGACGCAAACAAAACAGAATCGGAAAGAAGACGATGAGGGTCGATAGGTCAGAGTTCAAGGTCACTGAGAGAGAGAGAGAGAGAGAGAGAGAGAGAGAGAGAGAGAGAGAGAGAGAGAGAGAGAGAGAGAGAGAGAGAGAGAGAGAGAGAGTGAGAGACCTGACTTCCACATCCCAGGTCAGGTCTTCTTCAATTGTGTTTAAAGTGCAGCCGTGTTTATGTGTTTCTGTTGAAGAGGTCACGGGAGGTGTGCTGCTGGAGGTGAGAGGTCAACGTCTGGGAGGGAAGGAGAGAGGAAGGATGGAAGGAGCGCCGGAGGAGGAGGAAGAGTCATTATTTACTTGTCTAAGGGAAAAAAATCGTTACTTGCCATTATCTCATGTTTTTTTTTCTCTTTTTTGATTTTGTAATGTTTTCTTTTTTTGTTTTTGATCTGAAGTGCCTAATTTTTTTTTTTATCTTCCCTATTTAATTTTATAATATATCCTTTTTTTTCATTAAATTTTTGGTGTTAACAATCATATTTTTCCTTTTTGATGCATGTATGTATATATGTATGTATATATGTATGTATGTATATATGTATGTATATATGTATGTATGTATATATGTATGCATCCACTAAAAAAAAAAATACCACTAAGTCATTTTTAATTTAGTTCATTAATTTATCTTAAGACTGACTATTCAACCCAACCTTTGTCAACACTGGAATTAGTTTGTATTGTGTGTGTATGTTTTGTCTTGTATTGTGTGTGTGTGTGTGTGTGTGTGTGTGTTTTGTCAGGTCATCGTCGCGTCCTTGTTACTGTGCACAAAACAATGTACAGTCACAGAACAAACAGTAGAGTCACATTACAAAATAGTAACAGATGCGGGTTGGTCACTCCCTCTTTTATGTCATTCTGGGCCTAAATTTTATGTCAGGCGATGTTTTCTTTGCTTATTGGGTGTACTTTTTTTTCTCTCTTTCTCTCTCTCTCTCTCTCTTTCTCTTTCTCTTTCTCAGCTACAAACAAGAAAGAGAAAACCCGTTTCCTCCTCCTCCTCCTCCTCCTCCTCCTCCACATAATTTAAAGTCACAGTTTAGAGACACCAAAACTTACCTGGTCCGCCATTTCCATTAGATTTACATTAATTAAGGTGTTAGTTCTCTCCCCTTCGAAGTACTGGGAGAATCTATCTTTCCTCTACCCTCCCTTCCCTTCCCTTCTCTCCCCTCCCTTCCTCCCCTTCCTCCTTCCTTCAGTAGCGAGAGTCCTGTCAGGTGTTTGAGATTAATAGGAAAGTCATTGAATACTCTACGTGTTTATCCTCTTCGTCCTCCTCGTCCTCCTCCTCGTCCTCCTCCCTCAGACAGACACTAAGTTACCATTCCACGCCTAACAGCTCCCTTTAGTTACCTTGCCACGTCCAGGTGTGTGATGACAGGTGGGAGGAGACTTAGTGGTGGGGGGGAAACACCTTGCCAATAGCCGGGCAGGTAATTGTAACGTATGGTCCGTGCACACCTGAGCAACACACCTGAGAGGCCCCACCCAGCCTGTTACGGGTTTATTTTTTCATGTGCGTGATCTGCTACTTAGGTTCCAGGTGACGTGTGTACATGAAAGCTTCCCCCCATGTGTGTGTGTGTGTGTGTGTGTGTGTGTGTGTGTGTGTGTGTGTGTGTGTGTGTCACTTCACCTTGCTCATGTACATCAATGAAAAACCTCTCCCCTCTCTCGTTGCTCGTTTGTCAGCTATTACCCTCCCTTTTTTGTAAGAGTTGAGGGGAAAGGGAAGGGGAAAGGGGTAGGAGAGAAGGAAAGGGGAGGGAAGGGAGGATAGCAGAGGAGAGTGAAGTAAAAAATGACAGAGGGAAGAAGGAATGAGTGATGGAAAGAGAGGTAGAGGAGACCAGAGTGAGGGGAAGAAGTAGAAAAAAGGGAAAATGACACTGGAAGAAAGAAGGAGGAAAGTAGAGAGGAAGAGGAATGAGGAAGGGAAGGGAAAGTGAGAGTAGCAAGGCGTGGGAAGGGTGAGAAGGGTGAAGGGAAAGGATGAAGGGAAAGGGTGAGGGGAGTGACAAGGGAAGTGTGAATTATGAGGAAGAGAACAATGGGAAGTTGATGTCAAGGACTGACTCACTCTCCTCCTCCTCCTCCTCCTCCTTCTCTTCTTCCTTTCTTCCTTCCTTCCTTCATTCCTTTCTTCCTTCCTTCATTCCTTCCTTCATTCACTCATCCATTCCTTTTTATTTATTTTTCTCTTCGTCCCTGCCTTCTTCCTTCCTTTATTCCTTCATCCTTTACCATGCATGACCTACGTCTTACTATTAATATCATTCTTACTCCTTGTTCTTGCCCCGCCCCGCCCCTTCATGTCTCCTGTCAGGCTGTCGTGTCGGGGTGTTTGGTGAGGCAAAGTGGGTGTGTAGACAGACAGACAGACTGACAGACAGACAGACAAACAGACAGATAAACAGACAGACAGACAGACAGACAGACAGACAGACAAACAGATAAACAGACAGACAGACAGACAGACAGACAGACAGACAGACAAACAGATAAACAGACAGACAGACAGACAAACAGATAGACAGTCAGATAAACAGGCAGACAGACAGATAGATAGATAGACAGACATGTTTGGTTTAATTGAAATTTATTTATTTTTCTGTATTGGGGATTCATGATAATATTTATTAATTATTATTTTTACATGCCGCTTCAGAGCCTCAGTTTGTTTGAATTAATGTTTTTTTTTTTTAATGCAATTTAGTACTCGTTTATTTTTATTATCTCTCTCTCTCTCTCTCTCTCTCTCTCTCTCTCTCTCTCTCTCTCTCTCTCTCTCTCTCTCTCTCTCTCTCTCTCTCTCTCTCTCTCTCCCCCTTCTCTCTCTCTTTCTACCGCTATAGATAATTCTACACTAACTTCTCCTTCATAAACATTTTACGACCGAATTTTTGTAGCTTTTTCCTTGTAGCTACGAGGCTCTGAATGTGTTCATGTGTTACTAGGACTCCTCACAAGGGCGCGAAGGATGTGTGGGGGAAACAAAGGACCTTAAGGATATCTGAAGCACCCTACAGTCATTAAATTCCTACGGGGGGGAGGTGGTAGGATTTAAGGATCTACTGAGTATTGGGGAGGAAAGGTGATGATGATGTGTCTCTCTGGGGTGTTTCTGGGGGGGGGGATATTGGGGTGTTTCTGGGGTGTTTCTGGAGAGGAAGAGGGGTTATATAAGGGAGGTTGGGGGTTCTATAGGGGAGTTGGGGGTTATGTAGGGGTAGGGTAATTTTTGTGGGTCCTAATCGTGTGGTGTTGTTAGGTAGACGATTACATAAGATAGAAAGAGAGAATGAGAAAGAGAAATTAAACAAGAATAGCAGGAGTTACCTATCTTTACCTTGCACCCTTTTCCACCACCACCACCACCACCACCACCACCACCGCTTTCCCTCGTCCTGTAGGGGTCGTTGGGGACTAGGTAACGAGGAATCAATTACCAGGTAGGTAATTAACATCACCTAAGCGCCGGTAACTCCCTCACCCACACCATACTACTACTACTACTACTAGAGAGAGAGAGAGAGAGAGAGAGAGAGAGAGAGAGAGAGAGAGAGAGAGAGAGAGAGAGAGAGAGAGAGAGAGAGAGAGAGAGAGAGAGAGAGAGAAATGAAATAAGGTGCCAAAAATGACCAGTAACGTTGGATTTTCTTGCGATATTTTTGCGACACGTTTTTTTGAGGCGACTTGACAGCGAAGGAAAGAAGCGAAGGAAATAAAGGAAAGAAAGAAGAGGAAATTAAAGCATAAATCCGGATTGAACTGTCGGAAAAAGGCATCCAGGGAGAGAGAGAGAGAGAGAGAGAGAGAGAGAGAGAGAGAGAGAGAGAGAGAGAGAGAGAGAGAGAGAGAGAGAGAGACCCCAAGAAAAATAAAAATAGTGGATGAAAGAAGAAAAAGAATTTGTGGATAATAATTTCAAGCACACACCAGCTTTTGGAGGAGGAGGAGGAGGAGGAGGAGGAGGAGGAGGAGGAGGAAGAAAAAATATAATAATGAAAAAGAATAAGAGGAGGAGGAGGAGGGAGACTTAATGATAAATTTTTTAAAAGAGTAAACTTGTAATATTTTTCCCTGAGCCAAAGTTAATAGGCAGTGATCTTTTTGCTTTCACCTTTTACCTTATCAAATTGAAAGAGAGAGGAAGCAAAAAGTTTAACCATTACCCATCAAGCCTGGAGGAGGAGAAGGAGGAGGAGGAGGAGGAGGAGGAGATTGTAGAGAAGAAGAGGTTTAAAAATCACCACACACACCCACACGTTTTATTCTCTCGCTTTCTCTCCTCTTCCTCTTTATCTCGTGTTTATCTTCTTCCCTTGCGTCTCTTCTTATCTCTCCCACCGTCCCTCCTTCTCTCTGTTAACCTTTTGAT
The DNA here is from genome assembly GCA_029783475.1 of Metacarcinus magister. NCBI lineage: Eukaryota > Metazoa > Arthropoda > Malacostraca > Decapoda > Cancridae > Metacarcinus > Metacarcinus magister. Next base: position 2,660,277 of record JAPQNM010000012.1, on the reverse strand, counting down.
CCTTCTAATTATTGTTCTATTTCCAGCGTCACTCCCTCACTCACCCTCACTCACCCTCACCTCACCTTCACTTCTGTACAGGTAAATTAACCCCCACATTACCTCACCAAAGTCACGTCCACTCCACGTATCACTCCAACCCCCCCAACACCCCCCAAAACCCCTACCTATACCCCCCCCAATAACCCTTCCTTCCTGGGCCTCATTCTTGAAAATTACCTGACCCCAAAAATACAAGGCTAGTTTTGGCAAAGAAAATTTTAAACTACGTCAAGGAAACTCCCAAATATACCGAAAAATGGAGGAGGAAAGGAAGGAATGAGACAGGGAAGGGGAGGAGATGGGCAAGTCCTTTCCTATAATGATGGGAAGGGAGGGAAGGGGAGTGATGGGAGTTCATGAAGAGAAGTCGTGAAGGTTAAGCTGAAAAACGATCTCATTGAAGGCTTGAAGGGAGTTAAATATTGGCACAAGCATGGAAGTCTAACGTGTTCCTGACAAGATTTTTTTTGAGAATGTGTATCGAGAGAAGGTGAGGTGAAGGTGGAATGTGAGAAGAAGTGGAAGATAACGAGAAGTGAGAAATATGATAATGAAAGGAATGAGAAATATAAAGAGGATAATGAGAGCAAGAATAACGAGCATGGAAGTGATCTGGATGAACGAGGGATGAACGAGGGTGAACGAGGATGAACGAGGGTGAACGAGGATGAACGAGGGTGAAGGAGGGTGAATGAGGGATGAATGGAGAGTGAATGAGAGTGAGCAGGGATGAACAGGGATGACAGGGAGGTGAAGTAGGGTGACAGAAGGGTGATAGAGGGGTGAAAGGGGGTGAAGGGGGCACTGAAACTACCTTCCACGCCCACACCCACCAGGAGGTCAAGGGATGCGCCGCCCCTCACGCTGTTTTGTTGACATTGTTGCCATGACTACCGCCGACGCCTCAGCTGACACCCCGCCCCCCTCCACGCCCCCCTCCCCCCCCCCAACACACATGTCCACCCCGCCCCGAATTAACCTATCTGTGTGCTGTCCTATTCTTGTGTGGCTTTCTTCTTCTTTTTCGTCTTCTTCTTCTTCTTCTTTCTTTCATTCATTCATTCATTCGGTTTTTTTTCTCTTTTTGTTTTGTTTTGTTTGGTAAAACTTTTGGTTATTCCTGTTTTTGTTGTTGTTGTTATTTGTTGGTTGTGTTCTTGTTATTCTTCTTCTCTCTCTCTCTCTCTCTCTCTCTCTCTCTCTCTCTCTCTCTCTCTCTCTCTCTCTCTCTCTCTCTCTCTCTCTCTCTCTCTCTCTCTGTGACGTTTGCATATGTTTGTTCGCTAATGTCAAGGCTGATGTGTGTATGTAGTCATTCGAGACCGTTGCCGCTTGTGTGTGTGTGTGTGTGTGTGTGTGTGTGTGTGTGTGTGTGTGTGTGTGTGTGTGTGTGTGTGTTTGTCTATTTATCTATCTATTTATCTGTGTGTGTATTTTTTCTCCTCCTTCTCTCTATCTCGCTTTTTTATGACAAATGACAGAGTAAAGACCAATAGCACAGAGGAGTTATTAATTCACACACACACACACACAGACACACACACACACACACACACACACGTACACACACACACACACACACACACACACACACACACATATACACACATCAGCGTCCAGTCTTCCATCCTATTTGCAATTATCGATCTTTATTCTCTGTTTATTTTTACTCCTACGACGTAACGAGACTTAATTAATATTGCAACAAGCTTCACAGGAATTCTCTTGACGCCCAATCAATAAACGTTCACCTCCTAACAAGCGATATGCAAAGTAATTTACAACCCAACTGACTGAAAACAAAAAAGAAAAAAAGAAATTACCAAGTGTGTGTGTTTCATTATCATCAAAGAGAGAGAGAGAGAGAGAGAAGAAAAAAAAAGAGAGAGAGAGAGAGAGAGATACCTTCACATTATCGGCATCTTTGCATCATTAGCGAAGCACAGGAGGAAAAATTACTCCCTTCGTCAGCGTCTTCTTCAGGATGTCTAGAGGCGGCTTGTATGACTTGTATATGTGGGGTCACGAAGGGGTGTAGCATGCTAGGTTGAAGAGGTCACAGTGAAGGGAGGCGTGGCAGTGAAGGGATGGGAAGGGAAGGGAAGGGAAGGGAAGGGAGGGGAAGGGTATGGTGAGGGAGTAGTAGTAGTAGTAAGGTTAGGGACACACCTCACGCCATCTCTCGTGAGTTCCGTCCCTGACTCCCCGTGTGCCTCCTAGCGGGGATTGGGGAAACTAACCTACTCCAGGACGCTTTTGGGAGCTGATTTGTACGGGATGAAGACTGTTGGACTTCTTCTTCTTCTTCTTCTTCTCCGTCTTTTTCTTCTTTTTTTTCCTCTTCTTTTTTTCATCTTTTTCTTGCCTTTTTATCTATTTTTTTGCTTCATTTCGTGTTGTGTTGTGTTATTTTCTTCTTATTTTTCTGTTTGTGTGTGTATTTTGTGTGTGTGTGTGTGTGTGGTTTCGTGTGTACTTTCAGAGGCTTGTGTCACTAATTATTTCATGTGTTTGTTTATCTCTGTGTTTTATTTCCTCGTTGTCTGCGTGTGTGCGTGTCTGTGTGTCGTGGCGGCGGCGGTACGCACACACACACACACACACACACACACACACACACACACACACACACACACACACACACACACACACACAGGATGCCGCTAGAACCTTTACCCTCTTGATGCGTTTTTGTTTCACACTGGCGAGGTTTGCAATAAATGAATAGATATTTTAAAACCTTATAAAATCAATACAGATGTCCTTTTAATAAACACAAACTAAACAAAATAATAAAATGCTTTATAAAATACTTAAACTTAAAGTAAAATACACAACTAACTTACATAAAACCTGAAGAAGAAATTGATTATATTACACATTTCAACCAATTTCATTTAAATAAGTGTACCCTCCTTTGAAGAGAAAAAAAAAATAAACCCAAAGAAAATAAGAGGAAAGTAAATGAAATATGATAAGAAAAAAAAAGACTTAATACGTATTTTAACACCTTAGCTTACCTTATTAACACGTACGGGAGATTATCACGTGTGAATCTTGGATCTACTTGGGAAAAAAAAAAACTGGGACGTTATAAATATGCAGATCTCACGCGGATTACATTACTCTGGCGTTCCTAAGCCTTGGAAGGACATCAATGAGGCCTCTCCTGTTTTATTAGAAGAGAGAGAGAGAGAGAGAGAGAGAGAGAGAGAGAGAGAGAGAGAGAGAGAGAGAGAGAGAGAGTTATATAGTAAATACTGGATGGTATGGTGTTTAGAGTTTGAGATACAGGATTCTCTCTCTCTCTCTCTCTCTCTCTCTCTCTCTCTCTCTCTCTCTCTCTCTCTCTCTCTCTCTCTCTTTCTGTGTTTGTGTGTGTGTGGGGGTGGGGGGGCGCGTGCATGTGTGTGTGCGTAAAAATG
>JAPQNM010000012.1:2629310-2651810 GCA_029783475.1 Metacarcinus magister | reverse complement strand
TCTTATCTTTTCTTTCTTTGATAACTTTGATAGTACAACTGTTTTGTCCATTCCATCCTTATTATTTTCAGTGTAGCTCTGATATCTGAACCTGATGACGATTTGAATACTGTTGATTTGGCTGAATTATTTTTTTTATTACACAACACCAGAGCTGAAATATTTGGTAATTGAGTGGAGGATTTCGGTCAGTGACTCTACAGTAATTATTTCAACATCAGCTGCTGTGAAGTGACAGCCACCTGACTGCCTTATTAATTATTTTTATTACCGTAGCTTAACGAATTTAAAATCAAGAGGCTTATACAGGTAAAAATAAATCTGCAGCAGTGATATTTCAGATTCTGTGATTAATGTCACACCTGTGCTCATGAGTGGATACTTCTCACGGGAAATGTTGAGATTAAAATAAGTTATGGGAAGTTTATTTAAGGGAATGAGAGCTGATAATGATTTTATTTAGATGGAAGAGATGTGGAGCCATAACCTGAGTGAGATTGACTCCTTATTTAAGAGACTATTCAGGTGAACTTTGTAGCCAAATGTGGAAAAGATTATAACTGTAGCATCAGTTATGTCATCCTTAGAGTCATCTTGCTTCACCCTTAAAGCCGTGTGTCTCGTCCTCAGGTTTCTGTGGTGGTGAGTGGAACGCAAGTAGAGGTTTGGGTAGATTGTTCTCGTGTATACCGGCGCCTGGCCCCTCCTCCCATGACCAACCTGACTGCCCTGGCATCCCTGGCGCCTCCTGTTGACCCGGCTGACCCCACACTCAGCCAAGACCCCACGTACCGCGACGCCCCCATGGCACTGTACCTCGGCCAGCGGAACGCAAAACATTTTTTGTTCAAGGTAAGGTAGAAAGTGTCTTCAGTGTTATATGTTTTGTGTCATGCCTTGTTGGAGTACGTTAAGGACTAATTTTTTTTTTATCTTTCTTGCAGGGAGCATTGCAAGATGTCCGGCTGGTGTCCGGCACTGCGGGTTACCTGCTGCAGTGTCCCCAAGCTGAAGCTGAATGTCCTACCTGTGGCCAGTTTCAGGTTCTGTCTGACCGTGTGGATCAACTGCAGCACCTGGTGGCAGAACTAGCCACTCGGGTGAGCCTCTTTCAATGTTACTTTGGACTTTTTGTTCCATTAAATTGTCAGTCATAGTACATAACTATCTAACATAATCTTGTGTCTTACCAAACACAAGGCAGGAATGTTATACCAATCAACACATTAATGATCAATGAGCGGAGTGTTGTTGTCAGCTTAGGTTATGTTCACCATTACACTACTTGACTCCTTGCCATTAATTTCCTATGTGATCGAACCTTCCTCAAGTGATATTATGAAGCATTGCGTGACTCCTAACCCTGGTCTCGTGTGTTTTGCAGTTGACAGCCTCGGAGGCCCGCCTGGCAGCCGTGGAGGAGTGTGACTGTCAGAGGTCGTGTAGGGTGAACGGCACCGTGAGGCAGGATGGTGCTACGTGGAAGAGTGGCTGCGAAATTTGTTCTTGTGTGGTGAGTATGAATTTTAAATTTATATATTTTTTTTTTAATTTATATATTTTTTTTTTTATAAACATTCCACTTTTACAGTAAGCACAAACATCTTTTTTTCTTATTTTTGGAGAGATTCTAGAAGGTGAGTTGTCTGTTTGTAACATATAATTTTTTTTTTTTTTTACTGCTCATTTATGTAGATACATTTTTAATTTTTGTTTATTTTGTATCATGATTACAGCCGAGCGTAACAGCATAACAGCGTAACACATGAACAAATATTTTTTTCCAGATGTTCCTATGCAAATGTTTGTGTTATGATACATATTATTCTTTGTAGTTCCTTTTTTTCTGTTGCATTGTGATCTATTAGCTTGTGCTCACTATGCTTCATATTAGTCTGTGTGCAGTCTATAATGTTTCAGTGTGGTGGTGAATGTTACAAAATGACTATGATTTTGTCCTCACCTTATGTTATGTTGCTTGCCTATTTCCTGTGCTGTCCCGTCTGTGTCATCGTCAACATTATGCTACTTGCTAGTACAGTATTAATACTCCATCCACCTATAACTTGCCAAATACTTGTCATTACAGTACATTCAGTCCAATACAGTCAATTAGTTAATGGATTTACCTTTACTAATAACAGTATTCCCTTTAATATATCATGTAGGTGCTTGTTCCACTTGTTCCTGATTTGCTCATTAGTTATAACCACAACCCCTTCAAGAATTTATGTTGTTTATAATCTCACAACAATAGCATCTTCTCCCTTGTTTTACTCATATGATCTCTTGATGATTTGACTATGACCCAGCTTGAGTTAAGGATGGATAAATATGAATACATGCACATTGTTTTCCATTCTCCACAGTAATCGAGTACCACCACGGATGCTTTTGTCTTTCTGCTAAACCTGACCTTGTTTTAGGCTTCTCTGCTTGGTGCTACTTGACCTTCTCCTCTTAGCTGATAGTGTGGAACATTGTACTAACACTACATATACATTTTAAGTTGTTAGCCCTACCCTATATATGCCTACACATGCCTATAATATTAATGATAAATTACATGTTTTTTGAGCACCTATTTTTAATGTAGATATGTGGAGTTTTTTGTGTGTTACATTGTAAGGCCACAATCTAATATCAAAGAGTCAATCACCCAACTGCTAACCACGTCTAGCATTGCTTATTGGAAAGGAAAGTTAAATTAATATAATCATTGTCTTGACGTTATATTGCTTGGTACTTCCAACACTCCCAACTTAACCCAACATTACCTTTAATAAATACGCTGTTTTCCAACTATGCACTCTAATATTGGCTCCTTCACACCTCTGCGACTAACCCATACAGCATGGTGAAGTAACTTGTCGACCAATCCCATGTCCTGCCAAGACTTGCAAGAACCCTGTCTATACTGAAGGAGAATGTTGCCCAGTCTGTCTAAGTAAGTCATGGATGTATGGTTTCCCTTCAAATGTGATCTTAATAACTTGCATAGATGAAGACAATAATAATGGAATATGTGTTGGATCTTTGTACTTATGTTATGTTCTGCTTCAGAGCAATGTTCCCTGCAAGGTGTTGTGTATGACCACGGAGAGACAGTGTCCCCGCGCCAGTGTGTTGACTGTGAGTGTAGGGACGGCAAGATGCAGTGCCGAGGGGTCAACCCAGAAGAAACTTGTCCTCGCCTTAGTTGTCCAGAACCAGATCAATTTACAGTTCCAGGCCAGTGTTGCAAATTCTGCCCTGGTGTTGACTATTGTGCTCAAGGTCATGATTGTCATGCCAATGCTACTTGTATTAATCTACAAGCAACTTATTCTTGTCGCTGCAATGATGGCTTCACCGGAGCTGATGGTCGGTCATGTACAGGTAAACACTTCTTTGTTTCTATTCTCTTATATACTCTTGTTTCATTTATCCCTAAGAAAACATGACTTTCAATATATGGATTGAGAGTTTGAAAACTTTTTATGGATGTTTAGAGGAGTAGTTTTTTTCAAAGTTTTGCCTGAGTCTGGGTTTGACATTGAATTTATCATGGGAAATAATTTCACTGACATTGAAAGTGTTAAGTGAACTTTGTCTGTTCATATTTTATTTGTTTACCAAAACCATTCCTTCATATGTGATTTATCTACTCAATCATCATTGGCCTTGTAGCAGTAATACTTCCAATATATGAACCACCACTACAACTCATAACTGTCCTAATCAATGTGTACACTGTAAGTTTCATCAAGTGACACCAGACCATTACCCTGAGTCACCATCTTTCAGACATTGATGAGTGCCGAGTGGTTGGTGCTCACCACGGCCACTACTGCCAGGCTCACACCAAATGTGTCAACACTGTCGGCTCCTACTACTGCCAGTGTGAGGAAGGGTACGTGAGGCAGGACGCACTCAACTGTGTGGAGCGTGATGAGTGCCAGGAAGGAGCACACCAGTGTCACCAACATGCCTCGTGCACAAACACTCAAGGCGGCTACCACTGTACATGTAATGCTAACTACACTGGGGACGGATTCCACTGTAAACGTAAGTTATTGTTGTATTGTCATCATTCTGTTTGGATTCACTTCAATATCAAAACACTTATCACTTGATATCACTTGAAATTTGACATCATTGAGGCAATCTAAAACTTTTGAAAACCACAAATTGTTACACTGTCCAATAATTACCATGTGCTATTAAAAAAATATTTAGTATGACACATTTTCTAACATTATATTCTTTATGCATCACTTATAGTAACCTGTTTAATCCCATTGACAGAGAATCCTCCACTGTATTGATTATAAGATCTATGTGTTACCAATTCAATTTAATTAATCTCACTAATCATGTAGGTGTGTACTTCACTCTGACTAAACTTATGAAAAGAATATAATTAAAATGCTTTTGTATTAAAGGTTTATTCTCCTCATTCTTCAATTTTTCAGCTATTTGCAAGGCTCCGTGTGAGAATGGTGGTGTGTGTATTGCTCCTGGAGTGTGTAAGTGTCGGAGGGGGTTCAGGGGCGGTGCGTGTGAGTTGGACGTAGATGAGTGTGCGTTGGGGCTGCACCGCTGCCACCAGAACTCTCGCTGCGTCAACCTTCCTGGATGGTACACCTGCCACTGCCTGCCTGGCTACTCTTCACTCTTGGCAGACAACAGTCACCAGCTTCTTTGTCAAGGTGAGCACTAGAGTGATACGTGATATGGAAATGCATTCAATATTTTACATTATATTCTATAGTTTCTCCGGTACTATGTAACCCAGTACAACCAGCCACATAGTCGGGCTGTCAGCGACTAAACCGGCTCCCCCACTGGACCATACCAGTGAGGAAGGTGTGTTGGACATCCAGGTGGATTAAAAATAAGACCATATAAAGGGCAGACTGCAGCCGTCCGTTGTTGAGGTTATTCCGGTTGATGAGCGTATAATGAGATTGAGGCTGAAGCACACCTTCGGCTTTATGTCTGTTGTTTCTGTGTACGCTGCAGTGTTCTCTGATTGCTGTGGCTGGCGTTGGAGGGTTGGCGAGGCGATGCACCCCTCAACATATGCCTCCAATGATTGATTGAGGATTGATTTCTCCGGTGAGGTTGATAAGATAGTTATATTAATTTCAGATGTGGATGAGTGTAGCACTGGAACCTCCACCTGCCATGAGTCAGCCACTTGTGTTAACACTGATGGTTCCTTCCTGTGTACCTGTGACAATAACACCACATGCTCTCACGGTGAGTCATTACTATCTCACTAAAACCAAAATAACACTTAAAATTATTCATTATTACACATGTATTGGTAAAGGAATTGACTACGGTTGTAATTGCTTGTGTGCGAGTATTCTTGTAAGCAACAGATAACAAGAAAGAAATGTTATGTTGATCAGTGTTTAATCCTTTGGCATTTTTTCCCTCCAGGTTGTGTGGTGAACGAAGTGGAGCGGCCACATGGTGACGTGTGGACTCCACCCGGGTCTGAGTGTTCAAAGTGTTTGTGTTCAGAGGGAACTGTGACTTGTGACCGCATTGTGTGCAACTGTACTGACCCCAAGGTGGACCTGGCGTGCTGTCCTCAGTGTGACCCCCGTGCCTCATGCTCCCACCAGATACAACCCAACCTCACCTTCAACAGCGGCCAGCGGTGGATCTATCAATGTCAGACTTGTGAATGCCTTGTAAGTGTTGTTTAATGAAAGTTAATGTTGTTTCTCTATTACATTCATTGTGTTATGATGGTTCTTCAATTTGTTAGATGTTAACATATTTCAATGCAGTAGATGATAATTTATTTATAAGTTTGCTAATGTATCGGCTTTACTTATGTGAAAAAAAGCATGAAATACAATTATGCTCCAGATTCCTTAAGAGTAGTAAGACTTGATGTTGGTGAAATTATGTAGTTTTACTGTGTAACTCACATTTGTTGACACTTGATTTATTCTGATGGAAGATAATTTTCTCATTACAAGTATGGAGAAATTGACTGCTGGCCCTTAGAATGTCCACCTATGCATTGCTCCTCCCCTGAGAGGGTGCCGGGGGATTGCTGCGCCCGGTGTCCCGATGACCCGTGTATGGCCCCCGACACCACCAACAGCAGCCTCAGCACTGCTCTGAGGGATGCTGCCCTGCCACAAGGCTGTCACTACCTGGGTGCTGTTTACCCTCCTGGTGCTGAGTGGGCAGCGCTGAATGATGAGTGTGTCACCTGCAAGTGTCAGGTTAGTGAGTGAGGCTCAGCTCATGCCTAAGTGTGAGGACATGATGTGGACTTTTCAGGAAAGTGTATGAATATTAGTTTGTCAGAGAACCAGGTTTTTGTCAATGTCCAGTCCACATGAGAATTTAGAACCATGTATAGTATGTATTATGTGTGCATGAGTGGTTAGAATATAGTATTTGTTAATTAAGAACACTTTGAAAACAGCATGTGCCTGTGATATAATTAAATTAACTATTCAAATTATTTTGCCAAGCCGTTCATTTGACAAATTAAACAAATTGAAAATGATAACATCAATGAGGGTTTATGGTATTTTTTGGGAAGTGTTTCAAAGTATTTCCAAAAAGTTGTTGAAAGCATTTCACAGGCATATGTAAGAGCATAAATAATATGCTCTTAGAATAGAGGATATTAAATCTTTCCATCAGTGTAGTAGTACATTAAGTAGCCAGGCTTGTTAGAACATGAACAAAGGTTATTTTTATTTTGATCCATGCCCCGTGGTGGGAGGTGCAAAAGTACTGCCTCTTATGACCCTGGCGGTCATAAGAGGCGACCAAAAGGGACGGAGTGAGGGTGTCTGGGAAGCCCTTCCTCTATATCCTCTCTTTTGAAAAGACAAGATGCAGAGGGGGAGGGTAGAGTAGTCTCCCCAAACCCTAAAGATGCCTTGTCTTGGTTACCCCTCTCTAAGGGGGATATAAGCCAGGGAAATAGAAAGATAGATCTTTGTAATATGTGGCTACAATTAAAAAATAGCATTTATTTCTTCTATGAACTAGATAAAAGCAAATACAAATATCATAATCTTAACTTGTCTTTATTAACTAAAGTTTGATAAATATGCTAAATATTCAAGTGTGCTGTGTATTTATTTCATAGAACAACAAGAACAATGATAAATAATTTATCACTTACTTTTCTTTCTTTACAGTGCAGGTGTTATTTGGAAGATTAAACTAATATCTTTTTTCAGAGTAATCATTAGACTGATGCTTTGCAGTGGGAGTGGAGTGGAGTGGTTGGTGGAAGTGTTGAGGCAGATCGCCGGTGCTTATCCCTGTATGGAATTACTGAACTAACCTCCCCATGGTGTTACAGATGCCGTACTGCTGGGAGGGTGGAGGTCGGGGCGGTGCGGTCCGTGTACACCGGTAATCAAGTTGTGGCCTCTTGTTGCACGGGCGTTGCTTGTTGCGGGGCGGGCTAGTGGCCTAGCGTCGGGTAGTCGTCTCCACTCCCTCAGTTTCACACCATCAATGTTTGGGTCCTGCATGACTCACTTCTCTATCTTGTCTGGGACATGCACGGGACATGTAGAATGAAATCTTCATGCTCTCAGGAGACTGTTGAGTGGTGCCATTTCTTAACTGTAGTATGTACTCCAACAGCCACAGAACTTGAATGATAACTTTGGTTTAGGTTCTTGAACGTAAATCACACAAGTGTGCGGCACAACTTAGTTTCTGGCACTTTGTGTTTTATTCACTGTAGTTTCTACATCATCGGGTGATTATGTACATATTACCCTTTTAGAGCTTTGAGTGAAGCGCATGATTTATATGCACACCAAATACTCTCACTTTGAAGGTAACATGAATGCACTTTATCTGTAACTCTTCACTAGTTGAATAATTTGATATTTATATGAACACTCAAGTATATTATGTAAAACATGAGTTTTTCACTTTACAGCTGAGTAGTGGCTTCAACTCAAACAGTTATGAAATGCTTTATCTGTAAATAAATATACTTTCTTCTTATGCTGTCCCAAACTGGAAACGTATGAAATCAGACATCTTAGGTACCCAACATTGATATAATAAAACTCAATACATGACATGTCACATCAGGTATTTTCATAACTTTCTTTCACAACTGAAGATTGCATTCAATTTATTTATTCCATTGTCACAGTTGATATGTTGTGGCCCAATTTTATATAATTCATAGATGTTTATTCTTGTTGAAAATTAATGAAAATATTCTGAGCTAAATTTATAAATTTAGTAAAACTCCCTCACAGTAATGTGTTTCATAACATTTCAAACAAGTACAATGTTGTCAACACATTGGATTTAAAGTAAAATAGTAGTTTATAAAAAAAGAGTATGGCAGCTACTTCTTCAATATTCTATATATTCTTTTTTTGCACCTTGAAGAATAACAATAATAAGATATTTTGTATCTCACTAGAACAAACTTGTTAAATTCAGTCTTAGAACTGACCAGTTTATTATTGAACTCAGTGGCTTCCATTCCCATTCTGTTAAAGATACTTTCTCAGGTACCACTAGCCGACCACCGCCCTCGGAGGTGTTCTGTCCCTTCACAACCTTATTGCATTATTCTTGTCATGACTTTTCAGATTGTTGTTTTAAAATTAGTGCCATACTTAGCATAACAATTGACTTACACTGTTGCAATCTTAGCTGTAACTCGTGCATCGCAAGGAAGTGGGTCTTGGGTCTTCGGGAAACTGTTTGGTAAAACTTGTGCGGCATTAACAAGTGAATGCTATTTTTGAATCATTGCTAAAGATAATGCAAGAATGTATATTGCTTAAGAAATCTGAGGTAGAGTCACATGAAGGAGACAAAGCTGTGCTGCTGCTGCTGCATTCTCCACTTGGTGATGTGGATTGTCACTGCATGGATTGCTTTCGCACTGCCAATCAGCTCTGCCCAATGTTAACACTAGCACTCTCAACACTCATCGTATATACTCACTTGCATTACTTTGATGATACTTCAACATTTTACTTTAGTACAGTAGACGTGCAGTTTTGTTTTCATGATATTGTACAAAACTGTGTACACACAACACTACAAACAGCTGTATGCAGTCATGTACTTTAAGCAGCATAACAGGCAAGGATAAATTATAGACTTGTGTGGGTTATCATGTCAGTCTTATCAACTGTTTTCTGACTTATCCCTTCTTAAATGTGTCATTGAACATTTTCATTGAGTTTTATGTAAATATTACATGTTTGAACTGATTAAACAAAGACAAGCAAGGTAGTCATTCTGATCACTTCTAAATTTTATGAACTACCTTTTAATATTTGAGAATCATGAAAAAAAATCCACTAAAACCTAATGTACTTCACAAATTAACTAATTGAACCCCAAACAAACTGTTCAGTAACTCACACCAACACGACTAAAACAGTGTGTGTGCTCGTACAGTTTGGTGTTTGATTGCTGTGAGATATGTGCAGTTTATATTATGATATGATCATATATTGCACTGATAGTACTTAGTATTCTGAATATCTTAATGTGACAGCATGAAACATAATGTAAAAGTAGATGGAATGTTTGCAAAGAAGCTGGATATATTTTGATACAGTTTGCTCTAATACAAGCATCATACTGGATACGTTAGAGTTGGCATTAATATGAACTTATAAATGGATTTGACACTCATAATGATGACAATGGAAGTGGTGTTTGTGTCCCCATTCAGCTGTTTAGAGGAGAAAGAAAACCGTCCCATTGCTTGAAATATCTTCTGATGTTCCATATAATTCCCTTATCAAACTAAACACTCAGAGCCTTGTAACAGTACACATCAGAAGGTTCAATGTACTGCTAAGGAAGACTCACTAACACACTCACCAACGCACACACCCAGCACCCTTGCCTCCCTCCCTGCCACATGCCACACCATTCTTCCTCTTCATAATGTTGACAAGTGAGATCTATGAAATCACAATAAATCACAATGCTGCTATGCATGATGTGATGTCTGGTGCTATGTAACTTAATGTGTGATGTGTTTTGTTTCAGAGTGGACAGGTGTGTTGCCATTACCGCAGCAGGTGTGTGGGTGGTGAGGTATGGGCTGCCCTTCCAGCTGTCGTCCATGGTGCTTCGTGGGATGGGAACACTACACCTTCTCATGTGGGGGCTCCTGATGTGCTTTATAACTCCCCTTCTGCGCTGCTTCATGTTCCTGTGGCGGCTGCTGCTGAAGTTAGCCCAGGTGTGGGTGGTGCCTCCGTCAGCCTCAGGACTGCCCGACAGGAGCCCGTCAGAACCCACCTGCACCATGCCCGCTCTACCCACACCGCGGCGCCCACCCGACCTGCCCCACACCCTCATGCCCCCCTGGTGGTGGGCACTAAAGTCCCTTTGGGCAACACTCCCCTGCCCCGTGATGTGCCTCAGACAATTGCCCCGCTGGGGACAACTAGTGATAGTGACATTGCAAAGACTAGTGTTATGCCAAACAATTGGCATCACAGACTTATATATAAAAGTCCCATCTCATGGATACGATCTCAAAAAGCACAATTCTTCAGGGAGCATCAAGAGAGGCAGAGAAATAGTGAGCCATGAGTTAATAATAATAAAGGCAAATAATGAAAAATGCCTCAATCAAATTCGTAGCAGCATCCACCCCACCTGAGGCTGGCCATGCCCCGCCACACCACGACTCCACAAGCAGCAGGCCTCCCCAGCCCTCACCCACCCTCACCTGTGCCTCCTTGGTACAGGCCTCATGAGGATGGCAGTCAGAGGAATGATCCAATCATACTCAAGATAACTGTGGGAGCTGAACTTTGTTGAAGTAAAAGGAAAGAAATTGTGAAATTAGAAAACCCAGTTATATGATCCAATGTGTGAGGTGAAAGCAAAGGTGACATCCAACTTTTTTCTAAATAGCTGTTTCACAGTTATTAATATTGTGCAGCTCTTCTTAACAAGTTGTATTGTTCCCAAGCCCTTTGCAGCAGCAGCAGCAGCAGCAGCAGCAGCAGCAGCAGCAGCAGCAGCAGCAGCAGCAGCTATAGCAAGTTCGTAGATCCCACACTGAGGTCTGCTGTATCTAGTCCGCCTCAGCTGTAGCCTTGTCTGCCTCTGCCTGTCAAGCGTTAGTCTTCCTCAAGTCGTGGTCAGTGTTGCGGTGGTCCTAGGGAGTGAAGCGCCCTGATATAGTGTTCCTGGGACTGTCTGTTCTGTGTGTCCCGATTTATTGGCTTAAATTTAGACATTCGGGATAGTGTAAAGCGGGTGCTCGGAGGTATGGTTGTGTTGTACATATCATGTATATAGCAGTTAGGCTCCTCAGGCCAGTTATTATTTTGATGATCCAAAGTGAATGTTGCCATAGCCCAGATTAATTACTATGAAATGATGCAAAGAATCTACACTTGTTTTATCTCTGGTCATTCCATAAGCCTGCTAGTCATGTTAGTCTTGTCCTAATTTTGTTGCATAAGGTACTGTCATATAGTGCATTTACAACATACAGGAATATACATTCCTCTTGTCGCATAAATGAAAATGTTGAGATTTTAAAAGAAATGCTCTCCTGCATTATAGTTATATATTATCAAGTCTCTAGTCATTCCTAATCAATATCGTGTACTACCTGCTGGTTAAACTACCTACATAAAGATTGGAAATAAATTGAGTAATGTTATCAAACAACATTAACTCTGTCTTTTCGTATCTATGTCTCGTCAACTTTTGTTACATTGACATAGAAATAAGTCAGTCACCGGTGATCATTGGGTTTTTGGTGCATGGTTGCATCTCCTGGTGGCCAGTTGTTGCCTGTGTCTCAGACTCATTGGGTTCAGGTGGAGGAAGCACAGAAGCACAGTACCAGTCAGTGGAGCTGTCCACTAGGACGGATCCATATTATACTTTATGCTTAAACTTGTGTTGAAATGTCTGTGGGTATCCTAAAAACCATCTTAATTCTCTATAGATTCAATTCATATTTATTTACCTCAGTTATATATCCAAAAATGTAAATAATATATAGTAAAATATCTGTAGATTAAACTATGCAAAATATAAACATGTTACAATTCCCGTAGTTATCAAGTAGAAACTGACTCAGCTAAATGATATGAAAGGATGCAAAAGTTTGACCAAGACTTGAGCAATTGGTGTGAGGGAGAGAGAGAGTGGTGGTGTGTCTTACCTGGGAACAAAAAATAATGGAAGGAGAAGAGTGGACGCATCAAGCTTAAAAGTATTTTGTTTGTCTTATACATTGTACTCCGTCATTATTTTTTGTTATTTAATTTGAATAAAAGATGAATACATGATAGGCAAACAAATTGACTTCCACATCACAGGTGGAAGGAGTCATTCCATTATTCAGGAACATCACCACATCAGTATATGACAGCCAAACATTTTTCCTACTTTTATATTTTTTCTTAACTTGTCTTTCCTTACTTCCTTACCACTTACCACTACACACATTTTATTTTGCATTTTCTTGATACTCCCCAGGGGATTCTCGTTGCTTTATATTACTGTTACTGTAGTGGGCCGTGGTGGCAGTGATGGGGGGGGGGCAGCTCAGGGTGGTGTAGATGCCAAGCAGTAAGAGTATCCAGTTAGCAGTGGGTGATAAAGACATAATAAAACTATGTTAACTATGTTTGTCAACTGTTAAGCTAAATGAAATTCTACTAAATGCCTGAAGAAGGTGTTGCATGGGAAGGAGTGTTGGAATGAGGTGATGCAGTGTTTCCTAACTTTAGGGTTATGTTGCGTGAGGTTGTAAAGCCAACAAAACTTACTTTGTCGGTAATGATTCAATCTTTAAAATCCAGTTCCATTATTTTAATTTGTGATACTGACTAACGCATCATATTTGCACAAAACGTGTATTGAATTTTACAAGTTGATGGTTAATACAAAAGTTATTTTTCACATATTTTCCAGTAAGGTGCAGAGGCTCAGTTAAATATATATCAATGCTTTTTTTTTATGTTAATGTTTCATACAGTTTTCAATAGTAGTAGATTCTCCCGTGTGACCAAAAAGGTTAATCCTAATCAACATGTTGGGAACCACTGCAATGAAGGTTCAACATTTTGAAGGTGATCAGGATTCCATGTAAAAGTAATGCTGCCAGTTGTGTTGTGTTGTTTCTGATTTACAAAACTTCTGCCACAACACAAAACACTACATGAACTTAGTATCCAGGAGTTGTTGTTGACATTCACAAGATGATACACATTAAATCTTATGTAATAAAGTTGATATTTCTTTTGACAGACTAGTCTTAGATATAATTTTCCATTGTTCAACTAAGGATAATCATTAAAGACTATCTCCCTTCAGATCTCATTTACTTGTTAATACTAATGCGGTTAAAACAACTTTATTTCATAATTTTACTAACTGCTTGTGGTATTTTGATATAATTTCCAGATATATAAGTTTTCTTTTTAGCAACTTTTTATTTCCCTGGTCTCAACGGACTCATGTTTACCTTTGGGTTGATATGCTGAACAGCAACACGGTTGTGGTTGTAACAATATCTGATCAGAGTTCTGCATCATGTCAATAGGAGAGAGTAGTTATATGCATTAGTAAGACATGTTGAATAAAGCTTATCACCCCAACGTAGTAAATACATTACTACAAAGTTCCAACGTTTGCAAACACAAAGATTATTTTCGGAACAAATCAAGAAAGTTTTATCCGTGTTCTAGTGGAAAGTTATTATTGGTGTCCAAGGGAATTGGTGATGATATCATGCATGTTGTTATTAGTAGAGTAGGATCACTAGAGTGCTGCCCAAGGATATTGATAGTTTTTTAACATATACAAAGATATTTTTAAAAAAGCCCAGTCATTCTTCAAGTCCAATATGGCTTGACTGCCTGGCCGGTGGTGCCTCGTCCACTTATCACCAGTGAGCCGTGGGCGTGATAATAATGACCAATTGGATGCGTGACATGGGCGGCGGAAAGACCTTGTGGTGGTGGGACGGAACAACCACAACCATAATAAGGAGCATTATGAAGGAAAATTTTATCAATGAACTCAAATTATTGCACTAATGATAAACTATTATCACAAGGTCATAGTTTTCAGGTGATCCTCCTTCCTTCCTTCCTTCCCTCGCCCTGTGGTACAGACGCAGGCCCCGCGGCGGCTTACAAGAATGAAGGATGAGGAGGTAAAGGTAAACGAGTGTTTAGTGGTATTATCAAAATTAGATTATCTTGTCAAGTGGTATTTGGTGATGACGTGACGAGTTCATGAAGCTTCTTCATGCTCGTTATCGACTCTGCAGAGTTAATCTACACCACTATTTTTTTTGTCTCAAGGGGTTGAAGGAACTCTTTAAGACCTATAATTCATTACAAAGAATGGTATACATCAGCAAAGATAATAAAAAAGTAACAAAAGCAGGTGGTTCAGTTATTCATGTTCGCTTCAAGTAGTTCGAAGCAGTGAGTTTGATCGCCGGCAAATCAGATAGAGTCAGTGTGGCTCGTGCCATCAGAGGAGGAGGGTGTGTCGGGCGACCCTTCACCCAGACCGTAGGACGCTTGGCCAACACCTGTGTGTATTTTATTTTGTTCTTAAGAAAAAACACGTATAAGCCTTCCTTCTGTTGAGACATAGTGTGTTGGCCACCCTTACGCCCAAACCCTACGGTGTCCTGTGTCCTGAGGTAGCATGGCTCACCGCTGCGACTTCCTGCTACGTTGTCCCAGGTAAGGATTGGTGAGTGAGGACGCGGCGTGTACCATACCATAGCATGTGTGTGTGTGTGTGTCTTGAAGGGAGTAGTGAGTGTGTGTGTAGGTGTAGGTGGTGAACAACATTTCATCCACCACCTAACGAGCAATTCAGGGCATTAATTACCCAGAATGACGTGATAGATGCAGCGTAGCCAAAGGTTGTTGGGTGGTAATTTGTATATATATATATATATATTTTTTTTTTTATCTATCTATCTCCTCGGTTTGCAAGCAAGTTACATGGGTACAGATCAGCAGTTGTTACTTGTCGCCTGTAGCTATATTATAGGCGCTGTAGTGATGGTGGTGTGGATGGGGCAGACGCGGCAGAATTTGAACAGTCTGAGGAAGGCATTAGGGGTGATGTGTGTTGATTAACTTATTGTATGAATATCCGGCGTGATAACTGTTTATAAAGCCCACCGGGACAGTGACACCTTCCTTCACATCACATTGTTTCATGCTCGCTGCTTCAATAATCATCCTTAATTAAGGCGGCCAGTGTAGTCAGCGACCTTCTCATTTCTATCATTGAACAACCGGTTAAGTAGCAACAGAAAAAAGCTTTGTCCCCTAGGGTGAGACGGGTGTAATTCTGAAAATTTACGATGAATTATAGGTTCAGAGAGAGAATAGTCGCCCGTACTCTGTTGGTGATGGTGAAGAAAACGTCATGAGTGTTCGCCATACACCTTGCAGGAGGTTGAGCCGTGACCGATTGGAAGGCGGTGCAGAGCAGTCAGATGCTTTTAAACACCGTTACCCAAATGATTCGCACGACGAAATGAACACTGAGTGAAAGACAGAGGAATTGTTAGTCATTTATTTAATCACGGCGACCAGAAAATATTGTAAGTATACTTACCATAATGTTTTCTTGATTCCCATCACCTTTCCCTTCTTAGTCATTACATGTATGACAGAAGGGAGGTGAGGGTGGATGGGCGGTAACGATATGACCAAGTTTAGAGGACATACTCATTCAGAAACCTTAAAATCATCGTAAGAAATTCGCGTTGCGGAACTCCGGTGACGTAGACAAGGTTCCAACAATGAAAAAGAGGAATCATACACTTCTTAACACCTTTGTTTGGATGAACATAACTTATTACTAAAATAATAATTCGCGTGTCTGTTAAAATACTGAGAAGTCGTTGCGAATTATGGAAAGAAAAGATAGATGCGAAGGTTTTTTTTTTAAAGAGTGAACAGGATACTGAATTAAAATTTTTGATGTCGAGCTTATCTGTCGAGGTTAAGTTTCTTGGAAAATATAATATTATATGATCCTCAAAACTTAATTATGTGATTATATCGTGTGTGATAAGCTTCATAATTAACGTTATCTTTCCCCATTAAATGACTGATTAGTGGGATGAGGGGAAGGAAACGGTAAAAAAAGAAATGAATGAATACTTCGATATCATCTTTATATATATATATATATATATATATATATATATATATATATATATATATATATATATATATATATATACACGTTGTCTATTAGTTGGTGAATTTTCTTCTTTAATGAACGTAATTGTAAGAACACTCGAGTTAAACTACACTGACTTTGAGGCAGGACAAGTGTGGGCGTGGGACTACTGCAGATTCTGACACTAGAATAATAGAATTACTTCGCTTTTCTTCTCTTCTTGTAGTTAGTTAAGTTAAATGATAATGTATATAAACGATCTCGATTTACACTGTCTAAACATACGAGTTTAAACAAGTGTTGGTAAATGTAGATACGATGAGTGGAAGGAACGGGAGGGTGAGAGGGTGGTGGTGGGGTTGTTGGGGGCAGCTGTGGATCCTGTAGGCGGGAAGGAGGGTGAAGGGGTGGTGGTGGGATTGTTGGGGGCAGCTGTGGGTCCTGTAGGCGGGAAGGAGGGTGAAGGGTTGGTGGGATTATTGGAGGCTTCTGTGGGCGAGAACGAGGTTGGGGGCGGCACAGGGGCGCGCTGTGAGGTTGATACATGACTGCTTGGAGGCCACGTTCCAGGCGGCCGCGTGTCCTGCAGCTCAGCCAATGATGGGCCTGAGGGTGCCTCTGACCACACTGCCGCAGGTCACACACGAATCCCTCGGGCGGGCACAGTCGGCACAAAGGTGTAGGTGTGAGCACGGCTGGAACACTACAGCTACTTGTTCCTTGCCACACTGCCGGCACGTTAGGCGGTGTTCTTCTACTTGTACTGCCTTCCGCAATGCTTGAACTGTGGGGGTGAAATAATGCATGTTACTGCCTCACTGGAGACTTGCATGGACGATATACTGAGGATTGGAGGAAATGGAATGGTAATGTTACATCGTGCGTCGCCTCACCTTCTTGAAACAGTTTGGAGTACTCTGAAGGCGTGGGTTGGGTGCTGTGTTCTGGAGGCGGTGTGGGTGGTAAAAAAGGCTCCTTCTTCTCCTCCACCTGGTCAAGGGGAATGAAATAACATGATGTATGTCGCTTAATGATGGTGTCGTAATGTAACACAGTGTTAGAAAATAGACTGAGTGACTTGAGTAATGAGAAAAACTTGCTGAAAGTCTCACCTCCATTGCTGCTTCCGATGTACTTCCCACGTGGTGCGTTTCCTAATAAAGAAAATTGAATCAGTAAAAAGAGAAACTAAATATATATACACAAGTCATTAATGATATATTGTCACATTATATTGATAAAAACTTGTATTTGTATTAAGAAAATTCAACAAGGACTCTTGGTTATTAGTCTCCCGCTGCCCTCAGCCTGGCCTGGCGGTGTAAGGTTCTCACTCACCTGTGCTTCAAGTGGAGGCACCGGCAGCCCGTCGTGGGAGGGATTTGTTGTGGGTTTCTGGCGCTGCTTCTCATCGTAATCAAACACCAACTCCAGTGCTTCAGTCACTGTGGTGCAAAGGAAACCCTTCCCCTCAACACTGAGCTTGAATGCTTCCCTCACGGACACCGATGACAGTCCAAGAGTCACCAGACGCTGCAAGGCGGATATAGTGAATGTCTAAACACAGAAACAGCTTTAAACACTCTCTCTCTCTCTCTCTCTCTCTCTCTCTCTCTCTCTCTCTCTCTCTCTCTCTCTCTCTCTCTCTCTCTCTCTCTCTCTCTGTCTCTCTCTCTCTCTCTCTCTCTCTCTCTCTCTCTCCTCTCTCTCTCTCTCTCTCTCTCTCTCTCTCTCTCTCTCTCTCTCTCTCTCTCTCTCTCTCTCTCTCTCTCTCTCTCTCTCTCTCTCTCTCTCTCTCTCTCTCTCTCTCTCTCTCTCTCTCTCTCTCTCTCTCTCTCTCTCTCTCTTTCTTAATATACAGACACACATAAAATGTTAAATAATCCGGTGGTGTGTCCTGAGCGTCGCCAAACTCACCTTGGCCAGAGGATGGTGCAGCAGCAGCTCCGCCTCTTGATTGGTGAGTGTCCACTGACTCGCGGGTGTGTTGGGTTCACTCCTCACTTCGACACCAGCCTGAACACCTCTCTTCATCTGGATAAAGTTACACGACGGGTAATACCGTGCATGATCGGCAAAGGGGTCGTCTTCACTCCTCCAGGCGAACAGACCGCCGCCGCAGTGGAAGCATTGGACAAAGTCTGACAGTCCTGAGTAGAAGAATCCTGCTTCAGCCAAATTTTCAGCATCAACTCCCGTCTCCTTGGGCCAGCGAGCAAATGTACGCAGGCGGCTGACTGTTGTGTTGAAGTGTGGGAAGATCACTTGGTTGTCGTCAGACACCCGGGTTGAATCTGTCCAAGAAAGTTGTGTTAAGTAAATAGTGATTCATTGAAGATACACTGACAATATCGAGAACAAACTTGTAAGGGTCAGATTGATTGAGGACGAGTCACTTACCAGACTGGTAGATGGCGGGCAGAGAAGGGCGCGTGTTGGCCATCTTGAAGGTGTAGAACTGGTTGAGTACTTCGTAGAGGTGGCCTTCCTCGGTGTCAGGACTGGCTGCAGTCGGGATGTTACCCGTGGCGATGCCCATCACGAAGGGACAGTTAGGGAAGTGCTTCTTGTGTTCCGTGGTTGGGTCGTCTCCTTCGTCCCAGAAGCCTACAATGCCGCGACAAAAGGCGCACTGCACGTGGTCCTTTGTTCTCAGGTAAAAGAATCCGTCCTGAGCCAGCTTGTCCGGGTCCATGAAAGGCACTGTCCAGTCCGCGAAGGTCTGGCGTCTCACAGACTCCAGCAGCATCCCCTTCAGGGAGTGGAACCTTCGCTCCCTTCGAGGCTCCACCGCTGCTAAGGATGGAAAAGTGAATCGTTTAGTGGGAACCTCGACAATAAACAAAATTATGTTTAATAATCACAAAAAGGATCCTGCGAGACTTATTACGGCTTTTCATCAACCATATGGATAACAATACTAAAGGTGACGTGTGTTTTATGATGTTCTGGCACCAAACTTATAACACTTTGGACTCGTGTAGCTGATTGCAGCTGAAACTTCCCATAACGATGTGGTACCCAGAAGGGAAGCCTTATCACCACAGTGGAAAGTACCACTCATCCACACATCATAACTTTTATCAAGTGATATATATATATATATATATATATATATATATATATATATATATATATATATATCTTTTTACACCAAGACACTGAAGACCAGAATGTAACCCTCACCAGACACCCCACCATTGTCTCCCTCCCTCACACACTGGTGAACTTTGCTGTCCACTATCTACACCACACTATCAACACCTGCTACACAGTTACACCACTTACCACCATTACAACTACAGATCACAATACAAACACCACCATTACTCAGCTCCTTTCTTATGAAACTAAGCATTCAGATGAACTTTATATTAATTTTCTATTGATTTCTACACTGTGGGTTCTCTTTCCACCTGTATAAATCCATATCACTAAAGGGAACACAAACTTGACCCTCGCTGCTGCTGCTGCCACCCACCTCGAGTTGATCTGCTTATGTTAAATCCGTCGTACAGCATGTTGAAAGGCGAGGTAAAAGGGAAGGAGGCGGAGAGAATGTGTAGCACCAGTACTGACTGATACACAAACAACCACGAGCCATATCGTATGAGCATTAATATACCAACCACCGCCTTCCTTATCTTATCTATGTATGTTATCACTCGTAGTATTTATTATTTTTACAGTAGTAGTAATTGATTTCCAGGATTTTCTATAATATTGTGGAAATATTTGAAGGGATAAAGTGATTTCAAGTGTAGTGTAACTTTTCTTTATATTACGTAGTAATATTGGTGTTCATTTTGTCATTTCTTCTTTCAATAAATGCAAAAAAAAATATAATAGAAATGGCAACGAAGTTAGGGCGTCTCTTCCCTGGTGGGCGGTGGGTGTCCCTCCCTCTACTCCCTCAGGCGGCGCGATGGTGTCCCCAGTCGGCAGATTTCATTACCATAGTGTTGGGGAGTTGTCAAGGTTACGTTAGGAGTGAGGCAGTAAGCAGTGAGTGTTGAACAGACTATGCACGAGGCCATCAGTGACTCATACAATAAAGCAAGGCTGTCACGCTAAATCAAATAAGACTTAGGCAATGCATAAGCAGACCAAGGCTGTAGTGATATGGAGGAAGGACGTTTTGATATATGGGTTACGTACAGCGTACACTATAGTTTATATGTAGAACATAGTTTAAAAAGATCAATATCCATTAGCATATAAAAAAATGTTGTTCCCCGAGTATAAAAAAATACGAAAATACACCATAGGTTGAGATTAATTTACAAATCCACGAGAGTCTGAAAGATGGTTAAAAGTGTCGTAATGCTGACTGCTCTTCTGAACTTGCTAACTGCATGCCTCCCCCCCTCCCGCAGCCTCGCTGCACAAGATTTTCTACTTCTTCTCATCCTTATTCTGTCCATCTTTCTAAGTTAACCAGTATCTTCACTCTTTCATCCTTTACACTGGTAAACTCTGGAACTCTCTTCTTTTGTCTGTTTTTCCACCTGCCTATGACTTAAACTCTTTCAAAAGAGGAGTGTCAAGACACCTCTAATGTTAACTGGACCTGCACCCCTTGTTTCTTTTCTCCTACTGTCCTCTTTACAGGGTCTCGCGACAAGCGGGATTTTTTTTAACGTGTTTTTGTTTTCCCTTAGCCAGTATCATTTTCATGTAAAAAAATAAATAAAGAAATAAAGAAAATTTCTCCACCTAACTGCAGTAATTGATGCATCAAATAATAGAGCAAAACAACATTGAGTGCAACACATTACTTAATCCGAAACCAGGTCCTCAAATAACGCCGCAAGATATTTCGCCATCTTTACACCTGTACATTGACACGCTCGTGAGTCCATCCAGATGTTCGTTTAGGGACACAACAACCTCTCCGCTGAGACGTCAATGATCTTATACTGGTGTGTCGCATCGTTTTTACTGAAGCATGAACGCGGTAACGATCAAGGGAACGAACGCACTCTCTACATCCTGGATATTATCTCTTTATCAGCGTTTTCATTCAGCCGAGAAGTGTCATTCAGAAGAAAATGGTGTGTGAAGGTGGATTTCGTAACCGGTTTTAAGGGGTTTAGATGAAAGTTATATATACTCCTGTGATCCTCTTTGTCCTTGTCACGGAGGTGGGTTTTGATAATGTTGATAAAAGTGAAGATTTGGATGAGAAGGAAATGCTGTTATCTCGCACATGTTCGTCTCATGTCTCTTTTCGAGGTGATAACACACACTGCTAATGCGTCCTCAAGACCTCGGCGCGACCAGGACAAGTTTGTGTTCATAACGATAACTTCATACTTAGATTTACAACCCTGTAATAAAACATAAACCTCAAATATTTATATGTTTTGTTATATATGTATGTCTTTTTATGGCAACATGAGATACGGTTATCTGTCTTGTGAAACTCGGTCAGTTTTGTATAGATTAATAACTAGTTTTTTTTCACACTTACATAAGATTCCTGTTGCTTTACTTAACTCAGACTTACAGAGCACCAAGGGCCAAGGCGTGACAACCTTCATGCTGATCCTCCTAGTGGTCCAATCAGCCTCGAAGACACACTGTATATTTCTCATCCACACACACACACACAGACACCTACACACACACCTACACATACACACACACGCACACGCACGCACACACACGCACACGCACGCACACACACACACACACACACACACACACACACACACACACACACACACACACACACTGACACTGAATCTTTACATGCAGACGATAAGATAGTTTGATTGGGAAGTGTGTATCAGCTATGCTTGCAAGATTCTAGTATCACGCCCATCACGGCAACAAAGGGCGCTGATGTCATGCTACAGGCGTCTGCATCTCAAGGGTTTGTTCCTCACTGGCAGATCATTGAGGTCGATGTTGACAGTTTCTTAGTCCGAACACAAGAGTAAAGCTTGTTCCAGGTGTCTCTCTTGCCGGTGTGTGTCTTCCAGTTTCTTCCAGTGCCTTCTAGTCCATTCCAGTTCCTTCCAGTACCTTCCAGTACCTTCCAGTTCCTTCCAGTTCCTTCCAGTGCCTTTGGAGTAATGCTGTTAGGTAGAGAGAACTATTATGCCTTACAAGCCTGAAGTTCGTACGTCTAAGCAGCTCTTCACTAGTTCCCCTTTGGTATCTTGACTTGTTTTTGTAGTAAGTGGAATGAAGTATTGTTTGTGTGGTCATTGCCCTTCTTGATAACCTCTTGATAACTTTAATGTTGCTCTCCATGGATGTCTTACCTAATTTGTCGCCTTCCATCGCATGGTACTTGAGACTTGA
>JAPQNM010000012.1:2614310-2624310 GCA_029783475.1 Metacarcinus magister | reverse complement strand
AGCCAAGAAAGAATAAAAGACGTGCATTCTATTGAGCTTTAGTAAACTGGAATTGGAATGTAAGTTGTGTATAGAAGAAAGAGGATGTAGGAATGAAATGAGATAATAATTAAAGTTATTCATATTAACGACATGTTTAGCCATCTTACAAATATTAGTGGGTTTGTAAACTTAATTAAACCGAGCGATTTTATCCAGATTGTCATTTTTTCTAGTCAGCTGGGGAACATTTTTTTTTATTTGTCAAAGTATTAGATGATTTCATATTAGTATTACATATTTATAATGTAATACTTATAACAAAGTTTCAGCTGATTTCAAGGGAAATTTTTTATTTCTAAAAATATAATTAATTCATTTAACAAAAATACAAAAATCATCTTGATGGAGTCTTTTCGGATTTTTCTCCAAAGCTATGAGAGAAATTGAAAGAATGATTGCACCATCTAATAGACCTTCTCAAACTGTACAAATGTGTCTGTATGCATATTTGCTTACTCTCAGAATACTATAGGCGCCACAACTAGATATCATTGATAAGTATTTGTCTTTCAGGAAATCCCCTGAGCCATGGTGTACACGTGTCGTTGTGGCCATGACGTGGAAGCAGCAGACGGTGATATGTACGACAAGAATGCAGCGTCAAGGTCTAGTAGATAAAAGCAAGATCAAAGATTGGATTCATTTGAAAAAGGTAAGTAAATTTAACTAGTATTTTATAGTACTTTTGTTCTTCTTAAACCTAACTAATATTCTATAGTACTTTGATTGTTCTGCATTTCTTGCTGTTATCAGGGAAGCGATTGTATGCAGCCCCCGATCCTAAACACACTGCACTTTGTTTGTGTTAGATAAGTGAATGGTGAACAGCATTTCTAAACTAAATCTAACATTACTTAACCTCCTCGATAGTAGACGCAGTGTCCCGAAATATAACTATAACTACAGAAAAATGTGCGCGTGCGTATGCTCTTCTTTTTTTTTTTTTTAAATACATCAAAAGGGTGCCGGCCAGGGGCAAACAAACATAAGTTTAAAAAAAATTCCCGCTTGTCGCCAGACCCCGCAAAGAGGACAGTAGGAGGTAGTGTTAACAATGAAGAGGAATGATTTTTACTCGATTTGGTATCAGTGATCCAGAAACCTTTAAAACATGATTCACTCATTTGAACGGTATACTCTCGTCTAGCAACAAACCGTCAATTACGTAGTGTTGCCAAAACCAAATTCGTTCAAGTGTGTAGCAGTGTACCCTCAAGTACAAATAATTTCTTTGGTCAAGTCCTGCAGACTGACCTCTTCCTGTCTTTAACTGTCTCTACCCGCAACAAATCAGTATCTACCTTTCACCCCACGTCTCACACACACGGACACACCTCAACCTCCACATTTGAGTGTGTTGTCACCTACTTGAGATAACGCCTTGGCGATCCCGTAGTGGTTAAGTGTGCGTGGGAGGAGAGAAGGCAGGTGTTATGGAGTTGGGTTGGGGGGTCCGTGTGACTGGCATTCCATTGATGTATTATATAACACGAGACTGGTAACGCTGTGTAGTGCATCAATTGTTAATAGGTCTAGGGTGATTTTGGTTGAGTTAGGTTAGGTTAGTTAAGAAAGGGGAAGGTTAGGTTTGGGGTCAGCTGTATTTCGAATTACAGTATGAGGTTTAAATGTAAATGTTTTGTAAAGCAGACATACTACTCAGTGAGGAAAGCCTCGAGAGGGTATAAGGTTAGGATTTAACACTAAACTAAGAGGCTGTTGAACAAATATATTGAAAACCAGACTAGTAGAAAACGTTGCTAAGGAAAACAAAGTATGGGATCCAATAATGTAATAGTACCAGGTTTTCCTGTCACTCTTCTCCTCCCTTTGAAGATGTAGTTACAATTTTCATGGGTTGCAGTAATTAGGTTTAGGTTGAGTACTGCAAATACTCTTATAACTAACTGTTCCCGGAGTTATTAAGACGGTAACTCTGCATTAAGATCCAATTTTCATCCTATAGCAAAGAGTCATTTAGCAGTAGAGGTAGCGCTAGTGTTAGAGGTGAACCCAGGGTAGTGACCTTATCTAGCGTGGGCGGAATCTCATACTTATCTTAATATTGAAGGAATACCATTTTTTACATTCCTACATACCTGCCATCCAGATATCTACTTCCTATGACGTGAGGAGGAAAAGGAGTACAATTTCACAACCGGAAGAAGCATTTTGAAACATGACGGAGCAGGAAAGTGTGAGTGAAATGATGATGTAACACACTGACTGATTACTGGTAATGAATGAAGACCAAGTGGGAAGACGCGCTAAGTCGTAGGTGGAGGTGGTTGTGACATGTGGTCGTTCACCTCCATGCGCGGGGGAGGCACCGTGTGGGTAGGGACGAGAATGTCAATAGTGTTATGTTGGCAAGGTAGTCACGCGATAAACAGTAACAGCAGTACGTTGACACTCATGACACACACACACACACATACACACACACAACACACAACACACACACATACACATACACACAGCGGGGATGTCACGAGATGATACTGTCAATCATTCGGCGTTCTTTAATCTTCACAAAAAATAGTCCATATTATTGTTTATGGTTTCTTATCGTTGGTCCATCACTATCAGAACTTTTTTTTATCTCGCTCTCAAGTTTCGTTCTCCGCAAAAACGTTGGTTCAGAGAGAGTATGGAACTGTTTTGAATGAATAAACACACCATGTGAACCCTTTGAGTGAGTGAGTAAGTGAGTGAATAAAACACTTGAGCCACAGAAGAGTTCACTTACTTTGGGTTTTCACGTGAACGTTATAATTATATGACTGATACAAATTAAAGATCAAAGTTCGAGATGAAAGATAAAGAGGGAAGCATGTTTACGTGTTTTATATAAAGTCAAGATGGTCTGTCAAACCTCAATATAAAAAAAATCTAATTAGATAAGAAAATTGTATCGATGAGGAAAGATTTATTTTAATTAAGAGGAAAGACACAATAATAATACTCCTTAAGTGACCAAGTTAATGACGTATCAACAGGGAAGAAACGTGAGGAAGTAAACTAACAAAAGGTCAACGCAAACCAATACAGATTCCAAAGCCAAGATAACGTAACAATTGAGGTGGTGTTGTGGTGTTGTCCCCCGTGAGTTTGTTGTGGGTTTCAAACGTTGACTCATCTATTATTTACTCTGGTACCACGAAAAATACACACACACACACACACACCACAGGCACGCACAATCTTTATCACTATTTTAACACCGGTCATGATGAGGTTGGATTTGTAGAGCCCACAACACCACACCTAAGACAGTAAACCTTCCTCAGACTACATAAAAAAATGGAAAACACCACCACATTACATTAAAAAGTGACTAAATTCCCCAAGCTGATCCCGGATGAAAAGCTCTAACAATAAAATCTTTCAAATCGCACTTCATATAAAAAAAAAAGTAGATAGGTAGAATTACTTAAAATCTACTTACGCGATAGTGAAGAAAAAAAAGTTCCCGTGTGTTAGTGGTGTGCGTCAACGTGAATGTGAAGGCAAGTCGTGCGTAGGTAATGCGGTCAGCTTAAGATAAACAGGTACAGGTATGCGTCGATTTAATATGCATTTCATCGACACCAAAACGCACGTCAATACTAACCATTCTGTATATTGTTTTCCTTCTCTCTGTAGCGTACAAGATGACAAACAAAGGGAATACTGAAAAAAAAGCCATTCTAGGAGGGTAATGATAAGTTGGAAGCCTGTTTAGCGACGCGACGCAGTGGGGTATCGTCGTGCCCTTCAAGTGTTGTAAGACGATAAGTCCGTATTGGACCTGTCATCTAATCAGTTACTTGTCTTGTTACTTACTACGTGTGTGCGTGCGTGCGTGCGTGCCTGTGTATAGTAATAATAATAATAATATACCTTCATATTAACTACGATACAATAGGCCTCTTGTAGAGTTTTGCCTGACGAATGTGATGATGGAGTTCTCAGAATGCCCCACTGGGCCTACTCATGAATGTTGTAAATACACTTTTATATGTTTCAGACACTGTATTGTCCAAATTATTCCCGGGTCATCTGAGGTCGCCACAAATTATCGTCTATTGCGAGTTAGTTAATGCAAAAAGGAACAAGCGCCAGACATCAGAGGTCATGTGGGCGTGTCTAATGTTAAAGCACTACATTGTCATTTAAACTTGTAATTTTGGGCACATGCACAACTTTCTTACATACCTACATATGTTTTGGTGAATTAAGGTGTTTTTTTTAATAACTTGTTATTAGCTTTCTGACTTGCATAACGACTAATCAGTCACGTATAAACAGCATAAGAATAAGACCATTTCAATAAACTTAGTCTTGAAATAATTAATATTACTACCATTCTTTCAAGCCTCCGTGGCACAATTGGTTAGCGCGTTCGGCTGTTAACCGAAAGGTTGGTGGTTCGAGCCCACCCGGGGGCGCACTCTTTTGCAGCTTTGCACGCTAATTCCTGACCGTAGTGTGAAGCCATATTAGTGTAAAAAATATTACATATAATGCTATACGTGTCCCTAAACTGGTGATATTTATAAATAGTGATGGTGTTTAAATGTTGCAGGTATTTGGCAGCCGCAAAAGTGACCGCTGCAGTTGCCATGCTGCGGCCTCTGCTTTCACCCCTTCCCACCACGAAGCACGCCCGCCCGGCCGTACAGCACGCCCAGTCACGCCGCTGGAAAGGAGGGAAGAATTACGTGAACAAAGGCTTACAAACCACAGTCCTATCAAACTAGTAGAGAGAAACTGTAGTGAGAGAGAGAAGAGAGAGAGAATTATCATTTTAGCAGTTTTTACGAGATTACCGTGGAGGGGGGGTGAGGGGAGGGCTGAAAGACTGTTGGGCTAGAGACTATTAGTGCAACTGTCAAGATTTGTAGATTATATAAGATGATTTAGGTGTGAATGGTAAGGAAGGAGGTGAGTAGGCATGGTGGAGGGTGTGTTGTGTTGTGTTGTGAGTGCAGAGTAAAGTTGGGCACCCGCACAGGTGGGCCATCTTGACGCGGTGAAAGCAGAGGCGGCCAGCACACCTTGGCAACTGCACCACCGTTATGCACCTGCCAAAAACAGGAAACAAACACACATTACCAGTAGTTATAAAAATAATTGTAAGTGACAAACCCATGCTATATGTTATATTTTTTGAGTAGTATCGTGAAGAGGTTCAAAAACATAGCGCCCCCGGGTGGGCTCGAACCACCAACCTTTCGGTTAACAGCCGAACGCGCTAACCAATTGTGCCACGGAGGCTTGAAAAGAAAGAGCAGTATTAAGTATTTAATGAGATTTTTTCCAAGCTTATTAAGAGATAACGTTGTTCGGATCTATTGAGATCCCCATTGGCCGTTCTGTAAGGGTTCACTACAGAACCAGTCTATAATTACCCCCCTCCTCCTCACCGCTACCCCAATACAACCATTAAACATTACCTAACGTCTTCTCTCCTATACAGGACACCTGCGTAAAACACTCTTGGCGGCTAGCAGTGACAGCCTTGGTGGCGCGCCTTGCTCCAGTACTGAGGTGTGCTGGGTTGACGCGCTCCCATGTCGCTGTTCTTTCCTGCTCCTGTGAAGGCGACAAATACACTCATACCTGAGGACAAAATTGCAAATCATTCGTCTCGTCTGTGTATAGTGTTTTAGTGAACATGTTTGGAGTTTGATTTCTGTATTGTACTTAATAAAGATGTACACTGCCCTTGTAATAATTAATTAATGAATCCTTAGGAACCTGAGCAAGGTTCGAATCCATGCTTCGCCTGGTGACAAGCAGACACTGGACCACATGTAAATGTGTAAGTGTGTGCACGCCTCCCTATGTGCGTGTGTGTGTCTGTGTCTGGAGGCACTACCATCCCTGGGAAGAGCTTCACGCAGCACCTCACCTTCTGACACAGACACACTTCACGCCTCTTCCTAAATGTAACTACAGGGGCGGGGCGGGTCACTTACTTTAATATTTCCCCCCCGTGCGCTGTCACCAAACACGCAGCAGGACAGAGGTGTTTGGTTGATCATCACACATGACCATCGAGGCAGGGGAGTTATGAGCCGAGGGATGATCCAATCTAGTTTAGCTTCACGTAGGAAACTATTTTCTGTTGATCTGTAATCATAAAAAGAAAACATTATATCGTAGACTGCATTAAACAATTAATTGTTAAACATTTTTTACTCTAATACCTGATGTGATGCCAAGAAACACTCAATAACACACAGCAGAATAATGCATCCATACGCCACGTTCAGAGGAATGGAAGTGTGTACACGTTAACACATCTCTTCAACATGCACCCCGCTGCCCACCCCTTCCCAGTGTGTCACCACAGACTTGAACAACACATGATTACTGACAACACAGACACTAAGAACAAAAAGACTGTACACTCGATAAAAAAAAAAAGTGTCTTATGAATGACAGTTGTGGCCGCTATTTTTTTATTTTTATTTATTTTATTTCTTCTTTTTTTTTACTAGAGATAATACCATTGTTAATACTGCTAAAACCAATACGGTTGTTCTTGTTGACAGCACACACAGCATGCGTGCATGTGATGTAGCATGTTTATTAGGCAGACGGTAAACGGCCTCATCTCGGCCCCATCATGCTCAACCAACACACACACAAACACTTACTCTGGGTAGTAGTAATCCTCCCTTCTGGCTGCCCTGCATCTGATGGTTGGCGAGGAAAGTTGTGGTGTAAGGACAGGACCACTTCACTCACCACCTGAGGCTCAACGTCACCACTGGAAGCTGGAAGGTGTTCCTTGAGTGTGTGACGTCATGGAGACGGACCTGCAATGATGTGAGGTTAAGGAAAATTCAAACAAGAGATTTGAATGCTACGTAAAGAAGGGAACACTTATATAAGAAGTACAATACTGACCATGGACAATGAAAAGCTATCAAGTCCCCTTAAACACTATTCCATAAAGAGTATGTAGCGAAAGTTTTGATTTGATTAAATAATTTTGTTTAGTTCTGCGGTACTGTACAGTGCTTGTCTCGCGGCCAAGTGTTTGATCCTGGCTCACGTTTGCTTCTTAAGGCGCCGTCACACTAGCACTTTTTCCGTCAACTTGATGAAAATCAACAATTTATGGAGCGCGCCCCGTCACACACACACAGCCGTCACACTAGCACTGTTTCAGTCATCAGTAAACAAACATAGCTTCGACACCCTGGCAAGCAGTCGCTTCTCTGCACTTAATTATTTCTCTTGTCCACCGATGATGATTCTGTGCGTCCATGGTGTGCAAGAACTGAAGAGTGGCTTGAAATCAATTAATCCAAGTCTTCCGAACAGTCTAGTCATGCGAGACACTGTTGGTTATAATGAAACCACAAATTAAATATAACCTCATGTGCAATTATTCAATTAAATATACTTAATCATTTGAGAAATTCGAATTTTTCATTTACATACAAGTTAGCGGTTTACTTCGAATAATTCCATATCATCCACTATGAATTCCGATTTGACTAAAAAGTTAACGACAATCTTACCCCGTGAAGACGATCATGTCCGTCTGAATAATGCAGACGGAACCAGAAAAGAAAAAAAAACACGGAAACTGTCAACATTGACGGAAAAAGTGCTAGTATGACGGTGCCTTTAGTGAGAGGGGCAGTGCTCTTTGGTTAAGATAAGTGTTTTGTAACGTGAGTAAAATAAAGGTAGAAATATGGCGGTGGTGTCAAGCGGTAAATAGGTCCGGCTCCGAATACCACGATAAGATGTATTGGTCGGCCCATAAAGTTACACAGGAACGTTCAAATAACCTCTAATTACACAGAATCATAACAAACAGTACTCGGCTACTAACCACCTGATGCAGAGTGTACAGCAACTGTCCAAGAACTCCTTAATGGCACACACTTACCACTTGATGGAGCCACGAGCCGCCGTCACCACACCACCACCACCAAGCTGCAAATGAGTCTTGCTGGAACCCAACACTCCTCTCCCTCACGTCACACCCACTCGTCTCAGTCCTAGGAAGATTCATATAATTTGTTTTCTTGAATATGACCTATACATAGATATCATAACTTCTCAAAGGGTTGTCTGGAAGATGAATCATATTCGTATTGATATTTTATCGAAAAGGAGGAGGTTGAGAAAAAGTTTTCATCCCCAAATGTATATGATGATCGATTCTCGTCAACGCTTTCGAACACCAACTAGCGAACAACTATTGGTGGAGGTGGGGGGAGGGAAGCTACTTTCCCTCCCACTCCCACCTCCACCACAAGTTGTTCGCCTAACAACTTGTTCTGGATCACCTGTTATTAACGTATGTTTATGGGCTCGTTATGCCGTTGCTCGGTCACCCGAATCTTACAAATGTGTTAATGGTACACAGATGAATGCAAGAAATTACTAACTCCTGTCCTTCTTGTTCGGAAGTAGAAGGATGAGTCAGGCAGTAACCACCGTTATGGCAAACTGTGTACACGAGAAGGCTTCAATGATGGGTAAACAATTAGCTTATTTGCATTGTAACTTGTTATACAAACATAGTTATTTATTCACATAAGAAAGAAGCATGTAATGTGTAACTCACTACAACATTTTCCACCTGGGTATTGAACTCAGGACATTTAATGTCTTTTATTACAGGTTATGCATATTGGCGATAAAAGTCCAAATTTTAAATACGAAATGCGTGATCAAGAGCTCGATAAAGTCAAACAAGAAAAGGATCTTGGTGTAATCATTAACTGTAATCTAAAAGTGAGTGATCAGTGCATAGCTGCCAGTAAGAAAATAAATATGATGTTAGGGTTAATTTACAGAAATTTCGATCACAAAGCACCAGAAGTAATGAAAAAACTCTATACGGCATTTGTAAGGCCACACCTTGAATATGCGATACAATTCTGGTCACCAAACTACATTAAAGACCAAAACTTGCTAGAAAGAGTACAGAGACGAGCGACAAAACTTATTCCTACATTGCGTAATTTATCATATGAGGAACGATTAAAACAGTTAGACATGTTCACTCTCCATAAGCGAAGAATTAGGGGAGATATGATTGAAGTCTTTAAAATTCATTTATTATACTGGAGGTATGCTTATTGAAACTTTCAAATAGCTGAGTTCAAAGCAGTTAAGGCTGTCTAGGACTTCATATATTTAATCTCAGCCAAGGTTAAGGTTATGCATGTCTAAACCTTTATATATCTTAAGTCTTCAATTATCCAATCCCAAGGAGTAAAGACATGTTTAAATACACTCTTATCCAAGCCAAAGAGAGTGATGCATGTCTAACTCTTAATAGATTCAAGTTTAAGGAAAATTGAAAGATATTGTAAAGGTGTACGTAGGTTATCCACAGTTTATCTCCTTTGCCTTTGTAGTACGTGTGTCGATATGATTTGACTTCCTTCCTCCATCATTAGTGGATGTAGAGGAAACGCTGTGCTCCTTATGACTCCAGTAACGACTCCTGCAGTAATGGCGGGGTTGCAGGGACTCAGGACATAAGAGGATTCATAGGGCATCATCAAGTACAAACACATATACACATATTCAAGTTTGTTTATTTAATACTAAGGTTACAGCATGCAAGCGCAACCAGCACTGTACACAATCCAATCTAAGACACGAGAATCAAGAGGTATCATGACCAAGTGAGTGAGTTGAGAGTGCCTCACGATGGCTCCCTAAGACATCTGTTTGTTTCAGCCTAATGTTTGCTTGTCGTTCGTGTCGCTCATAAAGGAGTGCAAAAACAGCAGTCGATTGTTTGTTTTTTCCAAATATCCACCATTTTACTTCTAAATACATGTAGGGATTGAGGGGTTGTAAGCAGCAAATAGAATACATAGGTGACACAAAATTGCATCACATACGACGCCATAAATATGCTTCACATCGATAGTTTTATGTACAAATGTTTTTAGTTTTGGTCGATGGGACCTTCTCTTTCTGACGG
>JAPQNM010000012.1:2601810-2609310 GCA_029783475.1 Metacarcinus magister | reverse complement strand
GAGAAAAAAAATTGGTATAGGTTTAAAAGCGCAACAATCACAACCTCACTCACTACTCTGTCACTCCCTCAAGGTGACAATATAATTAATGAGCAAGAACTAAAGCGAACAGATTATGGAGGATGAAAAAAAAACGGTGTACAAGACATCCAGACAGACACACACACACACACACACACACACACACACACACACACACTAGTGATGCTAAGGTGCGTATCATCATCCATATTAATCAGTCTTTTCACGTGCCTTCCCTTACCTTAATCGGGCAAGATGAGAACAGGAAGTGGGACGAGAAATAAATCGAGATCATAATAATAATGACTTTGATGCCGAGGGTCACACATGATGCCAGACTAAAGGTGATGAGCATGCAGGAAGGTGATAGGTGGGAGTGGGAGATAGTGATGGTGATGGTGAGGGTGAGGGATTGAGGTCACAAGGTACCTGGTGATTATGTCTTTACAGGTGTTTAGAGAGAGAGAGAGAGAGAGAGAGAGAGAGAGAGAGAGAGAGAGAGAGAGAGAGAGAGAGAGAGAGAGAGAGAGAGAGAGAGAGAGAGAGAGAGAGAGAGAGAGAGAGAGAGAGAGAGAGAGAGAGAGAGAGAGAGAGAGAGAGAGAGAGAGAGAGAGAGAGAGAGAGAGATTGTGAGTGTGTAAAGATGTGAATATGGTTATAGTAACAATGAAATTTTGCAATCCATCTTTCTTAGCCAAGGCAGCAACACACACACACACACACACACACACAAGGACGGAGGCTAAATTACACACACACACACAAACAAATCATGATAATGGGAGACTTGTGTTGCCATCTGCTAAGCGACTCTCCACAAACCATAGTGACGATTAGCAACATATGTCAGGCAAGTAAAGGTGACCACAAAGAGTTGACGTAAACACAACTTCCGCCAGTGAGGTAATAACACTTATGGCGGCAATAGGACTGTGAAAGCAAGAAAATAATGATCCTCGTATAACTGAGAGAACAATTGTTAACAGCAGCAGCTGGATGGTGTTATGGGAAGAGGCAAAACGAGAAGCGATAGGATGAAAATCTAAATGCGATTGTAGTTAGTGAATTCGTCTATAACCTAACCTAACCTAACCTAACCTAACACCATCCTGACATACAGACATACACATACACTCCATATTCATGAATGCAATCCTTCTGAAAAATAGCCAATAGACAATGAAAGTTGATTAAAGGCTTAAAGAGAATGAGTCTACACTATCCTCTGTAACCGCAGGGAGAGAGCGAGAGCGAGAGAGAGAGAGAGAGAGAGAGAGAGAGAGAGAGAGAGAGAGAGAGAGAGAGAGAGAGAGAGAGAGAGAGAGAGAGAGAGAGAGAGAATGTGGGATGAACACAGATGTAGCCTTGACTTTAACAATGCTATGTGTGTATGTGTGTGAGAGAGAGAGAGAGAGAGAGAGAGAGAGAGAGAGAGAGAGAGAGAGAGAGAGAGAGAGAGAGAGAGAGAGAGAGAGAGAGAGAGAGAGAGAGAGAGAGTGTAACGGGGAAGTTTATATCATGAATCAAAATCACATGAACGAAAGGGGGTGGGTGGTATGGGGGCAGAGGTACAGTAATTACTCTGTGGGTTAGAGTGGCTCGGGACGGGACGGAGTGAGACGGAAAGAGACAGGAACAGGATGAGTAGACGGTGTAGGGTGGAGTAGTGCGGGGCGGGGAGGAATTTTGAGGGTAAGAGCGATTTGTGGGCTTCAAACAATGAAAACAAAGTAGATGTGTGTGTGTGTCTGTCTGTCTCTCTGTCTCTCTCTCTCTCTCTCTCTCTCTCTCTCTCTCTCTCTCTCTCTCTCTCTCCCCTTCTCTTCCTCCTTTCCATCATCAACACTATCTCCATTATGCAATCCCAATCCTCCTCCTCAATGCTGATCCTCCACTACGTAATCCTGGTCTGGTAGCGTCTATTAAAGTTACGTTACAGTGACGCGTTCATCTCTGCCGTGACCGACTCAATAATAACAGGTTACGTTAACGTGAAGGCTAACTGGAGAAGGTTTTATTTTTTCCTCTCTCTCTCTCACAGACTTCATTCTCCAAACAAGACTCGTCACAATTATGAACGCTTACTTCTTTCTCTTTTTTGTGTGTGTGTTAACGTGCATTGGGGATGGGAGCCATAAATTTTCTGGCGAAGAATCATGAAGACAGGAAAGGAGAGAGAGAAACAAAAGATAACTGAGATGGAACAGAGATGAAAAGTACACATTAGCCTTTCTTTAACCTCAGTAAACAGGTCGTAACATCAACGCTCAGTCTCCTAATAATATATAATAAACAATAACTGAACAAATACCAGAAATAACTATCTTACAACCACAAAGCGAAAAAAAATGTTGGAATAGAAAAATTGTATGGAAGGAATTTCAGGATATGTAATAAAAGCAAAATATCAATGAAGGTAAAACTAATTCATGATACTCAATACATTATACTGTTAGAGGGAGTGACTCATGTGTGGCTGCAGGAGAGATGAAAAAGAGACTAATTCAACATTATTCTTTGATCCATATGTTTTTATTTCTTCTTCTTCTACCAAGTATTCAAGCTAAGAAAACAAACATTATCAAACTCTTCTTTTTTCTCTCTCTCTCTCTTTTTATCTATCTATCTATACCTATCTATCTCTCTCTCTCTTTTTTACCTGTCCAGAGTCATCTTACCTGTGGGTCGGCCAGCGCAACTGAAGCCGGTATCGATGATCGGGAACCCGTAGATTGGGTAGTCGACGCCAGGCTCACCAGGAACAGACTCCCTCAACCAGTCCAGAGGGTCATCACTGTGGTGGTGATGGTGGTGGTCATCGTGATGGTGATGGTCGTCAGGGGTGGTGGGAGGCTGGGTAGGAGGGCGAGTTGGGGGAAGGGTAGGAGGACGAGTAGGAGGACGGGTAGGAGGAAGGGTAGGAGGACGAGTAGGAGGAAGGGTAGGAGGACGGGTAGGAGGACGAGTAGGAGGACGAGTAGGAGGACGGGTAGGAGGACGGGTAGGAGGACGAGTAGGAGGACGGGTAGGAGGACGAGTAGGAGGACGGGTAGGAGGACGAGTAGGAGGACGGGTAGGAGGACGGGTAGGAGGACGGGTAGGGGGACGAGTAGGAGGACGGGTAGGAGGACGGGTAGGAGGACGAGTAGGAGGACGGGTAGGAGGACGGGTAGGAGGACGAGTAGGAGGAAGGGTAGGAGGACGGGTAGGAGGACGAGTAGGAGGACGGGTAGGAGGACGAGTAGGAGGAAGGGTAGGAGGACGAGTTGTCTGTGGCTGCAAAAAGAAAATCGAGAAACAGGTGAGTCCTACTCTAGCTTGCCTGACGAAACACAAATACACGTAGTTATCCGAAACACACGTGGCAAAGGAGGACTTACCACGTAGGGAGGGATGGTGAGCGGCGGCGGGCGTTTGGTGGGCGGGGGCAGGGATCCATATCCATTTCCAGATTCACCAGGAATGAGAGGATTGTCCGGGGGCAGGTAACCATACTGGGCCCAGGTTAGCCCCACACACCCTACGGGGATAAAAGGAACACGGAATCAGCATCACCGTCACGCCTCGCTTGGACACTCGTGGTCTTAATAATAGACTTTCCCCTTCACTGTTCCGCATTTCGTGGTCAATTTGTTGGGAAGGGAGGAGGTGAGGGCGAAGATCCAGTCAGAGGTGATGTCATGACCCCAATGAACCCTGGATCTTCCTACCACTCCCTCTCTCCCCACTAATCCCTCCCATCCCCAGAACATGCTCCGACACTGACCAGAATGACTGTGTCGACGCTTCCCAATGCAAATCCCAATCTGTCTGTCGTAGGATGCAAATCACAAATATCATGACAGTCGGCAGGCAGCAAATCATCCTTTAATGTATATGTGAATGTTTTGTCACGTTCCGCCGCCCTTCGCCGCCTTGTGTTACAGGTGAGGGAGGGGACGGCTCATGTGAGGTTTTTCATCGCCTGAGTTACAACCCAAGTCACTGGACGAGGAGTGTGTCATCCAACCTTCAATAACCAAACACACCACACGGATAACAAGATTGAGAGATCGATAAATAGAATGTTACAGGGGAAATAAAATGTTTTGTAAATCTAAGGCAAATAATCTCAAATGCGAAAGAAAGAGCAGTTCGTGAGGCAACCTTTAGTCAGTCTTATGCTTATCTGTTCATTCATACCGGTCATCTCACCTTAAAATAGAGATCGATCCCTTTCTGGTATCTACCATGAGTTATTTTTGTTGTTTCTTTCGTTACAGGTGCTGCTCTAGATTCAAAGATATGCATTGTCATTTTTTTTCTATATCACAAACCGTTGGCGCCAGTAGGCTTTATGGAGGCAAAGATGGACTTGCCTCTTGCCTGTTATTTGGCGTAGGTTTTTAGATTTTTTATAGTGACGCCTCGAATGTTTACGTTCTCTCTTGAATATGTTGAGAACGTGATATCGGGGATCGAACCCGGGACCCTAGGTTCGCATGCCCGAACGCTGACCACTGTACCACCGCCTCTCCTTTTGCATACCTTCACGCACGTTGTCATTCCACCACATGACGGGTGGTGCTAAGG
Organism: Metacarcinus magister; assembly: GCA_029783475.1. Taxonomy (NCBI): domain Eukaryota; kingdom Metazoa; phylum Arthropoda; class Malacostraca; order Decapoda; family Cancridae; genus Metacarcinus; species Metacarcinus magister. The sequence continues at coordinate 2,604,717 of JAPQNM010000012.1, read as the reverse complement.
ATTTGAACCTGTACTGGCTTAGGCGGATCACGTTCTTAGTAATGTTTTGAGGTTCGTATTTCTGACAATCTTCTATTTCAGAGAGAGAGAGAGAGAGAGAGAGAGAGAGAGAGAGAGAGAGAGAGAGAGAGAGAGAGAGAGAGAGAGAGAGAGAGAGAGAGAGAGAGAGAGAGAGAGAGAGAGAGAGAGAGAGAGAGAGAGAGAGAGAGAGAGAGAGAGAGAGAGAGAGAGAGAGAGAGAGAGAGAGAGAGAGAGAGAGGAGAGAGAGAGAGAGAGAGAGAGAGAGAGAGAGAGAGAGAGAGAGAGAGAGAGAGAGAGAGAGAGAGAGAGAGAGAGAGAGAGAGAGAGAGAGAGAGAGAGAGAGAGAGAGAGAGAGAGAGAGAGAGAGAGAGAGAGAGAGAGAGAGAGAGAGAGAGAGAGAGAGAGAGAGAGAGAGAGAGAGAGAGAGAGAGAGAGAGAGAGAGAGAGAGGATGAGAGAAAAATATCTTTACAAAACTTAACAGCCTTATAGAGTCTTTCATTCAACATTAAGTTGGTTTTTACATTCTTTTCTTTCCTTTTTAGCTGTGCCAACTCCTGACTCACTTTGGTTCCTCTCTTCCTGAACACTAACCGCTGGCCAACATTTGCTTACTTTTCCTTCAAACTAAATGGAAACAACTTGTTTTTACTGTTGTTGTTTTTCCTCTCATCCTGAAGACTTATGATACACGTGGACTTGAGGAACCTGCTGGAACACCCTGCCTGGAGTTGTTTACCTGTCTCCCTCTTACCAGGTGAAAGTCCCTTACCCAACCAATCAAGCTACCCAAATTCAGTGGCTCTTCAGATCCTCCTCACCCTCCTTCCCTCTCTCCATTCCTTTATATCCTATTAATCCTTTTTTTTCCTTCCAATATTCTGTCCTTTTGTTCATGTCCGATTTACCTTCCTTTCTTCCCGCTTTTCAGCTTCTTTTCATCCTCCTTTCCTCTTTTCATCCTTCCTCCCTTTTCTATCTCATTTTCTCTATTCTTTCTAAGACACACACACACACACACACACACACACACACACACACACACACACACACACACACACACACACACACACACACACACACCATCTGGAAACACTTAAATCACCACATCATAAAGTAGCAGCAACAGCCACAAAGAGACGAGGCAAAGTATAAACAAACAAACAAATAGAAAGACGGCAACAAAAACAAACGTACACAAGCTATTACAGCAAGTGGAGATGTAAGCAATAAAACTGATAAGACGGAAAGTGCGCGTTGTGGTTAAGGTGAAGATTTAAAAAGTTGTTTACGAAGTTGGATCTTGCAAGGTATGTATACACAATCATTTCACGTCAACATTCACTGTCTTCCGTCACATGGATGAAGTCGTGGCTTGATTAGCATCACTTGCTGTGAGTTTCTTCAAAAAAGACTTTGCGGAAATGTTACTTTAAGGAAATAATCGTCTTTTTTGTCTATAAGCAAGATTTTTTAAGCAACAGTTAAGTTTTCGCGGAATAAAATTTTACAAATATCATACAGAACAATTTCATCTCACGTAACACTAAGTTTTGTCCTTTCTTCCAATAAAGAATTCAAGTTTAATGGAACAGTAAACGTTTTAAGGGAAATAAACTTCACCGGAACGATAAAAATAGAAAGTGATTATCAAGCCTAAGAAGCACATACACAAGGGTGTCATGAATCTTCCTCCATCATTAAGTCACCACGAAGAACCGTAATCAAGGTTCAACAGTATAATTATTCTCTAACAAAAACATAATCTCGTCATTTTTCAAACTGTTATTTCTTTGCAGATAATTGCACACAGTTGCTTGACAAGTTGCTAAATTACACACACACACACACACACACACACACACACACACACACACACACACACACACACACACACACACACACACACACATACACACACACACACACACAGAGGACCGGATGCAATCTCTTCTTCAATAATCATACATAAGCTTTGTCAAAAAAATACATCACACAATACGCAAGTAGACAGGAGTAGTTGCTTATAAATAGAGGTATAGGGAAGAGACTTAAGTGATAGCGGTGACGAAAGAAGGGATAATACATAAAGAAGGAAAGAGGGGGAAGAAGAAGAGGAAAAAAAAAGAGAAGGAAGAATATGAGAGAAGAATTTTGGAAAGATGGGAGAACGTATATACTAAAGGACAAAAGAAGAGGGAAAAGAAAGATAAAGAAGAATAGAGACGAGAAGAAAGAAAGAGAAAATGTAAATGATCTTTGAGAAATTAACTAATAAAAAAAGCATGAATGAGAAAAAAAGGATCACATATGCAATCAAATAGGAATCACAAGACGAGAATCTACAAGGAAGGAAGTAGCTACACTCTCCTTAGTCCCCTCACTCCTCCCCTTGTACTCCTCACATTCCCTCCCCCTCCCACCACACCCTCTTAGCGGCGGCTCCTCCCTCGTGTAAACACTTGTGGTAAACTGCACCTCACATTCCCTTTCCCCTCCCTTTCTCCTACTTCATGCCTATTCTTCAATCATTCCCTCCTTTGTTGTCTGCTTATATCCGCCTCTCTCTCTCTCTCTCTCTCTCTCTCTCTCTCTCTCTCTCTCTCTCTCTCTCTCTCTCTCTCTCTCTCTCTCTCTCTCGTGCATGTGTGTGTGTGTAAAATTCACCACCGTCTTGAAGATCACGCGCTGGACTAGTAATCGTAGTCATTAACCCTTCTGGAGATAAATCAGAGCTCATTATAGCCCGATCACATAGCACACACCTTATCGACTTGCTCAAAGAGGAGAATCACTGTTCGATCATCAGTGAAAACTTTGCATTTTAAGCGGGGTGTGAACCTCGACCTATCAAGTGACAGGCAAGTACTTTATCCACTGTTTTACC
>JAPQNM010000012.1:2594310-2596810 GCA_029783475.1 Metacarcinus magister | reverse complement strand
TATGTCTTTTATCACCTCGTCTTATTTGTCTATCTTCTTTTAAAATAACATAAAAGTTCCCCTCTTCCTCCTCCTCCTCTTCCTACAACAACTACTACTACTAATGCTAACATAATCCTTTAAAGAGTTCGGAAACCATCTTGGCAATTATCCTGAAGAGATACAGAATAATAATAATCATCATCATCATCAGCTAGACGCACCAGACCTTGCAAACAGAAAAATGACCCGCCTGCTGGGTAAAGTTTTTTTTTTTCTCTTTGTTTCTCTCACTCCATCTTTTTTTTCTATCTGGGCGGCGTCAACAGAGAGACGTGCCAGGCAAGGAACCTCCATCCTGCCTTGTCAAATGTTTGGATGCGCTGGCAAATGTTGGCTTATGCTACTTGAGGAGGAAGATAAGAGGAAGAGGAAGAGGAGGAGGAGGAGGAGGAGGAGGAGGAGGAGGAGGAGGAGGAGGAGGAGGAGGAGGAGGAGGAGGAGGAGGAGGAGGATGATGAAGAGGAGGAGGAAAACGAAAAGAGGAGGGAGCGAGTAGGACGAGAACAATATTAAAGAAAATAAGTTAAGGCGAGGTGGTGGGAGCTCACACACACTACTGAGAACGTGATCTGTACATCGTGCGTTTTGAAATGAGGGAACACAAATAAAGGATGCAATTTTTACAGCTTACATGACTTGCTGCGTGGCGCGTCCCCATTCGTGTGTGTGAGTGTGAGTGTACTCCCACGAATCGTGTCTCTGGGTCCTTACATTTCGTCAAGACAGAAAGGAACCACAGCGACCTTGTATTAAGCAAACATTAATATGTGAATAGTACTTTTTTTTCGTACCCGCGGTAACTCGAGGCAAAGTGACGGGCGGAACACTACCAAATGTGAGTGACGCACTAATGAGAAACTTAATATTTCATGAAACCTGACTCATAAAACAACATGCACCAGGAATCAAATAGGAAAACCGAATGATGGCCGAGTAAACCACCTGGAAAAACCTAGTTCCGGATGACTTGTCTGTCACGTGTACACGGGCGTTGGGAAGCCCACCGGGGACTTTGGTCCTGGTGGGCTGGGAGGCTGGGTACTGGCTTTGTCTTCTTCCCTCGGGTGGGTAAAACGTTATGTCCTACAATCCCACAGGGTGTCAGAGGCCAACACAGATCCCGAGTCTCTATCCTTCCACTGAGGTGTGAGGGGCGTCATGCATCACAGCGGCAGAGTGCGTGCATGAGAGGCTTTATGTATAAGGGTGTTTTGGTCGTCTCGCGTTAAGGCAGCTGTGACGGCGGGTCAGACGGGGCGGGGCAGGCTGGTGCCGACGCCCTTCCCCGAGGCGGGAGAAGAGGTGACCCAGTGCCCAAGTTCACTCTCCCTTTCGTCGCGTCTTCTATCTCACGCTGGGTAACTGTTCCTCGCGCCTCCTCCGCGCCCCCAGTCAAGGCGCCCTTCCTCGCACACCAAGAGAGATAGCCTCGGGAACGCCACACTTACCGATCGCCAACACCAGGTAGGCGAGTGGCAGCCGCATTTCCCCCTCTGCTCGCTACTAAGGCTCACAATCGACAACTCGACTTGGAAAAGGAACCGCCATTCTTAAACCTTTATACTCATCCCACTCGAAGCGGCCCGCCATTGTTGCGGGGGAGGTCACGTGACGACGCGCATCTCTCCTTATTGGTCACTTTCACCGACAACCCAAGTTCACTGGGATTGCCATCACGTGCCTGCTACACACCGATCCATCACTTTCACATCTAAACGAACAACTACAATCTTAAACTCAACATAACAAAATACTAAATATTCCTTTGCATACCATCACCTAAACAATAACTTTAAGAGAGCAATACAACCACCTAATAGCAAACAAACAAATCGGTAATCATCGTACATATGGCCTCATCACTCGCCTGGGAGACACTTTTACTTTCGTACTGATGACACTCCTCATTGAAAACTGGTTAGGCACTGGAGCTCATGCAGCCGTGGGTGAGGCACATCGAGGAAGCAATTGCAGGTTGGCACTCTTTGTCCAGTGCCACTAAAGCATCCATTGACCTACTCCCGTTTCGTCCTGTCATGCAATGGGCGTGCGGGAGGGCGTCTGTGAGGGTGTGCGTGAATGACAGGGGAAAAAGTGAATGGATGAGAGAGGGATTTTAGGAAGAAGTAAGAGATCAAAGAAGATCGAAAAAGGAGATTAATTGCAAAGAGAGAGAGAGAGAGAGAGAGAGAGAGAGAGAGAGAGAGAGAGAGAGAGAGAGAGAGAGAGAGAGAGAGAGAGAGAGAGAGAGAGAGAGAGAGAGAGAGAGAGAGAGAGAGAGAGAGAGAGAGAGAGAGAGAAAGAGAGAAAGTTGTAAAGAAGTGAGTAAAGATAGGAATATGAGAAAATATAAAAGGAGGAAGAAGGGAGAAGAGGTTAAGTAAGAGAAGGAAAGGGAAGTTAAGACAATGGATATGAAAAGGAGGAAGACCTAAATACGAAGAAAAGAAAGGAAAGG
>JAPQNM010000012.1:2571810-2586810 GCA_029783475.1 Metacarcinus magister | reverse complement strand
ACGGAGAGAGAGAGGGAAGGAGGCAGGGAGAGAAGTAGGAAGGAGGGGAAGGAGGTATGTATTATCATCAGGCACTCCTCTCACTCTGCTACTCTTCCTTCTCCTCCTCCTCCTCCTCCTTCTTCTCCTCCTCCTCCTCCTCCTCCTCCTCTATCTACAGCCTTGGCCCGGTACTGTGCCCGAGACCAAAATGTGAAAGGGAGAGAGAGAGAGAGAGAGAGAGAGAGAGAGAGAGAGAGAGAGAGAGAGAGAGAGAGAGAGAGAGAGAGAGAGAGAGAGAGAGAGAGAGAGAGAGAGAGAGAGAGAGAGATATATGAGAAAAGAAATTTAATAGGAATCCCAAAGGAAACTAAATTAAATCACAAAGAAGAAAAACAAGAAGAAGAAAAAAAGAACAAAAACAAAAACAACAACAACAACAACAACAACAAGGAGAACAGAAGAATAAGATGAAAAAGTTATGATTAGTTAACAAGAAAATGAAGAATGACGATGATGATGATGTTGACAAAGCTAACAAACTTCACCTACTTTTATTTATTTTTCACACACACACACACACACACACACACACACACACACACACACACACACACACAAGCCCCATTCCTCTGTTCCATACCTCCCTCTCCTACTTCCTCCAACCCTTCCCCATCTCTTACCCTCACCCTCCAGCACTATTCCAAGCCAGCCTTTTCAAACAACAACATCACTGCTTAAGAGGCCAAACACTACCTCCATATTAGTAACAGTAAGCTTAGCACTCCTCCTCCTCCTCCTCCTCCTCATTTTCTCTTCCTACCTTGGACATCATAGGAAGGAGTGCTAGAAGTAATGAGTATGGGGAAGGGGAAGATAAAGGAGGAGGAAGAGTGGTAGAGGGAACGGGGAGAGAGTGGAAATGGACTGTAAAGGGCCAAGTGAAATTATAAGTGCCAAAAGAACTCAAGGGTAAAGTGCCTATTGACCAGGAGGAGGAGGAGGAGGAGGAGGAGGAGGAGGAGTCTATGCATCCAATTCCAGCTCCACTCCCTCCTTTTCTTTACTTCTCAAATTCTCTTTCTTCCTCAGTATTCCTTTCATTCTCGAGGAAAAGGAAAGGGAGGAGACAGGGAGGGAAGAAGGGAGAGAACATATACATGGGTAGGGAGGGGGGGGGGAGATGTTACTGCACCGTCACTAGTATAGAGTGGAAGGTAAATATCAGCCCACTCTTCCCCCACTCCCCTACAACTCCCCACTCTCTTTCCCTTCCAGGACTCTTCCTTTCCCCCCATCCCCTTCCACCTGCTTCCTCCCTCCCTCCCTCCCTCCCTCCCTTCTGGTGCGCCCCTACCCCGCTCCCCCAACACCCAGAGTAATTTTTTAAGATAATCCGTGAAAGTGTGATGCCTTTCCTTGACTGTGTAAATATTCTTATCTCCTCCTCCTCCTCCTCCTCCTCCTCCTCCTCCTCCTCCTCCTCATCATCATCATCATCATCATCATCATCATCATCATCATCATCATCACCTTTAAGTGCAGTTCCGTCCCGTTATGTGTTGATTCATTAACTTTTGTCTAATTAGACGATATATTAATTTTATAGGCTATTACGAGTATGTTAAGATGATGAACAGCTTACTACCAATATTTTGATGGGTATTAGAATAGTAGCCTATTTCTGGTATTTGAAGACAAAATACTAATTATAGCCTATAACCAGTATTTAAAGAAGATATATTAATAATAGCTAGTTAATGGTATTCGACGATGTTATATCAGTAATACTTTGGTCAGCTTCTCAAGCTCGAAGCATGTCTCGCACGCTTTTTGCCACTAGGAGTCGTGAGGAGCGTGGGGATACGTGATCCCTTCATCCTCGAAAAGTTGCAACAACGGTGCAGAACCAGAAAAACTAAACTACCGAAACAGACAGCTCATCACCGCAGTGGTAACCCAGACTTGCAACCCGAACGAGCAAACCAACTTTCTTCCCAGACTCGACGACATACACCTAATAACAGGGGCTTAAACCCGACAAACGACACAGCTAATTGTAACTAGGCCAGTTCCGCGGAGCTTTCTGTTTGACACCTGGCCCTGGTTATGCTGCAGAGAGCGGCCAAGGAGCCTCCCAACAAACGCCAGGCAGTCCACAACCAGCCGGAAGGAATAATTTTAACCGGCAATGTCTCTGAGCAATACCAGCAAAACTCTGTTCAACACCAGCAGGAAAATGTGCTACGAACGAGCACTTTCACTGCAGTAACGAGGTGAGAGCCAGAGATAAACTAATTTTGCCTATATATGTATAGGCTGTGAGCAGCGTGGGCACGTCTACTCACGGCCGTAGCTGCGAGCAGACTACAGTGTTGCCAGGTTCCCACAGCCATATTTCCCTAGGCAAGCCATCAAAATTTCCCTTTTCAACATAAAATTTCCCTTTCATATTTGAGGCTATAATACAACTTTTGCCACTTTGATAATGACGATGCCCGCATGTTTGAACTGCTCGTAGTATCTTTGCAGCTACATAACTACCTCAATTACAGCCTACCGAAGCAGAGAGGAGAGAGAGAGAGAGAGAGAGAGAGAGAGAGAGAGAGAGAGAGAGAGAGAGAGAGAGAGAGAGAGAGAGAGAAGAAAAAAAAACTAACTTAACGGTTTTAATGCTTCGGATCTTCTGTTTTGTATATTTGTTCGTTCATCCTACTGAGGTGTCTTGGAAGAATCTTGAAATTATAGCATGTAGCAGAATCAAATGTCGCTCTGGCATGGAACAGTCCATTTAGGGTTGCAGTGTTCAGCTTGTTTCTTGTTTTTGTTTGCACTAGATTTATTTGGGAGAAAATCCTCTCTACAGCTGTACTTGAGTGGGGCAAGCACGTTAGTCTCAGCATAAAACGCCCAAGCAGAGGAAACAAGAGTGAACCATTTCCTTTCTTTAACTTTTTTCACTGCAAGCCAAAAGTCCGACATACTTATATCACTGTCAAGCCCCAAGTCTGTGTTTCGCAGCAAACGCCACTCGCTGTCAAGTCCATTTAAATCCTCAACAGCGACCATGTTAGGAAACTGACACGCCAATGGTACAATAGACTTCACAGTTTTCTTGAGAATGTTTTGGGGATCCATAGCTTCAAGATTTTGCAGGACTGGATCAGAGTTTAATTCTTTTCACTATGTGAGATATCACTTCGATGTAGAAAACTTTCCCATTTTATTAGTTTTCCTCAAAAAGGGAAATTTCCCTAGACCTGGCATCACTGGAGGGAGCACGCTTCGTCACTGAGGTATCACAAAGTCGCTCAACGTATCGTACAGTACAGAGCACATTTATTTCCAAAAAAGCTGCAAAAATAACCGAGATATAAGGCAATACATTAGGTTATCTCATACTTTTGTTGCGGGGCTGGGTATTTAAATGCGTCAGAGGTGTATTTAAATGTCCTGCATCATGCGTCATGCGTCCGGCAGCGCGACCAGTACACATGAACGTATACATATAGATAACTCTGTCTTGGGAATTAATATCTCAACTTTTTTTCATTTTTGATCCCACCCCCCCACCCACACTAAAGGCATTCACCTTGTTTTGAATGTTATTTGGAGTACCAAACAGGAGCGCCTAAGTTATACTCCATTGGTCAACCAATGCCTTCTGTTAGTCATTAGTAACAGAAGGCATTGGCCCAGCACCGTCAAGGAGGAACATGGCGGTGCCTCACCTCGCAGCGGGAGGTGAGTGACGATGACTCGTCGCTCGCCCAACACCACAGCAGGAGACAGGTAGCGGCGAGTCCTGGCTTGCCCAAGCAAGAGGTGGAAGAAGGAATCAGTATAGTTGTGAGAGCATCAGCAGGTGTCGTGGAGGGGATGGGAGGGGATGGGAGGGGAGGGGAGGGGCCGTGAGAGATGTTAATGTCGTGGCGTAAGGTGTGTCACTACAGGTAAGAACTGCACGTTGCTAAGAGGACGTCAGATACTTGATTGTGTAGATGACCTGAATACCATCGGTGTGGTTACTCTGGGTTCAGCCCGAGCGAAAGACAAGATGAGGAGGAAGAATAAAACATAAAATACCTTTTTCCTCACTCGTTCAACAAATGTGTGACACCATTCTTATCACTATTAGTTTGATAAAGAAATTATGAAAACCTTGCTTATTATTCATTACACAACACTTCTCTCCCTCTTTTCCTCTCTCTCCAATAAGAGGGTTAAAGAGAAGCAATTCCTCTAATGATGTAACATGGACGCAGTTGTCTCGTCCTCGGATGGGGATGGAGGAAGGAAGGGAGGAAGGGAGGAAGGGAGAGGGAAAACGGAAGAGATAAGGAAAAACCGGTGAGAGGGAACAGTTGACACCGGGAATGTGAGTGAGTTAAAATATATTCTCTCTCTCTCTCTCTCTCTCTCTCTCTCTCTCTCTCTCTCTCTCTCTCTCTCTCTCTCTCTCTCTCTCTCTCTCTCTCTCTCTCTCTCTCAAGGCTGTCGAAATCAGGCTCCTTCACGCATCCTCCTTCTCTTCTTCCGACCTCCGGGGGAGACAAAAGCAACACCCAACCTCTTGCTTAACATCGCCGAGCAAGCTTAATTTTTCGCAAGCATGTGTCCCGAAGCAAAAGATACCAAGGAGGAGGAGGAGGAGGAGGAGGAGGAGGAGGAGGAGGAGGAGGAGGAGGAGGAGGAGGAGGAGGAGGAGGAGGAGGAGGAGGAGGAGGAGGAGGTGGTGGTGGTGGTGGAGGAGGTAGACCAGAAAAAAAACTCAGTCTCCCTTTTCCTCACGACTCCAGTTCTCCTGAAGGTCACAGCGCACGACGTTAGTAATTATCAAGCAAATTCACCTTTCGACTAATTAACTGAAAGGTAGTTCTTAATCCCACACGCAGAGAGAGAAAAGAAGTACAAAAGAAAAACCTTGAGAACGCTATAACTCCGCATAAAAAAAATAGAAAATCATAATCACATGCACTAAAATTCTTATTCTTCGTCTAATACAACAACTTTGAAGAAAAAAAAGAAAAAGAAAACGTTAAGTCATTGAGGTAAAAAGACTACAAGAACTAGATGGAAGTGGAAGAAGAGGAATACAAGGGAGTACAAAGGAAGAACAGACAGCAACAATCCCACTGGACAGAAATCTGGGAAGGAACTGACTTGGAATAACTGAGAGCGTGAAGCTGAGGAGTGAGGTGAGAGAAGATAGAACTCAAAGAAGGATGGAAGGAAGAAAAGATGAGCCTTATCTTGCTTGGGGGAGAGGAGAGAGAGAGAGAGAGAGAGAGAGAGAGAGAGAGAGAGAGAGAGAGAGAGAGAGAGAGAGAGAGAGAGTACAGATGGTTCAATTTCAGCTCAGCACAAGACATGGGTGAAGGGTTACATCCACCCGTGGGCGTGATGCAGCGGTATGTTAAGGGAGACACGCCCTCACCCCTTGACCACTTCTTCACCTCGTCACCCTTCTCGTAACCATGTCTTCACCCTTTCTTTCCTTCTCCCTCACCCTAACTTTCCCTGACACGTTTCTGTTGAATCATCACCCTTTTGCCTCAACCTCACCTTTTGGTCTCATTTTTTTCAACAAATCTTGCAACATTGATTAAATTATTTATTATCTATTCCTTCTCTCTCTCTCTCTCTCTCTCTCTCTCTCTCTCTCTCTCTCTCTCTCCTCTATCTCTCTCTCTCTCTCTCTCTCTCTCTCTCTCTCTCTCTCTCTCTCTCTCTCTCTCTCTCTCTCTCTCTCTCTCTCTCTCTCCTCTCTCTCTCTCTCTCTCAAGTACGAGGGGAAAAAAACTACATTCATCTTTAATTTGTTCCCTTCTCTTTTTTTCCCGCCGTTACTCATCTCAAGGTGAAGGAAAATGAATCCTTAACGGCATGTTTCCTCCCTCCATTGTGCAGGGAGGGAGAGAAAGTCCCTCCATCCCTCCACTTCTGTTACACACTCTTCTGATTGGCGGCGAAGGAAAAGAGAAGAGGGAGAGGGAGAGAGAGAGAGAGAGAGAGAGAGAGAGAGAGAGAGAGAGAGAGAGAGAGAGAGAGAGAGAGAGAGAGAGAGAGAGAGAGAGAGAGAGAGGAGAGAGATGAGAGAGAGAGAGAGAGAGAGAGAGAGAGAGAGATAGGAGAGAGAGAGAGAGAGAGAGAGAGAGAGAGAGAGATTAAGACTATGTAATATACTCGTAAGGGTCATAAGGTTAACTCCGCCAAGGAAACTAAAAACTAAGAACGGAATAGAGATAATAAAACATGATAAGTAGCGACATAATACACAAGACAAGGTGGGAACACACAAAAGAAATGACAAATAAATATGTATGATATTATGTATCCTGTTCTTTGTGGAACTTGGAATAATAACAAAATATTTCATCATTATCATTATCATTATCATTACTACTACTACTACTACTACTATTACTACTACTACTACTCCTCCTCCTGGCAAAAGAACACTAATATAGGTTTCCAAAGTGATAATAAGGAAGGGGAAAGGAGGACTCTTGTAGATTTTTTTAAGGTAAGGAGATGGAAGAGGGGAAGGACACTTATTAAAATTTCCTGTATATTCCTAGGGCAAAGGAGGGGAAGGAAGGTGGGGATACAAGGGGAAGGAAGGTGGGGATACTAGCTCAATGACCTATTTCTTCCCTTCCCTTCTCCCTATCTTCCTCCTCCTCCTCTTCTTTCATCCTTTTTTTTCACATTATTTTTTTTTCAAGTAATGACACTTAATAATCCGCTGAGTTGCAACACAAAAAGATTTTCTCCTCCTTGCTTCCTCCCAGATGTCTCCCCCTCCTCCCGTCTTCCCTAAGGCCTCTCCCACTCTCCCATTTTATCCCACTCACAGACTACATTCTCACCATTACCTGAGACACGAATGACTTAGCAAAACAACACACGAGGAAGAGAAGGAAAAAAAAATCGCAACATGAAGTGCACAGACATTAAGGACACGAGGGAAAAAAAAAAAGTAATAAAAAAAAAACAGCTGAGCATCATCTTGTCTTTCAATTTATTTTTCTTTTGGCATTTTGACGTTGTGGTTTTAGATTGAAGGATGAACGGGTTGCCAAGTGTAGTGTTACCTGGTGAGGCGCTTTGTATGTTGCTGGTGTGTGTGTGTGTGTGTGTGTGTGTGTGTGTGTGTGTGTGTGTGTGTGTGTGTGTGTGTGTGTGTGTGTGTGTGTGTGTGTGTGTGTGTGTGTCATTAATCCTGAGACTCAACAGTACAATTTCCTAGGAATTTTTTAACGCAACTTTTTCCTCCTCCTCCTCCTCCTCCTTCTCCTCCTCCTCCTTCTCCTCCTCCTCCTCCTCCTCCTCGAACAGAATGAAGACGTCCCACACATCCACATAATCACCCCCGTCAGGACCCGTTGTCACTATTATCAAAAACGACCACGATGCCCCAGAAGCCTACCTTGCAACACACCACCCTTCAATGCCTCACACAGACGCGCCTGCACACCTGCACACAACGTTTGCCGGGGAGACTGTCTGTAGTTTTACACTTAAAATTTGATGCGGTGAAGATTTATTTTCATATTTTCCTATTATGGTGAAGTTAAAATTTTGTTCACTCTTTCTCTCTCTAACTATCTATCTATCTATTTATTATATGTATATGTGTGTGTGTGTATATATATATATATATATATATATATATATATATATATATATATATATATATATATATATATATACACACACTATAAATATATTACCTTTTTTTTTAGTTTATTTGTTCAAAAACTTACTATCATGTTTTGTTCGGTTTCCACGTGATGGTTCGTGAGGTTCTATTTTTTTTCTTCACTAATACAGTGAGCGATCCAAGTGACGGTGGTGCATACCTGCGGCCACGCGGGGCGAGGTGAGGAGAGCCTCGTGTACGGCATGAGATGGGCTGGCATGATAAACAGGTTTTTTCTTTTCTTTTCTTTTTTTGTTTACATTAAAAGGGTACTAGTCAAGGTATGAAGTATGTTTGTGTTTTAAAGCAAAACAAGAAGCTTCTTTTAGAAATTGCTAGTCCTGTTTTTGTTTTTACTAATTATCTTCATTTTAACCTTTCATTGTTGGTCTTGTAATCCTGCTACTTAATTTTTTTATTATTTTTTTTTCTTCTTAAAATCGCTATTATTCTTCTCCTCCACCTCCTACTTTTACCAAACGAAAACACGTATTTAGGTCATCCTTCTCCTCCTTCTCCTCCCTGTCATACACCCACAGAGTCACCTGCCCCTTACAACACACAGGGCTCATCAAGGCAAGGCGGCACCTGTTTCTCGTTACAACATAGAGGTGAATTTTCCAAAAGTAGAAAATAGCAGCTCCACCAAGAGCGGCAAGCGGTACACAGACACACCCTCACTAAGCGGAGGCGGAGAAAAGGTCAAAGGTCATTTGCATACATTTCAAAATAGGTAATCTGCATGTAGTTTAAAGTGTTTTCCTCTACTCATGTTTCTTGTCGGTGCCTGACGGAATAGCAGCAGCAGCAGCAGCAGCAGCAGCAGCAGAAGTTAATAAGGGTCCAAGAAATGAAGGGATGTGGAGTTAATTAATGCATTTACCTGTTTCTGACTTCTTTACTTTTTTGTACAGGTGAGAGAGAGAGAGAGAGAGAGAGAGAGAGAGAGAGAGAGAGAGAGAGAGAGAGAGAGAGAGAGAGAGAGAGAGAGAGAGAGAGAGAGAGAGAGAGAGAGAGAGAGAGAGAGAGAGAGAGAGAGAGAGAGAGAGAGAGAGAGAGAGAGAGAATAAGACCCGCCCAAAACACACCTCATCTCCCTCCTTTCCTCCACCTGCCTATAAAGGAGAAAAAAAAACCTCCTCCTCCTCCTCCTTGGTCTTCTCCATATGTGAGAGTGGGCGGCCTTGGTGAGAGAAGAGTGGAATAGAGAGAATATTTTCTCCAAAGGTGATGAGAATTACAGGAGGAAGAGGAGACAAGCTTGTTATTTTAATTTTTTTTGTTATCAGGTGACTAAAAGGGGGATGGGAGTGGTGTAGGGGTGGGGAGGGTGTTAGGGGGTGTAGTGGGCGTCTTCATCCCTCATGTGGGCGTGAGGGGGCGGTGTGGATAGATATGTGACACTTGTAAATGGATAGGAGGCAAAGAGGTGATTAAGGTGAGGAGAATATTTTTTTTTCTCTCGCTCTCTCTCTCTCTCACACACACACACACACACACACACACACACACACACACCACAAAACAGCTTCCGCCCTTTCACATCCATAAACACATTTCACACGAGCATCTTGAGTGCCACTTGGGCGTGAGAGAATACTGGCGCCCCTGCCCGTACCCTTGCCCCCTGCACGACCCTACCCTTACCCCTTACCCCCCCCCACCACCCTGCCACTCTTCATAGGGGCAACACTACTCTGCTTTTCTACAATGTCGGTTCCATTCATAAACATTACCTGCTCACAGTATACTTGCGATAATAAATCAATTAAATTCTAGCATCCTTAATGTGTCCTGCGTCCAACCCATCCTCATTCTTCCCCTCATCCTACATTATATCCTCTCATCCCCATTAGCTTTCCACTTCTTCGTATTACTCTTCAGCCTCGCAGTCTTCCTCACTCCACATTTTTTAATTTCTTCTGTCTTTCCCAATTTTACACTCACAAGAGGAAGAGAGATCTAAGAAGAGAGTATGGGAAGAAACCCGCTATCGAAGTAATTTCTTTTTTAAAATATCACGACGCTGAAGCCAACACTGATATGTTTGTACTTAAAAGGTTGAGTATAAGGTCGTGTTATGAGTCACGACGCTTCACCAAGGTGTTGTACTAATTTAAAAACATGACCACAACTTTACTGACACATGTCTCTACACTGCTTTCATGAGCGACGCGGCGACTCAAGGGATTACACCACTGAAGATGATCCAGTCATCATCGTTCAAGGCTCTTGTTGAAAAGTGTGTGGAGTGCAGCTCACCTCCGCCTGGTTACTATCACTTTGTATGCAGGTAAAAGAAGTAGGAAACACCACACCTACAGAAAACAACGCATAAAATTTCATTAAAATTTGCATGTTTAACGCGCGCAGTCTTAGAAACAAGTTTTTGATTTAGAAGCCCTTGCAGCATTTGACGATTATTATTGGCGTATTAGAATCTTGGATAAATACTGAAAATAAAGACTTCTAAGCAGAATATAATTTTGCCAATCATTCAATGTTTAGCTTGTGATAAACGGTAAATCATCTAACTGGCGAGACGTTATAAGCGTTGTACAACAGGACTCAGTACTTGGCGCCATTCTTTTTCAAATGTGTGTCAATGATATTGATGAAGGCCTCACCTGTAAGATATAAAAATTTGCCGACGATACAAAAATCATGAGTAAAATAACTACAACCGCCGAAAAAGGCAATTATAACCAACCTCGACATCTTATTCAGTTGGTCAGAGAAGTGGCAAATGAAATATGATATTGATAAATGTAAAGTAGATTAGACTGGTTTTTCTCACTTTCCTATATAAATTCCATGATAGTTTGTCTATGCTACATGGTATCACTTCCTCTTCCGGTCAGCTTCGTCTGGAGGGAGGAGGGGTGGGTGGATCATAGTAGTAATGTAGCCACACGGACAGCCTCGTTAGGTCCAGTAGGACTGTTGCTGTCTCTTCTTCCTTTGTACTCCTTTGTACTCTTCCTGCTCCTCTTCATCCTCCTTACATATAAATTTAGAGGACATCATAATCACGCCTCTTCCCTTACTCCATCCCACACGACCATTCATTCCTTTCAAACATTAATGGTATTCAATCTTGATAACATTCTAGGAAAATAAAAAGCTTTGGTGACCTTGAGACTTTATGTTCAACTAGACTTCCGGGATCCGGGATATAATTTACAAGTTTAACACAGTTTTACACAGGTAATATGTTTCTTATGATATTGGAACCTGGGCTTCACTTCTCTATTATTATAAATTAATCTAATGTATATCAATGGGCCAATGAATTATCAATCAATATCAATCACTCTCTCTCTCTCTCTCTCTCTCTCTCTCTCTCTCTCTCTCTCTCTCTCTCTCTCTCTCTCTCTCTCTCTCTCTCTCTCTCTCTCTCTCTCTCTCTCTCTCTCTCTCTCTCTCTCTCTCTCTCCATGACAAGTACAATCTGGCCTGTTGAATGGTGGACTGAGAAGTAAGAGAAGGGAGGAGGAAGTAGAGAAGTGACAAAGTAGACTACCTCCCCCTCCTTCCCCTCCCCAGACCTGCTGCCTTTCTCCCCTCCCCTCATTGAGTGTGCTTCCCCCCTCAACACACACCGCACATCACCGCCATCCCTTCCCTCCTCTCCCCTTAACTAACAGGCCTGCAGTCCACGTCTTTGCATGTATAATTAACAGAGCTATAGCCTTGTGTAGTGGGAGGGAAGAGAGAGAGAGAGAGAGAGAGAGTGACACTTATTTTTTGTGGTTATCATCTTTGTTCTATTAATATTTACAGAAGGAGATTTATCTTTTCTATTTTTTTTTGTTGCCTCTGGATTTCTTTGCTTTATTATTCTTATGTGTACGTTATTTAATGTCTTAATCTTTATCTTCTCTTTATATTTCTCGTTCTTTGCATTATCTCTCTCTCTCTCTCTCTCTCTCTCTCTCTCTCTCTCTCTCTCTCTCTCTCTCTCTCTCTCTCTCTCTCTCTCTCTCTCTCTCTCTCTCTCTCTCGACCTGTGTCACGCTCAACCCTAATTCCCCTTCAGACTCAGGTAAAAATTAACAGCAAGAATACACATCTTACACCTGGTTACGTAAAAAAAGGTACATTGCCCCTTGACCTGCCTGACATGACCTTTTGATCTTCTTTCGTGGCGCTACTTCGTTCTCAAGTCATGTATACCGATTTGTTCACGTGTGTATACTGGTGTACACGCATACATACATACATATACATAATACATACAAATGAATTCAATAGAGAAATCAATTATGTTTATCTGTCTCTCTCGCACACTTACACACACACACACACACCACATAGTCACCTTCTTCTGAATGAGTAACTGTTCTCTCTCCAGCGTCCTCTACACCACACTCACCAGGTACTTAATTACAGGTCCCGCTCAGGTAAGTCACGCGGTCTGGGGGTGTAGGAGAGTGTCGTACCTGTGGCTAGATCACCTTCGTTCACCCTCCCTTCCCGCCAAACTCCTTAAGGATAATGTAGGGGTGGTGATGATAATGATAATGATGATGACAAGGAAGAGAAGGAACAGATGGTTATGGTAGATTAATTACCAGACAGCTTATTCAATTACATCATAGTTCTTTGTTTAATTAAATGGACTATTGTAATTGATAGGATGGAAAGGCCAGACAACTCCTAACCTAACCTAACCTTCTCTCTAACACTTCTAACCTAACCTAACCTAACCTAACCTAAACTAACCTAACCTTCTCTCTACTACACTTCAAGGAGGGTAAAGTTAAAGTGGAAGGATGGACAATTTTTATGGAACAGCAAAACAATTTAATTAAACCGAGACACAAGAAGAAAAAAGTGAAAGAGCGTGTAATGAGGAACTTAAGAAAATTAAGTTAAATAGACGAGCGTCAAGGAAACGTTGTGTGTGTGTTTATATTATTTAGTTCTTTACGCTTGGCTGGTTTTCCCCCTGCAAGTAGTAAGTTGATTTCCCTCTTCTTCTTTTTCTTGGGGGTGGGGGGTGGGGGGGTGGGGGGGGGCATATGTTCTTTTGTGACAAGAGATGTTTTTTCCTCAATTTGCTTCATTAAGAGATTGTTTATTTGTTTCTGAATGTTCCGTTTTCTCTTTTATTATGGTTTTATGATCTCTTTGCTGCTTTCTTTCTCTTTCATTCTCTTTCATTGTGTTTTGTAATTGAATGTTTAAAGAAACTATCAATTAAGAAATACATGAGAATTTGCTGCAAAACACCCAACACCATCAGTAACAGTAGTAGTAGTAGTAGTAGTAGTAGTAGTAGTAGTAGTAGTAGTAGTAGTAGTAGTAGTAGTAGTAGTAGTAGTAGTAGCAGCAGTACACTTTCATTACCTATTCACAAAACATCCCACAAGCCCCCAGGGAACCACTATCCATTTCCTCCTCTACCACCCTCTCCTTCTCCCCTTGATTCCAGCAGCCTTCTTAACCCCCTCTGGTCACCTCTCCCCCCCCGCCCCCGGCCCCCGTCCCTCCATGCCCCTGCACAGCCTATAATTAAGTCCTCCTCCGAAGGGTTTCTCAACACCACCAAGGTCTATCTTGATTCATTAGGGAACGAGACACAATGGTCTATAATTACTTTTATTATTATTATTATTATTATTATTATTATTATTATTATGATTTATGCTATTATTATTATCATTATTACCAGAGAGAGAGAGAGAGAGAGAGAGAGAGAGAGAGAGAGAGAGAGAGAGAGAGAGAGAGAGAGAGAGAGAGAGAGAGAGAGAGAGAGAGAGAGAGAGGGACAGGTTATTGCATTGGTCCTGAGATCGCATGAAGCGTGCCTTGTTCTCCTCTTATCTCTAAATCTTATCTACACCATCAAAACAACGGCGTCGAGGTTGTTCTGTGGTGGTGGTGATGGTGGTGGTGTTGTTGGTGGTGATGGTGGTGGTGGTGGATGAAGAAGAAGAAGACAAGAAGAGGAAAGGGACACGGTATAGTAATTGACGGGAGATGGGAAGGAGGAGGAGGATGATTGAAGACGTGAAAGAGGTTGAATGAGGTAATGTGAAGGATGGAAGGTGATAAGGAAGAGGATGGAAGCGTGAGGTAGGAAGATGGAAAGAGTGAGGAAAGGGAAGGGGAAAATGCAACTGAATAAATGGGATAAAAATAACAACAGGTGTGATAGAGAATTAAAGTGTTGAGGAGAGAAATAAAAGGTTAATGAAGGGAGAGAGAGAGAGAGAGAGAGAGAGAGAGAGAGAGAGAGAGAGAGAGAGAGAGAGAGAGAGAGAGAGAGAGAGAGAGAGAGAGAGAGAGAGAGAGAGAGATTGTGGCAGCAAGTACAAGGTTGGAGTTGGCAGAGCAATGAGATGGTGATTATCATTATTACTATGAGTAGCGTTGCGTGGAGGCTACAAGAATTCTACAACAGTAATAACAAGGATAATAATAATAATAATAATATGTAGATTCTATAGTAGTACACTTTTATTCTTATTTTTTTTCTTATTCTTTGATTGTGAATAAGTCTACTAGTAAGATTATTAAAGAAGGGAAAAGAAAAAAATTTATCATCAAAATTCAAAGCGTGATATATGTAAACATGGGACAAAAAAAACAACAACAGAGTTTCCATTACAAGAATCACTTCGTCTACCCACACTGACAGCTCGAGTGACAACAAACAATGTGTAGCCGCCCACAAAGATTAGATTACCTTCCATACCACACCGCTGCCACCTGATGTTGCAATGTTGGGATGCACAAACATCAACAAAATGGAAGAGGCAATAACTGTCCTATTATCTATCACATAAAAAGGGGAGGCAGAACTTTGTGAAATATGAACTAAGTAAGGGAAGTGAAAAGGAACGTAGATGGGGTGACTTATCGATTAAAAATGTGTGTGTGTGTGTGTGTGTGTGTGTGTGTGTGTGTGTGTGTGTGTGTGTGTGTGTGTGTGTGTGTGGTGTGTGTGTGTGTGTGTGTGTGTGTGTGTGTGTGTGTGTGTGTGAGGAATATGCCAGTGACCAGTGCTGCATTTCCCTCATCTTATTAGGATTCTAATGCAGCCTCCTCCTCCTCCTCCTCCTCCTCCTCCTCTTCCTTCGTTTTTCAAGTGAGGAGAGGCAAGTCTCCTAATATGGATAATTTGGAAATTACTCGAAAACAAGCATGAGAAGCGAGGCTATGTAATGAAAGGGAAGATCTCTCTCTCTCTCTCACTAACGAAGCTACGAGGGTGAAGCAGCAGGACGTCCTTTCACGCATCCTTAAAGTTCTTCATCAATTCCCTTCACCTCAAAGGATAATCAGGACACGAATCCACGACAAATAAA